>VWYH01004666.1:442560-506807 GCA_013399365.1 Pampusana beccarii | reverse complement strand
TGAGCACGGCACAGACCGGGGGTGCTTATACCATGATGTTTATGTTTTACCTGCGGGGCTGCAGATGGACTAGTTACATGGCCATGGGATGGGGATCCTGGCTGGTGCTCCCGGCCCCCCTGCTGCTCTGCCTCCTCCTCCTGCACCCTCCATCCCCACCGTACCCATGTTGGGACCATCCCCAGGAGGGCACCTCACAGGAAAGCAGGAGACAAGCCCCAGGGATGTCCCCGACACCCCCGTCCCGCAGGCGAGGAGCTGGGGTGCTGCCCCATCGCAGGCCCAGCCTCCCTGTGCAGAGGAGCCAAACTCGCTCCAGCCCAGCGCGGCCCAGGCCGCTTCCTGCCCCAGCGCTTATCTCCCAGGCCAGGCGGCCTCGAGGAAGCCCAACACCCTCACGCCGTCGCTCGATGGCTGCCGGCCAAGGGTGCTCTTGTGTTTTGCACAAACACGGCGGGGACGGGCGCTCCCGCTGCGGGCACGGACCTCGGGGTTTGGTCGGCAGCGTCCTGGGGCTGTCCCCGCAAGCACACAGACCGAAGATCAATATTTGTGGCCTGATCTCACTTTTACATCATGCAAATCCACGTAGACACATCCTCGCTGTGCACCTGGCTATCCCGGCCCTGCAGATCCTGACGCTCCCTTGGGAAAAGCCTTTGGAAAACACATTTTGGGGTGCAGGCCAAACACAAGCTGCCACTGGTGTGTCCTGGGTCAGTGGGGTCCCCAGAGACACCCTCACCCAGGGCACGCACAACGCCCCAGACACCCCCCAGGCATTAAACCTTTTGCTGATGCACCAGCTCCCTCCTGCACGTGGCTTTGCTCCTGCAGGAGAGCTCTCAAGGAGGAGAAGACGACTAAGTCCGCATTGTGTCCCTCATCCCTCACTAATGGGCTCCACAACCCACTTTGTGAGGGTCCAGCAGTGTGACCCAGACCTCGTGCAGCTCACGGGACACGTACCCACAGCACTTGCTGTAGCGCACAGGCGGGCTCTGCATCGACTGCATACCAAGTCCTGCCACTGCAAAGCGAGGCTTGCTCTCCTGGCACAGGAACCGCTTCCCTGCCATAAATGTCCAACCTGGGACCAAAAATGTCAGGAGGAGACATGGTGAAGGGAAACGCTGCACTCTGTGGGTGACATCTGACATCGGACGTCCCCAGAGCATGTTAGTGACACAGCTACTGCAAAGCCTTCAGCAACCAGCCATAAGCCACAAAGGAGCATAGGCTGCTTGGCAAACCTCAGCTGACAGCTCACAAACAGAAATAGCAGGGAATTTGCTAAATAAATTGTGCCGGAGCCGCTTACCTCCATTAAAATACCCACACCCAGGGGATGCACCCCTACA
The DNA here is from genome assembly GCA_013399365.1 of Pampusana beccarii. NCBI lineage: Eukaryota > Metazoa > Chordata > Aves > Columbiformes > Columbidae > Pampusana > Pampusana beccarii. The sequence continues at coordinate 505,446 of VWYH01004666.1, read as the reverse complement.
AGGCGCCGGGGTGAGGGGCTGCAGTGCTGAAAGCCCCGGTGCCACCAGCATTTTGCACCATGCAACCGCCCCGGTGCCACGAAGAAATGCCAAGAACATGCAAAACCTTGATAAGGTCGGCGGGTAGGAAACACAGCCGAAATCCTTTAGTTTCGTAAGGGGTTTTGACAATAGCCTGGGGAGCTGCCAACTTTCCTTTCATGCATTGAGCGACAAGTGTGCTTGGAAACTTCAGGCTCTCTCAGTGAAAAAAGCTGGAAAGAAAAAAAAATCTGCTAAAGGGGGGAGTTTTGGTGTGTTTTTCTGAATTTCAGCTGGCTTTGCTGTGAGATGGTGAGAAATGTCCCTTCCAGAACGACGGAGCCAGTGGCTGCCCCTGCTTGTCCCCAGCCCAGGAGGGAGCAAAGGAAATAAATATCATTAAATTCAAGGGCAGAGGGAAAACACAAAGTTTCTGCATAAATATTTAGGCTTTGCTATAAACTCCCTGCTGCAGTGTCTCCCATCGCAGCTGGGCACTTTTTGCATTTCAAAGTTGAGATTTTCAATGCAAATGCTGCTGAGCGGCCAAACCTGGGCCCAGCCGCGGCCCAGGGGACAGCGGGTGTCAGGGCACCCTGGGCTCTGCTGGTCACCAGCCAGGGGGGAAACCCTCAGTCCTGCTGGGATGGAGCAAAAAACCATCTGAGCAATTTGCTCAGGGAGATGCTCGGGTGAAGCCATTTCTTGTCCCTAACGGAAACGGGGAGCTCTGAGAGTTGGAGAGGTGATTGCAGGTGACGGCAGCTTTAAGCCAATAGTCTTTATCTAACAGCAAAAATGGGTGAAAAAGCAGCAAATCTGGGAGCTGAGCTCTGCAGTGGGTTTGTACCCTAATAGGAGACTCACTACCAAGGCCCCTTGGAAGATGCACAGGTCCCAAAATCCTCCCTGAGTTCTCTTGCTGGGGACCTGGATTTTGGGCAGCACCAAGAAGGCCACAGGGTCATACTGCCCTGTCACCCCCCACAGGGACAGGAGTCCCATCCTGGCCCTTCCCAGGGCACCAAACAGCATCCCCAGCCCCAGCAATTAACATCGAACCGGTCGCTGGGTTTGCGAAGTATTTGCGATTTGCATTTGATTAAAATTAAGTGCTAGGAAAATAAAGGCGCGTCAGCTCGTTATTGCAGCTGGGCTGGGGCGAGGTCCGACAGTGCGAGGGAAAGAGCGGGGACAAGGAGGACAAAACCCCTGAATTTGATGTAAAAAGGGGCGAGGACAGGGGCTGGGACCTGGGGAGGCTGAACGACAGCCAAAGTAAGCACACCCAGCGCTCGGGACAACTTGCAGAGCTCGTTGGGCTTTGTCCTGTCCGCTTCGGCGCAGAATTTGTGTATGGAAAAAACATGCCAGGCGCACAACAACAGACTTGCTCCATCTGGATAAATAGTTAACCAAGCAGTCAAAATAGCTGGTGCTACAAAACAGCTGCTGGGACAGGAGACAGCGGCGGAGGAGAAGCATCGCTGGAAAAACGGGCCAGGAGGAAGGAAGCGCTCGAGCGAGGGGATGTGTCGGGGGGGAAGAGAACAGGCAGCAGCAGACGGTCCCGTGTGAGCCAAGACCCCCCCTCCCAGCACTTCCAGGACACCCCAGTGCCCCCCACCAGCCTCCCCTGGGATTTGCTGAACCTCTTCCCTGGAGCACCCCAAAAAATGGTGCTGGAGTGGGTGTGCATGGCCCAGCTCAAGTGACAGAGCCAGGACACGAGGGTGCCCCACAGCAACATGGGGGGCACAACAGGAGCCCCTGGTCACGCACCGTCCCCCCAGAAGCTCAGCAGGGTCCCTGTCTGGAGGCCTCAGACTGGGGCAGCATCCCAAAAACTGCACAAAACTGGAAGAACCTGCTCACCAGGAGGGCTGGAGCGGGAGATGTGCAGCGGGAGGCAATGCTGGACCTTCTGGAAGCAGCAGGAGAGCTCACCAGAGCCAGCACTGCACATCCCACCCCAGCAGGACACCACCGGGGACCTGGGCTCCTTGCAAGGGGCTTTTAAAGGAGGGAGTGGCCCTTTTCCACCCTTGCTCATTAGGCAGGGTTTAGCCCTAATCCAGGCACTCAAACCAGCTGCCTACACCTGCAAACTCAGATTAGCTTCTCCCCGACCTGATGCACAAAGGGCACATTTTCACCCAAAGGGCAGTTTTCCAGCAGAAAGCTCAGGAACAGTGAAGCTGCCTGACCCCAAACCCACACCCCATGCAAACCCCATGGCCCTGGGCTGCCTGTGGCAGGGGATGGTGTCACCAGCTGGAGATAGGAGCTTCCAAAGGAACCAGGCAGCCCTGGCGGGGGTTCAATGTCGAGAGGGGCTGGAGTGTTGGCATAAGCTTCCCACACCCCCCAGATGAATGGGGTGGAGCCTCTGCTCACCCACAGTGCCAGGATCCATCTCAACGTGCTTCGGTCACAGAGGAAAAGATGTTGGGATCGGAGGAGATTTTGGGAAGGAAAGGCAAGACAAGGATCGCAACGCCCAAGCTGCTGCGCTGGGGACAGGTGTGGCATCCTGAATTTTGGGATGGAAAGCATTTGTGTCCACCTTGCTGCAACCCACAGCAGGGTTACGGGGACAGTCACTTCAGTCTACCTCCCAAAGGAAAACCGCAAACTGAGGCTGGGTTTCACCATGATGTGATGTCATGGTTTTAAACTAAAAAGAGGGGAGATTCAGGCTGGACATTAGAAAGAAATTTTGGTGGTGAGAGCCTGGCCCAGGTTGCCCAGAGAGGTGGTGGATGAACCATCCCTGGAGACATCCCAGGCCAGGCTGGACGGGGCTCGGAGCAACCTGAGCTGGTGAAGATGTCCCTGTCATGGCAGGGGGGGCACTGGGGGAGCTGGGAAGGTCCCTTCAACCCAAACCATTCTGTGATGCTATGATTAAGAGCTGTTCCTGTGCCCACAGCCTTCCCAGGACCATCCTCATCTATTGCTCCACAAGAAATAAAGAGCATATTCCCACTGTGGGCAGGAACATGGCCACGCAGCCCTCGCCTGCCTTCTGGTCATAGTCTCAGCACTAATTACCCAAATTAGTCCCACCCTCTCCAACACAGGGAAAATAACCGCAGCAATTCGCACATCTGGAAGGACATCACAGCTTTCAACTCGGAGGAAAACGCACCTGCGCTCACCCAGCCAGAGATAGTTCCGCTATAGGAAAAGATTTTCCTTTCAAACGCTACTTATAAGATCTATAAGTGCTACCTGCAGCGCTCGTTTATTAATGATTTCTAGCCGATTAACTAAATGACAGTGATGGCACCGAGAGGAGCAGCAGATGCTCCGGGTGGGTTTGAGCACGGCGGTCGGAAGCGTCGCAGATGGTTCCAGTCCCAAGAACCAGACAGCGCAAGTGCCGGATGGATGCTGAGAAGTGATTAAAAATCTATTAAGAGATTTATTATTAACCCTTTGAGAATTATTGTTCTGCGCTGTAGCTGGACAAACAGGAAGGAGAGATTGCTCTAAAATTGCCGAGTTGGAAAAGGCCCTGAAGTGTCAATGTTACCAGGGAAAATTTGGAAAAAAAAAAAAAATTCATTCTGCTTTGGCCAAAGCATTATATTTCTGCAAAATCATTTTGTTTTCTTTGTGATTTTCAAAGCGTGGTAACAGAGTGCAATATAAAACAAATGATTTCCAAACAAAAGTAACTTGAAAATGAGAAAACGTAAATATTTGTCCTGATGGAGTGAAAAGGGCTGTTCCAATATTGTCAAGATCTTCCCTCGCCCCTGCTCCCCCACCCAGCATGTTTTGCTTTAGTTTTTGTGAGAAATCAACAGTTGGAGAAAGCGTTTGGATTTTCCAATGGAAAAGAGCTGGAGGGACGCTTTTGCTACAAGTTCCGCCAATTAGCGCCTGGCTCCCCAGCCCCACGGCTGCTGCGAATTTTCCATTGCTGGAAATCTTTAATATCAAAACTGGCTGTTTTCCTAACAGACAAATCCAGCTGCGGAGCAGGTCAGTGGCCGTGGCCACGCCGCGCTCCCCGCAGCCTCTTCGTTTACAGAAACATTCAACCGAGCGTGACCGATTTCTCCTGGAAACCTTGTTTTCCACCCAACAGCAGCTTGGTTTTGTCTGACCGTGGGGTGACGAGCAGCGGGAGAGCCGGACATCACTAAACCACTCCAGCTGTTCCCCCTGCTCACCCCAAAACGGCTCCATCCCTCCCGGAGCAGCTGCCCAGATGTGCCTGTGCTCCAGATGTGCAGCGCTGCTGCGAAGCCATCGCAGCCCTCGTGTACATCCCTGCAGCGCCAGCATCGGGGACATGGCTTGTTTTATAGCAGATCCTAAATAGCTTGAATTTCAGACGCGCTTTGACAGCCATAACACAGCACTTGGGGTCAGCACGTGCACGGCCAGCATGGGGCCGGGTGAGATGTGAGACCGTAGCAGCATCGCTAAACCCGGCCTTGTTTTATGACAAGCATTACATTATTTTTAAAATTTTTTTTACAAATGGTGACACGCTGACCATGTACCAATTACTACACGCTAATTAAAAATACATTTTCCATCACATTAAATATTTAGAAGCGACGCCAAAGCTGCAGGACAATAAATAGTAATAACATTCGGGTGAAATAAGGAGGCGGTTTTGTTCAATTATTTCAACGCCAGCTTGTGGCAAAAGTAAGGCCAAATCCTGGAAACCTTCTCCTTCCCTCCAGCCCATCCTTGTCACCGGGACCATCGCACCTTCGCACCCGGCCAGGGCTGCGTGTCCCCAGAGCTGTCTCCCCGCTCCTTTCCAGCATCACTTCATGTCCCAGCAGAAAGGGCTGGAGCTCCGGCACTGCGGGATTCAACCTCGCAGCCCGGGGGTGGATTTCTCTGCCTGGTTCCGGAGGTTTCCCGGCGGTCTGGGCACAGCCGTGAGTCAGCCGGCAGCGCAGAGCGTGACTCAACCGCAGCGGGGTTCGGTGCACGGAGCAGGGAAAGCAAATACCGAAACGGCAGGTCCCCGGTGCCGGGGACGAACCTCAGCTGCATCTGGCAGGGGAAGACATGAAACGCGGGAAGAGAAAAGCAGGATTCTTGTGGTCGGGTTGCCCCGATAAAGATCAAGATAAGCCCTCTTTGCTCATGGAAATGCTTTTGATATCTGTCGGCAATCATCGTCCTGAAGCTGGTGCAGGAGAAACACCCTGTGCAGGGACAAGGTTTGCAAATGAAGGGAAATTCCCCCAGGATCCTTCCCACCTCTGCGTGTCTTTCTCTGGGCACACAGCAGCCACAGCTCACGAAGTTGGTATATTTTCCTTCTTTAAATGTCCTTAAAGGGCAACAGAAGACCCCGGGACACACCAATCCTGCTCCACAACAAGCAGTAAGTTTAAGGATAAAAGCCAGAAAAACAAAGCTGTGCCGAGGGGCCCAAGCTGAGTGGGCTGGTTTGAGGCCATCGCCCGCAGAAATCGGTCCCTGGGGAGCGAGGAGTTTCCTTAATGGGGAAGAGTGACAAGGGCGCAGGACCAGGGCTGGGCTTTTCTCAGCATTTTAATTTAGGTGGCAGAGAAATCTGATGGCAATAGAAAGGAGCTGGAAAAACAAACAGGCGTGGCCGGCAGGGAAGGGGCCGTAGCTATAGCAATGGGACAGGCCCTGTTGACAAAAGGCTGCACAAAGGACCTTCTTTAGAGATTAAAAGTGGTTTATTAGCTGGCAGAGCTCCCCGGGAAGGCGCCGGGGCTGTGGGAGGCAGTAGCTGAAAAAGCAGGACGGGGTGAACTTGCTTTGGGCACAAAGCTGCTGCCTCCAGCATCACCCAGGGCCTGGGCTGGGATGGAAATGAAGGGTCGTGCACGGGGCTGCTCCATCGCTCCCGGCTCTGCAGCAGGCACCCCAAGGGGATGGTTTCTTTTGGGGATCCCCCCAGCTCTGTTTGCCAGGATGCTGCTCTTCCAGCGTCCCCATTTACAGTCGCAGCCTGGGGCTCGTGCTTGCTGGCTTGGGGACGTCTCCAGGATTTGGGTGATGGTGCAATGCCTGGTGCTGAGCTGGATGCCACCCTCGAGCTGCCCTTGCTCCCATCCAGGCACCTGCAATGGGAGAGACAAAATGCTGCTGTGGGGCTGTGCAGCTGCTCTGAAAGCCCTGATGGCCTTGCCCAAAGCACAACCATGAACAGCAGCTGGTCAACTCAATATGAGGCATCACGCTGCAGCTGGGGGTGCAGCATCTCCAAACAGCCACAGGCCCCATCCTGCCTTCCTCCTCCTGCGTTCCCTGCAGAAACAGGGGCCTCTGGCTCAGCAAAAACCTCCTGGGACACCTGACACAGCCCAAGGAGGCACCTCTGAGCTGGGCTGTGCCAGCAGACCATCAGATCAGAGGCCAAGCTGCCCCACCACGAGGGCAGAACAAGGCTGGGGAGCCACCGGTTTGCTGCCAGGGGACGGGGGGTGAGACACAAAGCCCACCCTTTGCCCAGAGAGATTCACACTCTGGTCAAATTTTGCTGCAGATATGAGCTCCTGCATACTAAACCAAACTGCTCACAAGCTGGGGCCGAGCTGCCGTTGTCTGTTTTGACTTATCTGAGACTTACCAAAAGACCGGTCTGTAATTAAAGCCATGGATCAGCACTGACAACTGCGTGACTCTGCACACAGCCGCTCACCACCACATGAACGTGCCTGGAGCTCACAGCAGCCTGGGATAAGGGGATCCCAGACCTCAACGGGAAGCAAATTTTCTATTTCAGGGCCAGTGTGGGAGGCTGAAGGATACTTGAGAGAGCAGGCAAGGGGTGATGCCTCTCCCTTTGGGGTCTGGCAGCCAGAGGCCTGCTCGGAGCACAGTGGCTCTTAGAACCAGGAGAAGATGCTACATGGGCAACCACAGGAATGCTGTGGGAACCATTCCCCAAAATAGGAGCCCACAGGCAGCTCTATGGGTGCAGTAGGGATCTGCCTTCGTCCCCTGGGAACCTCCCAACAGCTTTGTGCGAAGGGCGGTGTAAAAATCAGAAGCGGGGAGGCAAGTGAAGACGGTCACCTGCAGCTTGGGCCTGTGCAAGCGAAGCGCTGGCCGCTCTCCGGCAGCTCAGGCCTGGCTGGAGTCTTGCTGAACCAGGCAAGGCTTGGCGGTCTGCGACCACTTTTACACTGCATGCAGCCATCACACGGCTTTTGCTGGCCCAGGGGGCACAAAGGTACATTGAGCAACAAAAAGCAAGCAGACCAAACACCCCAAGGAACTGGAGGGACCTTTCTCATGCCCTTGCAACACCAATTTTGGCTGCGAGGAGACCTCATGGAGCAGAGCAGCACCTCTAATTCCTGCAGTGTCTGGCAAACACAGAGCCAGGCAGCAAGACCTCCTGGACATCGGCCTGTGCCGCTCATCCGCGGGTCCCCCTCCTCACCTCCGTGCAGACAGAATTAAAGCAAAGCCGCAAGCTCCCCGCAGCGGGTTCTGTCGGTTTGAAGCACTGTCAGCGCAAAATTCAAGAGGGATTTGCTTTACTCTCGGAGAGCCTTCGAGTTTCTGGTAAATAAAGCAACTATTTTCAGCTCGCCGGGTCCTGCCTCCGCGGGAGGTTTTCCTCCCTCGACCGAACGCAAAAGCAGAAGCTGCAGCAGCGAAGGGCGCGCTGGGGAGGGCGGCGAGCAAAGAGCAACACGCTCTGAAACGCCATCAGCTTTGAAGAAGCTGAGACAGCTGCTGCAGAAAAATAAGGTGCCAAGAGATCAAACGCATCACGGTGTATTTTAAGACTGGTGAATGAGCGGAGGAAAACGTAATTTTTCAGAGCAACACAAGGAGGACAATTACCGAAGGCAAAGTGATGTCATTTAAAACGCAGCAGCGTATCCAGAATTGACCCTATGGAGGATGAAATGCTCTTTTATATGAGCACTCACAGTATGAAGGAACAAAAATTTTTAAAAAGACAGTTGGTGGGGAAAAAAAAGCCCAACCTGCTACTCCAGGGAATGTAAAACCCAAGGTGTGAGGGGGGGGGGATTTCTGTGAAACCATTGACATTTTTGATTAATGAGTTTTCAGTGGGTGGTTTATGTAAAGGAGAAGGGTAAGAAACGCAGACATGACTTATGCGCAAGCAAGCTGATGAGACGAAGGGCTCTTGACTCAACAGTTCTCCTGACTCAACAATTCATCTTGTTATTTTCTGCCTTCGCAGATTTTGCTGGATGCATGAGAAAGCCGTACAATTCAAGTATTTATTCCCCCTGAGACTGCACACCCATTTGTGAGCACCACCACAACACTGCAGCCTGGGGTTGAGTCGGGTACCAGCTTTTTACTATTTGTGCTTTCTTAGGTAAAAATCAGGAAAGATTACTGCAGGGTAGACCTGATTACACTGGACCTGACCGTCATGGAAAGAATGAGCTTTAATCTTACTTCCTTCACCTCTTACTTAATTCCTTCCCTATTCACAGCGGATTTCTCTCTTATTCATTTCAATCAGAATGAACTTTTTTAAATTCAGAGCTGGGCCAAATTTCTGTTTCCCTCCAGCACAGTTCCTGTTTTTCCAGGCGATTTCACCAACGCACATTCTTTGTTCCAGTTATAATCTGTAGGACATCAGGCTGGATAAAGTGGTGTAGTGTTGAAAAGCATTCTCTTTATATACATTAATCGGTTTTCCAACATTCTAGTAGCTTTACCTAAAGCCAGGTTGTGCTTTTCATAGGCTCCCATGGTTGTGGTTGTGTTTGTCCCCTGGAAACAAGGTCCGACACTTGTGCTGGTGGCTTCCCCAGCACATACCCAACATTGCTCACTTTGGATTGCAAGAAACCACCTTCATCATTAGAAATGGAAAGCAGCAAACCAGATTATTTGGCCTTGCTCTGCTCCCACATACCCAGATCGTATAGCAGGGTGACCCTTCATGGATTTGCAGACGGTCACTCCAGATTTAAAATGGTATAAAAGGGCAGGGCTTGATTTATGTCTGAAGATACAAGACCCACCGGAACCGGCTGTGAAAACTCAGGGCGTTCGGGCCAGCTCTGTTTTAAACACGGAGGAGCCTTCTCCTAAAAGTAGGTTTAAAAGAAAAGTCACCCACTTCCCAGTTAGCTTGCAGCTTCAGTTTGATCTCTTGGAGGAAAAACAGTCTTAATTAACTTGATGCGAAAACCAGCAGCTCCTAAACCTTACGGTTGTGACCTCTCTTACATTCCAGTGCCTGGCACATCAAATTTAATAGCAGTTTAAACTGAATTTGTTACATTTATCACTGAAACCAATAGATATCCAAGGGAAAACTTGGCTTTTCGGATAAAGCCACTGGAATGCGAACAGCAGGGCTGGAATTTAAGAGAGGACTCCTGAAGTACGTACCCTGCATACTTCTATACAATATCACATATATACTAACCCCACCAGGAAAAGCAGGTTTGCTCGCAGGCACTGGAAACGAAGATCCGTAGGAAACCCCCTGATCTCACTGCAAATTCAAGCATTAAACATCCAGTGAGGGAAGGAGAAAAAGCAAACAAAAAAACAGACACTGCGTTGTACTTTTTTGTTTTTATAGAATTTTTACAATATATTTCTCTTCATTTGCATATTTTACCTACATCTGTAGCTTTCTTTTTACATGTTGAACTGCACTGGAATAAAGGTCTGATATATTTTAAACAACTGATAAAAATTGCAAAGTAGTAAACCCGTAAGAAAAGAAATTATAAAACTCTCTTTTGTAAGTGTTTAATGAAAGCAAGTCAAATGTATCATTAGGAACAATATGGTTTGTTTTTAAACACAAATGGTGTTTCAGGTGATTCAGGCAGGACAACTTGGTTTTGTTGATTTTTTTTTTTTATATTAGGCACATTTTTTTCAGCATACCTGTTTTCCAGACAGTTTTATACTATTCAATAGCATCATCTGCATCCACTTGAAACTGCTGCAGGATTTTCAAAACGTGATTGATCATGAATATTCATTATTGGTATTCTCTTCCTCTTCCTTTATCGGAAGGATAAAAAAAAATGATCAGTGTTGTCTCTTAAAAAATCCTTAATGAATGATTGAGTTGTAAGGCAGCAACAGATCCAGTGTCAACTCAGGTCACAGTCCTTCAGTTCCATCTAGTGGGTAGAAATTATATTTAGTGGACACTGTTCCTAGCCGGTCCCTTCAGGGCAAGACGAGCAACTCGAAGCCAGTTTCTGCTGGTAGAGGAAGGAAGGGGACCCCTGGCAAGAACATTGGCCACTCCTGTGTCAGCCTTGCAGCCTCACGTCTTCGTACAGAAAGCAAAAAAAGCTGTCCAATGGAAAAAAAATGTGAATATGATCGAGCCACGGCAGGTTCTATGAGCGGTTTATTTACAGTCTTCATCCCTGATGTGAAAAATGACCAAAAAAAGCCTCCTTTGAGCAAAGCAGGTGGATCCCAGCGGCACGTTCCATCCTCAGCAAACCAGCCCACGGCGGCTCCTCGACTGCTCTGCGAATGGGAAGTCCTGCTGCTCCAGGCAAACAAGTTCCAAACGCTCACCTGTCCCATCGATACGGCTTCCTAAAGCAGATGTGAGAATGTCTGGGTTTGGTGGAGCAACTCCTCGCTCTCCAAATCTGTTCGTGCTGTCGGAAGCAGTTGGTGTCCCATGGATCGCTCAGACACTGCTGCAGCGAGATTGCAAACTCAAATACCTTGCTTGGATGTGGGAACAAAATGATCCACGTTAGATACGCCACAACTTTGATAACTCCCTTCCCATCGTGCTCTCATGCTGGAAAGTAGGAGGGCTTTAACCTTCAACTACAGGATACTTGAGGAGGGGTTTCAGAGCAGTATCTCTTTGATAAATAGTACATTTTTCCTGAATTCTGGTGTTCTTGTTTACTCAAATGGCTACTCCATTCCTGAGGGCAATGGTCTCAGCGCAGTGCTTCTTGGGCTTCAGTTTGAAGTACTTCAGGTGGAATAATCACATTCTGGTTCAACCTCATCCCCTGAAGAAGCATTTGCTTTGCACTCACCTGGCTGAGCAGAAGTCAAAACATCTTTAACTGCAGCACGAGGGGCCATTCGAAAAAAAGGGGACGGATTACTGCACGCTTCCCTCTCAGAGGGAGATTAGACAACCCTTGAAATTCCAGCCTCGGCTGATAAGACCATCAGTTCAGAGATCAGCCCCCAAACTGGTGCTCCCGGGCACACTGCATGTTGTTATTTAGGTACTGCTCACCTTTTGGACAAGAAGGTCAATAAGCATATTCCCCCCTGCCAGAGCCACTGCCTTTACACCACTGGCATCCAGTTACCACTGAAGCTTTTGGTTGCCTTTTTTTCCCATTCTAATGTTGAGGTGAGGAAGGGAAGAAGAATTAGCATAAAAAGCTCTCTGAATTCATACTTGACAAGACCAGTTCGACACACTGTATAATGGTATACAAAATACACCCCCAAATCCTTCTCTGTTCTTTTAAACTCTTTGGAAAGGGAATAACCAGTGTAACTGAGTAGGAAGAAAGCCAATTTATTTCAGCATAGATGGTCTGCGATTCATTCCACGTTCACCAAGAATAATGCAGTTATTGCTCTATAAGACTGGACTGATCATTAACCCCCACCCTGAGTGCTGGGAGTCGGGGTTCCCAACATTGCCAAGACGGACCTCCTGAGCCACTAGTGTCAAAATAATAAAAGAAAAAAACCTCATTAATAATTTCTTGTAAAGATGTGATCTTCGACAAAAGGTGAGTTCCTCAGTTCTTCATATCACTGCTTTGTGAACGGCGCCAGTCTTTGCTCTCTGCACTAGAATAATGTACTATTGAGAATAACACACCGGAGATAAATTAAGGTAAGAACAGATGATCCAGCTGATTGAATCAATGAACAGGAGAAACATTAACCTCTTGCAGGAGATGCTCTGAAACGGGAATCCTTTTAATTGCTATGTGAATCACCCAGAATTTGTTTTACAACCTGTAGCTTAGTGAGGATTAAGGTTCTTTTCCTTGGGTAGTAGCCTTCAAAGCAAAAGCAAACACGACGGGACTCAAGCGTGGACCATTTCTGCATCAGCCCACCAGATTCTGGTTTGCCTGTTTCACTTCAATGATTTATAATAGATGCTGCTGATGGCATCTCTCCGAGTTCAGCAATATTTTCAAAGTTGTCATGTTCCATCAACAAGTTTCCTCAGGAGCAGATGATACCAAGACAGGGGCCTCCCATTCTCAAACTTCATCTACCTTCTTTTGTTTACTTCCTCTGAATTAAAAAAAAAAATATTGTTCCGTTTACTCTAACATGCTACAATATGTGAATACATAACTGTAGGCGACGCGTGAGTTACTTCAAGATGTGCTTTTTCATTGAAGTGCGCTTTTACTTTTACAAATTCTACATCGAGGTGGAAGGAAGGAAGGCTGCAGAGTGCTCATACACTGAAGCTGAAGGAACTTTTCCTGAACGGAGTTAAGATGTTTGTTCCAAGGTTCTTATGGACAAACTACTCTATATCCCATGCACTCCGGCCTGAGCCAGTATTAAACATTCCAGAAACTTGTTGATTTGTTTGGATAGTTAATGGCAAGGCTGATAGCAGCAATGTTTTTCAGGGCCTAGGAGAGAGAAGGAAAAACAAAGTCATGTCAGAGATTCGCCTTAATCCAACACTGTAAAGAAACCCTTCTATGAAATTAAACAGAAGTAGATAAATAGATAAATAACCATCTTGCTGAGATATACCCGATTACACTGAATATCCAGTTTGTGGCACATCATCTGGCTGTTAAAGGAGAACAGCATTTCTGCACAGTTCATTCACAAATTGCAGAGGCCTGTCACAGCATTGTAAAGCCCAAGTACATCTATTTTATAAAACTCCACTGGGCAATCAGAAATCATTCATTATCTCCACCTGCCAGAAAAATACCACAGAACCACACATCTCTGAGGTTGTGCAATATTCGTACCTGTGCTGTGCAGCGATGAAGATGATCTTCAGTATTTAAGGCAAGCAAATACTCCTGTAGAGATCCAAGCTCCTGTGGCCAGAAAGGATTCAATGAACACCAACATTTCTACCAAAGATATCGTCCTACTAAATAACATTCAAATGCTGACCATTAGAGCAGTCCACAAGAATCCAAAATACTAGAACTACACATGGGACTCTCCCGGACACAGTTTGTGACCACAGAAATCGGTTCATTACAGACCGTTGATATGCAATGTTCAGAATCAACTCAAGGAGAACCACATTCAAATACCTTTCAATTAATTATTAAATCTGCATTCCTCTCAGAATAAAGCGTGACTTTAGGGCCTACTGCTTTAATTGCATGAGGAAGTCACGACTATTACTTAAGGTCCCATGATGGATGAAACAACAGGACCTCTCTCTATCAGAATTTGCTACCAGACTCCACAAGATAAAGCTGTTAATGTTTCTGAAGCGTTTAATGTTTCTAAAGCTCTGATGAACCTGGCCAAGATAAAGCAAAACCGCATTTAATTTAACACTGAACTACATATCGTTCCCAGCACTGGGGAGAGGAGGGATAAAAATGCAGAAGCCACTTACAGTAACTCTGTTTTCCGTAACAAAGAAGAGTTCTGCAAGTGCACGATGAAGAGGAAGGAGAATACCAGGCTTGGCCATGTCATGACACAGGTTGTTTTCCATATGGGTGAAAAGCTGCCAAAGTGGCTTCAACAAGGTGAGGTCACAGTCCCTGAAAAAAAGGAATTTAAATGAAATAGAGATGAAATAACGAGTAACCATGATCTTATGCCTGTTTCTGGGAGAAAAAAAAATAAGAGAATAATACCACACAGTTTTGACAGACATATAAATAAAGGATGAAACACAAGAAGCATTTTCAAATCTAAATTCAATCAGGTGTTTCAGCACAACGAATTTCATTCTGAACCAGTGAAGTGGAGAAAACCTCATATCCATGAATATGTCTAAGTGACTTCTCTAAAACTGCGTGGCCTCCTGAAATGAGAGCTTTAAACAAACCCTATATACATCACTTTGATAAATGCTCTGGCTTCACTGCTTGAAATTCTACAATACCATACTACAGCACTGGGCAGGTGATGCCCTTGTACAGGGCAGAGAGATAAAAACTGATTTATAGCTTTATAAACAATTCCAACCCTGTGTCCTTCCCACTCGAGTTAAAGCTACCAAGTCCAAATGTCACTTATACAGGTAGGATGACAAATATCATTCAATGGGGGGAAACTCAATTTCAGAATCTATCATCACATTAACAGAAGAAAAATATTAAATATTATAAGCACAACGGAGACTTGATCTTTTAGCAATTAAATTTGTTGTCCGCATGACAAAGCTGACATTCTCTGATGAAAAAACACTAAAGGAACATGAAAATATAATAAATCAGTGATCATGAGTAATACCCAAATCACTTTTTCAAGCTTGGATGTAGATTGATCTATCTAAAACTTCCAGAGGCAAGCAATGGTTCTATGTAATTGTCCGTTTTTATTACTATTCGTGAACGTACTTTTTGACTTCTCTTTACCAAAGTAAGTTAGTAGGATGCTGTCATTTTCATGATTTTGCTTGTTCTGAACTAAAAGGACATAACCAAGATAAGTTTCAGCATTCCAGAAGAGTTGTCTGTCTTTCCAGCATTTCTACTGAGTTACCGTGACTATACACATTTGCAAGATGATATAAAATGAATTGAATAAATTGAATGCGTATTTTCCTAAGAAATAGCCATGCCATGCATACTTAAGCATTAGCACACCTATGCCTTCTGAAACTCAATTACAGGCTTAGTGGTACAACTAAAATGATAATTTAAAAGTTATGTGCTTTATAGAGAATCAGATCATCATTTCACCAGTTTACTAGCAAGTGATAGGACCAGAGGAAATGGCCTCAAGTTGTGCCAGGGGAGGTTTAGATTGGATATTAGGAAAAAATTCTTCCCAGAAAGGGTTGTTGGGCATTGGAACAGGCTGCCCAGGGCAGTGCTGGAGTCACCATCCCTGGAGGGGTTTAAAAGGCGTTTAGATGAGGTTCTTAGGGACATGGTTTAGTGCTAGAGTTGGGTGATGGTTGGACTCGATGATCCTGAGGGTCTCTTCCAACTGAAATGATTCTATGATTATTCCATCCTCACCTTAATTCTGAAGTACTACTCATACAAAGCGATTAAATTCCCAGAAAATTAATTGAAATCTTTTTGGCCTGTTTCAGGGCGATTTTTCTTTTCTTTACAACAAAATCCAAATTCATTTGACTTCTTGTAAAAGCCAAGAACAGAGAAAAAAATGTATTTAAAAACCAACACCTTATAGCAAGTTTCTGCTGTCAAGGCGCTATGAATTGTTTTTGAAAGGCAAATTGAGAACTTCTACTTCAAATCATGGAATTTCTGGCTTCAAAATTTGACCAGCCTAGCCCCTTTTTCTTCTCCTGCCCGCTGTTTTTTAGCGCACGCCCCTCACCTCTGGGCGCTGCACTGCACGATCTTGAGGAGCAGGTGGATGGCCTTGAGGCGCTGGTGCCCGGTCTGCCGGCACGCCACCCCCACCTGCCATTCCCAGATCTTGGCCAGGGGGAGGTGAGGAACCACCCTTTCCTCAGACAGCATCTGCTTTAGAATTTCAAACCCTGGAAGAAGAAAAAAAAAATAATAATTCAAACAGCTGTTACTTTTGTAGGGATGCATCCTGTTCACATGCTCAGTTTTCTGTGTATACTAGAGTATTGCTTTGGCAAGTAACAAATACCGCACAAATTACAAAAAAAATATAAATCTGAGATCATTCCAGACTACATCATGACATCACAAGTCTCTTCTGCGGCAAAAAGCTTAGAAAGAATCCTACCTGAAATAAAAAGTTTTGCCCAAATAAGGCAAACAAAACACAACTCCTCACTATCGTGTGATGTGCAGTAGAGTTTTGCTCATTGTGAATCATCCATCAGGTTCAATTTCATTAAAAATATTTAGGCTCTGAAATGAACTAACAAAACCCTCCATGCCATATTGAGAAATTAGATCCAGAAGCAGCCTATTCTAATGGATAACTGCTTTTTAAAAACACAATTACAATTATTCGTTTTCAGTTACAGCACCTTGGAGTGTTTACTAAATCCTGCGTGTAATTACTGTCATATAATGAGACTCTGAATGCAAATAACATTATTATATTTGTTATCTCCAAGCCTCTGTGAAGATTTGGTATTTCTAGCATAAAATCACAGCAAATAAAAGACAATAGTCAAGTTGCAAGCTGAACAAAGCTAATCACATTATTTCCAAAACACTGGAGAAAGCAAATTCTAAGTCAAAAAAAAGGGATAACCACAAGTCTGCCAAAGCTCAGCAAAATAACTCCAAAAACTCCTTTCAGATACATTCTGAACACCACTCACTGTCCTGGTTTCAGCTGGAATCAAGTTAATTTTCTTCCTAATAGCTGCTATAGCAAGCAATGAATGAATTCCTCGTTCTGCTTTGCTTGTGTGTGTGGCTTTTGCTTTATGTATTAAACTGTCCCTATCACAACCCACAAGTTTTCTCAATTTTACTCTTCTGGTGCTCTCCCCCATGTCACTTACCTGTCTGAAACCTTCCCAGGTGACCTGCTGTCACCGTAAACTTATAACCCCACTCAGTGTTACTCATGTCAGAAGTAAATCGGTAGTAGAGTGTGTCTCCTGTGTACAAGGAAAAGAAGAAAATCCACATTACTTTGGTAAGCTTAACTACTTAAAAGCAGAAGAATTATCAAAATGTTTAACCGTTTTACAATCAGGTAGCGGAACATTCAAGTTCTTGTCATTGTAGCGTCTACAGCTTCACAAACACGGGGAGTTAGCTGTAATGCTAAACAAAACACATCCTTGCCTATTGGTTAACACTTAGAATTCCTTTCTGTTCCATGAAAAATCCTATCACCCTGGGACAAGCATGCTAGCTTTCATCGGGAACCAGAATTTTCAAAGTTTCAAGAAGATGAACAATTTTGAAAACATTTTTTAGGATTTAAAAAAAAAAATAATATCTAAAACCCTGTCCCATTATAATAATGAAATGGAGTCATTGCTCTCTCCTACTCTGAGGAGTCTTGAGAAATCCATCAAATGAAAAGCCCAGAATCCTTCAAATGCCTGGTTTCAGCTGCAGCCTGCCGAGTGAAATCCAGAGCCTTAATCCAGACAGCCTTGGTTGGAACTGAACTTTCACAAGGTGTAACTCAAGTTTCACAGCCAAGGCTGCTCCAAAACAATGGGCCTCAAAGTTCAGTTTCCTGGCAAACCTCTGCAATTATTTGGGAGGAAAAGGAGGACAGGAAGAAGTTCATAAAAATCCAGAATGTTTCTGCAGAGCATACATTTGTTTCTAACCAGCACCTTGTAACCCAGACTCCTTTTGCTAAGGAAGTTCCTAAATCTATTTACAGCTACTGACACTTGAAGTCAAAAGCTTCCTGCAATGCCACAGCGCTCAGTGGGTTAAAACAATTGAACAGAAGAAGCAGGGACCATGCAGACCTTCAGCTACTGTGTTATCAAAAACCTGCTCAAAGAATACAGCCTGAAGCTGTCAGTCAAATCACTGATTTTTTTGAGCTATGCTCTGTGGCAGCAACTGGAGACGAGGCATTGGCACACACTTGATGTGCTCTGAGCACTTGCACAGCACAGAGACCGGAGATAAGCCTATCTGTTTAGTTTTTCTTTAAAAAAAAAAAAAAAAAATGGGCTTCCTGTGGAAAGTAAGACAAGGCAGAAACAATGCGAGTATCATGCAGAACAAGGACTGGTTTTGGAACAGAACCAAGATCAAAATTTGTTTCCAGTAGCTAAGTGCATGCTTTGACTGAGGCGTGGAAAAAAAAAGGTCAAGTAGCAGAACAGATAAGCTTACTTTTAAGAAACCAATGCAAGAGCAGCGTGTCAGAGCAAACAGACTGGAACAAGAAAAGCAGACTTTTTTCCCCACACATCTCAGGAACATCTGCATTTTATTGTCATCCTTCAGTAGTTTCTCTCAAGAGTCCTAGATACCAGCAATATCCTATATATTTTTTAGCATGTTGAAACACTGTGTATTCACCTGGAAGCTCAAAATCATTCCATTTCTGCGGAGACCCGCTGAAGCTGTGCCGATCCTGCTGGAAATCACTGCTGCTGGACATGAGCAACTCATCGCAGCCTTCTTCTGTATTACACTGAGAGTCAAACTTGATTGAGAGGTAGATAGCACCGGGAATGTGAACTTTATCCTGAGAAATAAACACATATTACCAAGAAGCTACTTAACTTTCACCATACAAACAAAGGAGATTCACCATACAAACAAGGGAGATATAACAAATATTGCAGCATCTCCACAGGAAAAAAAATTCTTTGTTAAATTAGTTTCCCATAAAAATAGCAAAAGTAACGCATGGCCTATTGTTTGCATTAGCTGTTAAGAGTGTAAGAATTAATTGCTAGCGAAGCTTTGCTTTTTTAAAAGTGGTAATTATTGCTGACGTTGAGCTCATTGCCAGAACCTAAATGTTTATACTTGTCTTAAAAATAAAACTCTAAAGAGTCAGAACTGCAGGAAAAAAAAACCCTCCTAAGACTCCCAATTGCTTACCAAACTGTATTAGAAAAATGTTTTCAAACAATACCAAGAAAAGAAAACCAGAAGCCGTTTGTGTCAGGAGAAGATAGTCTAAAATGAGAAATACACGAGAGAAAGACTCCACTCCTAGCTTTCGTCTAACAGCACAAGGAAGTAACAGGTCAAATGGAACAGCCCTTTGGATGAAAAGGGAGAAATTAAGACCCTGAAGCCATTTAAGTATATGATTTGCTTCAAACATGTGTAGTAAAAATGGTTAAGTAGCGCACTTTTCACACGACTGAACTAGGACTATATTGAAGCGCCTTATTGAACACATTTCTTTGCAGGGCAAGACATCAGTCATCTTGGCATCAGTCTCAAACGCAAGACTGAACAGATATTTCACAGGTGCTTCAGGCACAGAAGTCCCATGGCTACACACATGAACACGGGGAGCCTTCTGCTCCAACCACCTTGATGGTTTTCAATGAGTCCTCAAGTCCTGCAAATCCACCGCACTGTGATACACGTACAATTTACCTCAAAATTAGTATTGTTGTTATAAGGGTGTTTGGATTCCCGCATCTGGACTGCCATTCCGGGCTCCTCCATGAACTGGCACGCCGTCAGCGCCATCGTTCCCAGCATGTTCTCACTGCACCCATGCAGCACTTTCTGCAGAATCTGGGGAGAAGCAACACGTGATGTAAATACAATTTGCTATCAAAACAATATCTACAAACTTACACGCTGCTGACTGACACAAGACTCATTCCTAGCCACACAACATTTCGGAAGAGAGAATCAAGCTACTAGCAAGAAACAAGACAAATCCACAAATAATGTCCACAAGTGTCCTCTCTAAGTGCAGAAGATTTCACTCTGTCTGCTGTTCCAGATCTTTCAGTCTTTATCGGATGAACACATGAGAGCTATTACCTAGATCTGTTTCCACAAATGCTAGAATTGAGACTAGTCCATAAAATAATTAACAGTAAACTAAACCTATAAACAACTTTGTTAACATACTAAACAGACACCTCTACCTTCTATACCTACTGGTTTTGATTTGAACAGGATGTGTCATATGTTTTAGTCATCGAAATGTACAACTCCATGTATAAAAAGGAACAATTAAGTATCAGTTAAGTGGCTGCATATTTGAAAACACTAGATGCAAGAGCTGCGTCTTTAAAAATGCAAATAAATAGCATTTAGTCTATCAGGACGCACTCAATGATAATTCAAAAACCATCTTAGTCTCCACTTTTTCTTATTTTTCAAAAGTGCACAAAGGCACTTAATGAGGAGTCCTGCTACTCCAGGCCCTTTCCAGGTCATTACAGCAACCTACTACGTGTCTTCACCTTCTGTTTTCTAACTCCTATAAAACTTAATACTAGCTCAGACCAGAGGGTTCATCTCCAAATCGGCCAGAAGCGGATTTCTCAGGAAAAAGGAGTTTAAAAAGCCAAGGCAGTATGCAGTATAGTTCCCCGAATGTGTCCTTTGCCTCCACACACTTGCGGAATAGCCTAAGACAAAGGCTGTGCTTTTGTATTTAATACACCTTGACAGATTTTTATCCTATCAGTTCATCCTGTCGTTTGCTGAACTTATATAAATACCCTGTGGCAACGATTTCAATGACATACTCTGTCAAGAACCAGTTTCTTCCAGTTTGTTTTGGACCTGCCACTCATTACCTTAATCTGACACTCCTTTGTTTTCTTACTGGGAGGGCCAATGAATAATACTTGCTGGTAATCACAGGGCAAAGATCCAGGATAAAGAAAACTAGCTGGTTCCTCAAACTAAAGTTATTCCATGGCCATAATAATCCCTCTCTTCTCCAGCCCTCTTCCAGTTGTACTGCATCCTTCTTTTTTTTTTAAGGAGATGAGGAGTCAGATCACATGCTGTAGTCCAGAAGAGAGCACGCTGCTGGTTCAGTGGCATGCCAGTGCCTTCTGCTTTATTTTTAATTCCTTCTTTGAAGATCTCCAGCCCTTGATTTGCTTCGACTGCTGTGAAGCATTGAGCTGACGTTTTCATTACAACATCCTGTTATAATTCCAAGATCACTTCCGTAATATACACATTTAGATCTAACAAAAAGCAGCTTTCAAAACAGACCATTTTACCACTTTCTCTATAAGAATTGTTTTCCCATGGAGCTCTTTCATAACTGAAAGAGTTGTCTCCACGGAGCTAGTTTTTCCATGTTCTGTTAACAAAATCTGTACATTAAGACACTGACAGATTCCAACTGCTTCTTCAGAACAAATTTAAATTTTGAAGTTTCAATTTAATTTAAAAAAAGGAACAGCAAGTATTTTTGTTAGTCAGAGTCTCATTGCGTGTAGGCACAGGGCCTGTTCACATGCATCAGTGAAATCCACTTACTTTTTCCCATAACTGCTTTTCCTCGAGCTGCATGAGCATGTCCAGGATGTACGTCATATGAGCCGGACCACTAAGATCGAGGATTTCCTCATTTATTGCCACATCGTCTGGCCACTCCGCTAACAACGACGCCAGCACATGTCTGGCGTAAAGAACAGCCGTTGCCTCATTTACGCGATACAGGTAATCCCTCACAGACTTTTTACTTCTAGAGTCCAGCTCCTTGTGCAAGAGTATCGAACTCTTGGTGCGACGTTGCTTGGCGTAGCTGAGCTGCAGGTCACTCTCCGTGTTGGTTATCAGTTTTTGGGCGACCGGATTGGTTTCTTCTGTTGCTTTATCACAGAGCACAGGTTTTGACTGCAAAAAAAAGGTAAGTTTGAAAATAGGCTCTCAACAATTTACTTCCTTCTGTTTGGATATCTGGCCAGTCAATCAGACCGCAAGCTGAATTTACAAATTAATTTGGCTGTTACATAATGAAAATCAGGTGCATCGAAGAACACCAAAGTGTGATCTCTCACATACCTACAGGGATGGAATTCCTCAAAAAGACTTTTTATGTCAACAGACTTCACTATGCACAGATACATTAATGACTGTACATACAAGGAGAAACAGCAATTAGAATTATAACCTGAAGTGTTAATTTAAGCTGAACTACAGAGGTAAAGCAGCAAAGTGCCACGCTATATGTGACCTTGGAATACAATCACAGAATGAGGCAAGTTGGGAGGGACCTTTGGAGACCATTTGGTCCAAATTTGACATAAAGCTGAGCCACCTTCAAAATGACATTAGGTTGCTGAAGGCTTTGTCCAGTTAAGTTTAGATAATTTCCATGGGTGGATGTTTCACAGCCTTTGTATGAGCTGTTGTGAGGTCTAATTTTTTTTTTCTTATAATGATGTGAAACTCCTTCAGGAAGCTCTTGATCCTGTTTGCTATGCAACCGATAGCCAACTGTGGTGGTGATACCACACGGCCAGGAATCCGCACCCAAAATAAAGCAGAGAGCTGTGGGACCATGCTATGGAATGCCAAGCCTCAAGCTTGCAGGTGTAGCATCTACTTTACAAGACAAATTAATTGCTTCCTTGTTCTGCTGAAATTACTGTAAGATAACAATAATATGCTAAAACAGAAACACTTATGGCATAAGCTTACAGTAATTAGATACAATCTCTCTTGTATAAGGAGAGGAAATTACAGCCTGCAATCACAGTTTGTTCTCCTGAGCAGAGAATCAGGTTCTTTTCCTTAAAGAAGAAATTACAAGGAAGAAATACTTGCTTTTTGTACCTGCTCATTCGTTTTGACATAAAACATTAACAGATTACTTCAGATGTTTAAAAAAAACCCCAAACCCTCAGGTTTGAAGTTACTAAACTAAACTGAAGTTACTCAAGGCCTAAATTAATTATTTCACAACTGCTCCTTTTTGTGGAGATGTACGTACCAAACAGGGTAAGATGATCATATCTGTATCTACTGCTTTTGAACTCTGCTCCTCCAACCTCAAGCGCTTGCTGGGTTGCCATTTCTGAGCCAGCGTTCGGATCCTCTCATCTGTTGTAATTACATCTCCATCAAACCTTAAAAGAGGCAAAAGAAAAAAAAACAATCACACAAATGTGTCTGGAAAATAAGGCAAACTAAATTAGTGGAATTAAATGCAAATTAAATCTTTTCACCTAACAAAAGTTCGTTAAACTCTACCTATTTTTATCAAATAGTATTAACTAGTTTCCCTCTTCTAACAAGTCAAAGGTTTTAAATGTTGTAAAACTGGTGGCTCTACAACATGCTGTGATACTAGAAGCCACATGTAAGCTCTCCGTTCTTCCTCAGTTAGGATAATTTGGAGACATAGTAGATCTTCATATGGGAGTTATCATATTGAAAAGAACGTGCAACGTGTTTCAGAAGATGGTGACTTGTTTCCATAAATACAACTTAGTGGGAGTTTATTTCCTTACTTTTTCACACATGAAAACCAAATCTTATCCTTGGAACAATTTCTATTTGGCACCTTATTAGATTTTAGGTTACCACCCACACCTAGGAACTTTGTTTTCCTGCTGGACCCAGTCTTTCACATACCTCTTTTGAACTTCCAGGAAAAAAGAATCTGTTCTTTTCATTTGCAACTCATACATGGCTCGAAGAATATGGAGAGGTGCATTAAGTGCATCATGTGTCATCTGAAGAAGAAGAATTAAAAAAATATAGATGAAAATAAAGACATTGCAGGTGAAAACGAAAGATGAGTTTCTTTCAGGATGACCTAAGCATTATTTTCCCACTTATCACGGAGGTAAAATTAATGAACCTAGTATCTGGATTTGTAAAAATGAGAACTAATTTAGAAAAAAAGCTTTACAACGATTTTGTAGTGTTCACTACTGTAGTTCTAGTTTATTTCCTTTAGGTAACAATACATTAAAATCACAGACCCATATTCAATAAACTTAGAAGAATAACAGCCATATAAACTGCTATTATATGTAACTAGCATATGTAACTTTGAAGGAGGTAAAATTAAGTTTAAGTACCAAGAAGCATATTTTGGTGGCTTCATCCAAACCCTCCAGAGGATCAAGTTTGTTCTGCTCTAAATCCACGGGACCAACAACAGTTTGCTCCACATCTTGATCTTGTTCCCTTTCTTCCAGTTCGGAATCTTCACGTTCAGCCAAGGAACTGATCTCTTTCTTTGAGGAATACAGCATTATTGACAAAATCTACAGAGAAAAAAAGTAGCATATGGTGTGACAGCTGTGGATATTATTAGTGTATCTGCAATCAGCATTTTGTAAGAACATCATAAGACTTGTACGCTGCTTAACGTGCTATTCTAAAAAGAAACGGCACCTAAAAAAAAAAAAAGAAGAAAACCCCGAAACACAAACCCACGATTTCCCACGTAACTTTTCTTACCTCCAAGTCTCTGAGAAGCCAGGTCTTGCTGAAGCCAGTTCCTTTGCTGCATTTCTTCACTAGAAGCTTGAGTAAACCAGACTGAAGAAAGGCAGCTTGGATCTCCTTAAAGCCATGAATCTACAAACACAGACGCACAATTAAATAAGTAAAAAGGGTGCAATGCATCACAAAACTTGCGAGGCCTTATCACACAGCCTCAGATAAACTTCCTGCCCAGATGAACTACGCTGAGAATCTTTTTCTTTCATTTCCCTAAAAACCCTTAAAATACAAATCCCCACTTCAAATACCTTAAGAGTATCATCTATGACGCGCACATAGTAGTAACTGGATATCTGCTTTGATCTGACAGTCCAAAAAAAATACAGGTCCCTGCTCCAGATACTTCAGGAGTAAGAAAAGGGGCATGTGAGCTTCACTCCATAAAGTGTTATCCCTATACATTTCTTCTTCAGCTTTCATGAATGATCATCCCCCACAGAGGAAAACTGACCCAACTTTCACCTCAGACTCACAAATGCTGTTTAAAGCCCAGCAACACTTCCAACCCACTGCAGAGAGGGGATAAAAGGAGTCAGACATGACAGAAATGACCTTGCGTTAGTGCCCCAATGAGCTTAGTCAATACCCAAGTTCCTGTAGCACAAAGCAGAATATGAACTTTTATTTATTATATTCTACATGTCAGGCAAAAGATACCTTAAGTGTTCTGTAAAGACCCTTCAGAGCGAGCGACAACACCCAAGTTGCTTCCACGGCCTCAGCATAGCTGCTGTCCATGCTGGTTTGCAGAAGGTGGGTGGATATCAGAACAAAGTGCTGGAGGTACTGCCTGAGCTGGGCCTGGGAATCGCTGCCCTCCTGGCCACCTTTCTGAATCAACTGATAATCCTTCACTGCAAGAGAGTAAAAAACATAATCTACTACGTTCATTTAAAACGCAAAATCATCTCTTACCAGTAGATACAAGTCGGCTGAGACATGAAGATGATCCATACGTGAAGTACGTTCTAATAATGGTCTTGTACTAAAATTATCTCAGATTCATTGAACAGTCAAGAAACTATTTAATGTTTCAATGCAAGTTAAAAAAACCTCTAAGTAACTTCCGGCAACACCTGATTGTCTGCACATATTTGCACATAAACAGTACAGCATACAAAGCAGTACACGCTGTCTTTTACAGTTAAAATGGGGAAAATTCTGACCTGCAATTTATATGGTTTTGGTTATCCATAAGAAACCGTAAGGAAATACTCTGCAATTCTTTGATAAAATAAAAATGTCACAGAACCTGTTTTTCTCTTTCGGGTTTTGATGTCTACTATAACTGCCCTGTTTTTCTCCGTGAAATGCTTCAGGATGATCACGTTGTGCGGCTCGTTAGCATTATCCATGTACACAGAACGCGTCCCCATACACAGCACCTGAAATCGCAAAAAAAACTTTCAGTGATGGTTTGCAATACTTATTTGTAAATACATAGTTATCTCTTATGTTGGCTACATTTACTTATACTTAATATTGTATTTTTTAGCTGGAAAATCCGCTCACTGCCAGGTATTTGCTGATCTTTAGAACATAGCTGTTCCTTTCTATAAAAGAAATGCCTACAATGAACAACTTAATGCTACATAGGCAAAATATCAGAGTTTTGGCTATCAAGAATGACATTGTTTTACTTTGCTTGTATAAAAAGCCCTTTTCGATACTCAAACATACTAAGCTGGTTTTGTCACAATAGTTACAAGTAGCACTCCGAGAAATACAAGGCAAACCCAGCTACATTATTCTTCATTAAATAAACATTAATCGTGCGCAAGTGGAAAGATGTGAACTCTGACATACACCGTGTTGTGACAGTTTATAATGGCTGTCCCAAATTGATGAAATCCGTAGTGTTTAGAAACAAACCTAAAAGCTCTAACCAATTTCGCTTCCTTTAGTATCAATAGGCCACTTACCTCAGGAAACCCAACCAGCACCAATAAAGTGAAGATATTGGTGTGCTTTAGCTGGAAGGGGAGTTGCTTAATGCAATGGTCAGTGAAAGCAGCGATCACATTATGCCACTGCGCAGAAGAGTTCAAAGATCGAAGAATATCTGCCATGGAGCTTGCCCAGTCCAGACCTACACGACTGGAAAGCAAGAGCAGTCGGTATTAGGAGGGCTGACCTCAGACTTACCGGAAATGATTCTTCCTCAAGACAGCATATCACTGTTAATCTGTCACAGCTACAGCTTTCATACCATTATACGACTGATTTTCCAAAAATTTGAAGCTTTCATGCCAGCTGACATGTGAATTCTGTTTTGTTTTCATCGCTAGAGCATAAATAATACCCTGTTTTCTTAAAGGGTTTGCAGTCCCAAATCAAAGTGTGCCTGAACATTGTCACCTTTAATTCCTAATTTTAATTTAGAGCTTGGAAGTTCTATGCACAACAGCAAGCAGTTTATTTCCCACATACGTGACTACCTGCTCCCCCTCTGTGGACTACATAAATAATCTAGAGACAGGCCTCCTTGCTCTAAAGTTAATCTTTGAGAAACTCCTTTCCTTCAGCTGATCCTCTGCCTTTAAATTTCATACATTTTCCTATTTGTTTATGAACCTTCCCTGTAAAACATAGCTACAATCAAAAATAACACTGTCATATTTAACAGGCATGACATTAAAGTGCTTAAGAGCTTTCTCAAGATCTCCAAAATGGAACACCTGCCCTGCCCTTCCTTGCTGCTTTCAGTGCAATTTTACTATACAAAAATCTCTCTAATATGCTTATATAAAAGGGCCAGATCCAGAACTCAGCACTGGTGACGGTTACCACATAACACACTCTCCACCTTTCCCGAGTTACACAAGAGATATGCGATTGAATAGGCAAGAATTAATGTCATACCAAAGAAAATTTTAAAAAATAGGACTGTAGTTTGGTTTTCCTCAAAGTTTCCATTTCCCAAACCTTACTTTTTCCACCATAACATGCTACATAACTAGGGCACAGGAAATTAAGCCACTGTTCAACAGACAGCCTTCTTTTGGAAGGAAATCAGGTGATTCTCACTGCAACAAGGGCTACAGATGCTAAGCCTTTCCCATGATCACGATGCAGGTTTAATTGACTTTCTGTTAAAAAGGCTCTACGCAAGAGAAAATTAGTATTAGTCAGAGAGTAGCTAATAGTTTGAAATTAAAAAGCACCTGTCTAAACACACAGCTCCCAGACTGAAGAGAAGATGAGTTGTCTTCCAGCCGTCTGGCATTGCAGACCCATCTCCCGCTGCAAACAAACTGTGTTTGGCTGACAGGACTTTGGCCACCGCAGCATCCACTTCTGCAGGCATAAGTCTCAGGATTAACTGGCCCAGAAGCCCCAGCGTTAAATGATAAGTTTCATTTAGGTGGCCAGCGTTTGAGATTACAACCTGAAACATCAGTGGAAGTATCTGCTCCAGGTTAATCAAAGACATTGTGGAGCCCTATGGAAAAAGAAAAGATCTCAGTAAGGAAGGGAAAGAAAACAAAACTTTGGAAGTCACAGCACATATAAAAGCTTCTATTCTAGTGTTCTTTCAAATGGGACAAAAGGAAATGAGAAACCAGGTTCCTACTTCTGTTGTTGACCAGTTAAGCTGACCTGACGCACAAACCTAAGTTGATGGTTTAAGCTTTGCAGCTGTCAGAGAGTTAAGACAGACTGATATACAGATAAATGAAAATTCCCTTCCCTCTCCTCCCACCCAGGAACAAACCCTTGCCATTCCTTAATAATTTAAGACATTCTGATTCACATTTTATATCATGTAAGCAAAAAGAGCCCATCTCCCACATTTAATTCGCTATGAATTTTATTCGTGTTCCTGGTGACACCAAGAAAACTACACAGACTGAAAGTAAAAAGAACTAACTGATTTGAAAGGTGGTAACATAGCTGCCAGCAGTCCTAGAATCCTCTTCTGAGAGCATTCAGCAAAAACTTGTTCCTGGCTAGGTATTATAACCTTCTCTGCTTGCTTCTGGGCTGAATCTTCTGAGAGGTAGTCATCTGCTTTTTAAATCAAAATAAAGGAAGAAAACCCCCCAAATGACATTAAAAATAAATGAGTAACAGCTTCATTTTTAAAATTACAACCTAAGCATAAAAAAAAAAAATTAAAAAATTTTATTAGAATTTGCAAAGCAAGTCTTTATAAAAGTGCACAAAAGGTAGTAGGTAAAAGGATTTATACCATCTATTAAAACATAAAGGACAGTACTATGGACAGACCATTTTACTATTGTGATTCTAATACTAGTCTTCAATAGAATAAGATCCATCTGGTTCCAAGTCCATAAGAATACACAAGTATTGTGTTAGACCAACAGGAACTATAATCTCTGTACATGGATATATATATTTTGGTGGAATTCTATTCAGATTTCTAGAATCCTTTAAACCAATTGCAAGGTAGCAGTTGTTCAAAGCAGTACACTTGGCAGCTTTTTACAAAGCAGACAGCTCACCCGCATTAAAGACATTTGCAAATACACAAAAATGGGTTAGAGGAGTAAAAAAAAAAATACAGCTGTTTGCTTTGCATATGAATGGATATTTCTGTAACTGAGAAGATGAGAAGTAATCTTTTACCTGTTGGAGAAACTTTATCATCCCCAGACAAGTCTGACTCTTGTCTCAAAACAGCTTTCTTTGTGAAGACAGCTTTGCTTTCACTTCCTTGTTTTCCTACTTTATCTTCCACAGGAGACTCGATTGCATTGCAAACATCTCCTTTCCCCTAAAAATAAAACAAAGGCACTAGAAGTTTAACACCTGCAGAAACAACCACGGAGAGAAGCCCTCAGTCATCGGCATTTGAACATATTTTCTTCCCTGAGTATCAAAACCTCTTATTGGTTAACAATTTCTTGATATAAACGTATCTTAAGCTTCCATGCAGTGAAAATACATTTTTCTACTTTGCTTGTATCTCTATGCATAAATTATCACACTGTAATAGTTTTATACACTGTATAAAAGTGTAGGAAGCTCGTTCTCCTAAACTTAACAGCGTGAACAACCAGGGGAACGACAACCCTTTCAGCAAGAACATCCTTTGCCCCTTTCCTCCAACGCTTTTTTGAATCAGTTGCCTGCCAGACCATGAGGTGATACCTTTGTTTTTCATCAGCTGGACCTAATAAAAATGAAGCAACCAACAGCAGTCCCCTTGCCCCTCAAATTTTCCCTACAAATGAAATCACTACCATCCATTATTTCAGTCGCATGGTCAGAATAGGACGTTTAAGCTCCCGAAGAACACACAACTAACTGATATCAGGGATTCTGTAAATAACAGTACTTACATTATAATGCATAAAAGCGCCTGTGCTCGGTTTCTCATCTCCTCCCTTCCCTGTGTTATCACCAGCATGACTTTTTGGAGCATCATCTGTGGGAGGACTGACTGAGACAGTGTCGTTCTCTGAGAAGGATTCACCTTCTGGTAACATGCAGAGGAGAGCTAAATTTTTCAGACCTGAAAGCAAAGAAGTTATAAAAGCTCTTCAGCTGTTGAGTGGCAAGAAAGGCAACAAGCAGAACTGAAGCATTTTGAAAGACAACTGCAAGCATCTTTTGAATGTCAACTCCATCAAAAAGATGTTCCTCATCATGTTCACTTAATTACGTAGTTCCACTACACAATATTGTGAAGAACAGGCAGTGACATTTTCAATTTCACGAAGATACCATCAGGGTAGGAGTACTAATTAATTCAAGAAAGTGTTCAAGATACCTCCCAACAGCGTAAATTATGAAAGGTAAATGAAATTTGTCTTAGCTTTTAATCCTCTGACCAGTTAAATACTTATACAATAAAACTGTATGTTTTAAACAAGCAGTTTAAATAATGAGCATGCAGAAGTATTTGGTGGTGGTGGTGGTATTCCAGTTGTATCAGAGCTGCTCAAAAAAAGCACCAGTAAACTTATTTGAATTTAAGTCTAGAATTTTTGATACAATAGAGACCTATGTTGAATGTATCACCCCATTTTCTGTAGTAGGCCCTAGTTCACAGAAATCCTCATTTCCAGACAAACGAACATCGTTCCCAGAAACTTATCTCACACCACAAATAAGGTTCAAAAATTCTTGCCAAGAGCTGCAGAACAAAAAACATTTTCCACCAAGTTATTTGCTTTCTTTCAAGTCCTTCAGGTGTCAGTAATACGTTAGTAACAGAACACAAAGCTATATCGACTGGCCCCTTTGCAACATCCAAGATGGAAAAAAAAGAGAAAAAAATACAACCAAAGAGCTGCCAAGTTGTCTTCAGTATTTATGTAAGCATAAAATTAATTTTCTCCAGCACCCTATTTTCCATGTTCCACCAACCCTAAAGGACACTTGTTTCTACATTTGCTTTCTACATAAACAGTTATTCTCAGTGAAGTACACAGTAGCTTCCCCTTTCCTTTGGAAACTTCCAAGTGAGTAATCACAGACTTTTCGGATGCTTGCTGGGCAGCATTGTCTCGGAGAAGGAGGAGCTGACTCACCTTTTCCGTGCTGGGCTTTCAGCAAACAGTCTCCGATGAGCTGGATGCACTGATGCTGCAGGACTCTGGCATGACCGAGGACCTGCGAATCTAATTTCTCCCCTTCCACCTCCTCCCTGTTTGCCAGATCCGCGCTGTAGAGAGTCAAAGCTGCAAACAACAGCCAGGAATAGTTGTGGACATAGGGTTGGATGAGCCTCTGTCGGTCACTGATGCGAATAGTCACCATGGGATACACGGTGATGCTGTGAGTGGGCAAGTGGCTGAAAGAAGAAGGAATTTCATTTTGAAATGCAGCTGCTTTCTCGCTAACCAATGCAGTTAGTAAAACATGACAGCTTTACAAAAAACTATGAAAAAAACAACACGTTTCAGAGGTTGAAACTGTAGACCTCCAAGTACTGTAAACTATCAGAGCCCCACTGACTTCAGCAGTGCTCCTTTAAAAGAACTTGAACTTTCACAAGAGCTCCTGCTCTAGAAATGCAAATTTTTTTTAAGATCTTTTGTGTCAAGCACCAAAACGAATGTTGCCCAACCACAGCACCATCCACTTCTTCTATCATTCAGGGTTGATAACTCTCCTTCTGCAACTTTCACAGCCATGGCTAGAAAACAATTGCTACTAAGTTACTTCAGAGGTTGGGGCAGGTTTCCAAACTGCAGGAATTTTTGCTGAACTGGTTCTATATTCGCTATGTTTCTCCAAAGGACATCAACTAGACGTTCTGATGTTGGGCGCAACTTTGTAGGAGGTAACACAATAATGACAGATCGGACTTAGTTGCTAATTATTGCTTTTCTGCCAAGTGAAAGGGGAAGCAAAAATCACATATTTAATACCTGTCAGAGTATTTCTTTGCGGAATAGCATCCATAGCAAAGGTCAAAGTCATCACACACATTGCAGTTCATTCTCCGACCTATGATAACTCCTTGGCAGTGATCACAGGCGTACTCCATGTTAACCATTTCATGGTCATCCTCATGTCCTTTGGGTTTAACTCCACCTGTAAAGAAATGTTTTACGATTTCCCTGTAAATCCCTTTTGATAAAGGATCTTTCTTATGTCAAGTTCACATTCAGATTAGGAAAAGAAAAGCTAAACATCTGTAAAATGTCCAGAAGAAAAGTCTTTCACTTTATTTTATGTATAATTAAGCAGATGCTATTTTACCTTTGAGTATAGGGTTTTGAGGGTTTTTTTTAAATGATTCTTACCAAGAAAACAAGTTTTACACAGATCCATGTCATTGCACTGCAGACAGCGGTAGCGATGCCACGGTGCAATTTCATCACAGCCATCGCAGGATATGTCCACATTTAACAGGTCACAGTAACGAGCAACAAACATGTGCATCTAGAGCAATAAACAGACACAATTTACTTGAGAATTATTTTCCAACTTTGAGAAAGGCCTTTTTAGACAGAAAGAAGAACACTTCTCCTGCCAAAAAAAAGGAAGGCGATCTTTTCATCATATCAGACTTTTGAAGGCCTACAGGGAGCCAGGGATCCACCTCATGAATAATCAGTTTAAGTCAGATTCCTTTCTCCCCTTCAGGCTTTTAAAAGTCTCCTGTTTGCCCCTTTTGCAGATAAATAAGCAAATCATGAGGTCACCTTTCTCTGCTTCTCTGGGTCAGCTTGAGCTATCTTTTCGTACCAGGCCTCAAACATCACATCCTGACATTCATCCATCCACTCGCAGTTCTGCTTGTAGTCTGCAATTTCATCTTCTTCACTCCACTGACTAAAAGAAAAGCAAGCACAAAATTACGTTTGAATGCAGCCAGGCTTCCCTCTAATATAAACTGGCATACGTTTTTTTTTTTTAAAGAACAAAGTGGTGTAATGTGCTAATAAAAACAGAATCGTGAGAAATCCAGTTCACTTGGTTAATAAACGAGCACATAGACACCTGCTTCTTAACTCTGTGACAAGTCCGTAAGTATATATGGGGAGCCATAGTGCAAAACCAGAAAATCCAAACTTCTTTTGCTAATGCTAGCAGACCACCTGAGACATTTTTCCACTTCTTCTACCCTCACATTTGGTCATCTGCGAGAAGTACAACCACTATGAAACTGCAACATGCAGGTGTTAAAAGCATTTGATATTTATCAAGACAAGAAACAGCATTATCCACCTCCTGCTACATTGCTGAACAGGAGAGGTGTTCCAGCAGTAATCGGGTTAAAGATAAAATTTCAAGTTTTTGAACTAGCAACGCTGCGAAAAATTTCAAATACCTCAGTTAAGCCCTTGCATACTGGTCAAAACTATACCACACTTGTTAATAGTACTTTTATTGCTTGTTCCAGCACAAAGTGCAGGAGCTTTGCTTGAAAAAAAATGGTATCAATAGTCAGTGCCACATGAAAGCTGCATTATTCCTGACTCACCAAATGACACTGTCATGGACACTTATGTTTTCTTGTGATGTAGTCATAAGAAGCTGTGGTAACTGAATCTCAACAAAGAAGGAAAGATCGCTCGGTTCCCAACTCATATCCAAAAAGTGAAGGAGAGTTGTCTGCACACACGATAAGGCAGGAAGCAACGATCTAAATAAAAACACAAGACAACAAAACATGACAGCTCTAACCTCAAACTGAAGTAGTCTGTTTGGGGAGTAAAGGTAGAACAACCACTATACGCCGGCTTCCAGGCTTTACTCTGTGTTAAATTAACTACGTGGCAGAAATTCAGGTTTACTGTGGCATAAACTTACAGAATTTAGCAAGGAGAATAGCCAATGCAATTTGAAATAAAGATGGTGTCTTTTGTGCATCCAGTTGAGACAGAGCTCAGGCTATAGCCCAAGCATTAGCAAGAGAGTTTTCCTCTACTCTGCAGTACAACATTTTCTTGGGATTTACAGGAACTTGTTCTCTTTGAAACCTTTGCCATGTTCAGTTGAAACTGAACACAGGACTCAGAAGTTATTGGCAGGGAGACGTACGATATAGGCATAAAATTCTCATTTCTCTACGACCCCTGGCTGTATATCCCAAAAACTCTAACCAGAACGTTACCAAAACACAAGCTTTACCATTAAAGCATGGATGCAGAATTGCTGTATTTAGTGGCATTACTCTTGCACAAGTATGCCACAATAAATTTGCTATTTCTAGTATGTTACTACTAAGCTTCAGAAACACATTGCAGAATTATAGCTACAAAATGCAATAAGTCAAGGTTTTAACACTGATAGATTTATTGTGCTTTCCTGCATAGTAGTAATAAAAAGCTAACATGGCATTTTTGATCACAAGATCAAGGCTCCTTATTTAGTTCTGCAAAGTACAGTCGAACTTGTTTGAGGCATTAAACAATAAATAACAAATGAGAAGGGAGGAGGCGAAGAAGAACAGGAAAAAAAACCCAAACTCACTTAAGTAATACAAGCGATGTACTGTACCTGTCATTAATAGTACTAAATCCCTTCACGGAATTTACCAGGAACAAAACGAGCTGATAATAAGACTCTCGAATCTCTTTATGTAGCTCAGCACCACAGCCTTCCAAGTTTCCAAAGTAGCTAGAAATTAAAGAATCAGGTTAGTAGTCTAGAATTCACTGTCGCGTTTTAGGTAGCATGCTCATGGCACTAACGATAGAACCTTCCTTCAAATTAAAAAGGTGCTTTACAAAAATCTAATCGAGATCTCAAAGGAAATCAGTGTGCTGCAAGATGAGCACAAAAGGCTCTTGACAAGTGAGAAACCAGCCGACAGAGCTCCAACATTGTCCAGAAACATGATAGAAATCCCACTGAAATTCATGAACCAGAACGGCAATGTTAGCTCCTGCTTTGAGATAGCGCTTTCTAGTTGCAAGGAAAATTTGGAAAAAAAAACCCTCCAAATTATCTTACCTTACTTAGAACAACAACTGCACATACATACAGTTGATATGACTTTTTTGCCTGTTTTTCCTGTGTGTACGTGCATGCCCTGTAACTGATACGTAGCTCACAGCACTGCAGACCTTGGCTGGCACCATTTTAGCCCCTGGCACACCAGTGAAATACATCACCCCACCCTAAAATTTATCTTGTATCACATCCAAACTTGTGAAAATTCATGAACAAGCAAATAGTTGACTAACAAGATCTAACACACACCATTCCTGGAAGTTAATTCATCTGCCAGATAGGTATTGTGTTAATTTACAAAAATTCTAAAGATGCAGTGCTACATAACTAATTACAAGCTAAATGGGTTAGATCACTACAGCTTTATAGGATGAGAAAGAAGCCAATCTAGAATTAGACAGGAATTTCAACTAAAGCAATAACCGAAGACCCTACAACGTTTTTGAGTTTGTTGTGGTCTGGTTGGAACTGTAAAGATGGTTCTAGGTGTCCACACTGTGATTCAACCACGTCATACCCACCGGCACGAATAACTGTGAAACTAAGTCCCACTTGAAAACAATTATTGATTTTTTTTTAAATGAAGCATGCAAGATATACATAGTAGCCTAAAAACTAATCATCATGCCATTTCTATCATTCATACGAATTAAAAAGCAGTAACCTTCTACCATTTTCAATTTACGTGACTGGGAGAACAAAAGGACTAAGACACGTGGCTGAGACTTGTATAAATAATTACTTACTTTGTAAAATCTTTCTGACAGGCTAGAAGTTCTAAGAGGAAAAGTACACATGGTGGAAGAAAGCAGTGCGGCTGCCCAAGTGAGCTTAGGCACCGGCGGATTGTCTTGAGCACTTCCAGAATAGCCTGCCCTTGGGATCTTCGCAAAGCAAGAACCTTTAAAACACTAATAAGAGCAAAAAACATCTATGAGGACTTCAAAATGTTGTGCTTAGAATAATCCAAATACATCACAACCAAGAATTACTTGGCTGGTTAAACATGAGTTTGGTATTTAAATTTTCTGGTGTATTTCAGCAGTGGTGTATTGCAGTTGGAATGGGTGATAAAGCTTCAACCAGAACCCAGCACTTCCTCCACCAGTCCACGTTTGAGAGACAAGCTGAGACTTGGAAATCTGTCTTTTGATTTACATTTTCAGAATACCAGGTAATTCAATAAAAGATGCAACTACTCCACACTAGGTATCAAGGATTACTAGTACTGCCGTACCATATCCTGGCTGTTTGTAGATAAGAAGCAAAACACTGCTGCAAACAGGTCTCAGGAAGCAAGACAAGAAACAGCCAAGTAATTGTTTTCACATTCTGAAGTTCTACATGATAGAAGTGAATCAAAGGAAATAAAACTCTCTGTGAGCCCCTACATGGTTGTGAATACTGAACTGTGATACAGAATTGTGACAACTATTTATGTACAATGTGATTTTCAGTTCTATCTTGCAGCTAAAAGATGTTTTATTCCACGTGAAGAGGTCTGAAGACAAGTTTCTGTATGTTACAATTGGCAACATTTTCAATTTGCTTACCTTTCATGTGAAAGTGATTGATCCTTAATAAAGTTTAATATGTTTTTCAATATGGGATATTTCTCTTTCACAGTAGGCACAGCTCTCGGCTCTTCCATTGATCTGAAAGACAGGAGCCTTAGTCTTCCACGGCTGAACTGAGATTTTCGTGTAGGAGTGGAAGGAGGTGACGATGTGTCTTCTTGCTGTGAAACTGTATTTTCGACAGTCTTACTATGAAATGCAGATGCTTCTTCTGTTTGGAGGGGTTCTGGAGCTTGTTTAATCTTCTTGTCAGATTGTGTCATTTGGCCCCCCTCTTTCGAAACAGGATGAGTTGCTGCATTGGAAGACAATGAGTGTGTTGCCTGGAAGTCTGTGTCCACAACAGAACCTTTTCTTTGGCATTTATCACTGGCATACTGTTGAATATCATCAATATCTTGGGCTTCCAAACTGTCTGAAGCAGAATCTTTCGTCTTTGCTCTTACAGGCAAAAAATTCAGTAGCAAAAGGCTCTTCTGAATACAAAGTTTTGCTGCAGCATAAAAAATGGAAGAGTTAAAATCACAGTAGAACACCAGACTTGCTATTTCTGCTTAGGAAGAAAGTGATTTATCTTTTCTCTTCTGAGCCAAGACAGCTAGAAAATACTGTTTTTCCTATTGTATTAATCATTACGCTATCAGTTACTTAATTCTATTTCCAAGTGCTAAATCTGAATAATCACACTGAACCATACAACACAGACAGTAGCGAACAAGAAAACATTTGATTCTAATAACAATCAGCTGCTACTCTAACATCAGTTAATTGTGGTCACAAGTATCTACAAAAATAGATGAACATAAGTTCAGAACCAGGTGACCCAAGTGAGAGGTCATTCCCTGTAGAATTTTCTCACGTACTATTTTCTATAAAGAAGGGCAGAACACAACCCCAGATAGTTCACGTAACGTACACTAGTTCCGCTGTTAAGGTACTAAAGAGTAGCCTTGGTTGCTAACTTGGCTTTTACAGCAAAAATATCTAAGACTTACAAGTCATTGTTTTACTAAATTACCTGGAATGCTTTTATATTTGGAAAGGCAACACTCACCAAGAGTTTCTGGGTTCACCTCACTCGCTTCTGTGTTCTGCTTCTCTTCAATATCATTTCCCCGACTCATCAGGGACTTTTGCTTCATTTCCAACTGTAGACAGAATGTTAAAGTAATTAAAATATTATTCCCCCTGTACATCCATAAAGCAGGGCAGTATGAAAACTACATAGCATTAAAGGAATTTAATCTCAGATTAAACTTCCTCTCAGGCAGGAAAGAGGAGGGAGGAGGTCACACGGTACCAAACCAGCTCATTTGGCCGGCCCACATCTGAAGGGCTCACAGGAGGACCAGAAAAATGGATCGGAAGTTATCAAAGGCCACGTAGTTATTAACATCTAGAACCTCCTGCAGACAAGTGAAATCTAACTGAATTTTGGCTCCCTGCAGCTGCAGGTGATGATGCAGACACGTCTCACCAGGTTGTGAGCTGATGACACCAGCTCTTGACATAACGCTTATGTTTCAAGGAAAATTACATGCAAAAAACCTCTGAACTGAAACCAGTTACTTGCTTGCCAAAGCAGCAATTCTTTCATTTTCTGTTAGCACTGCATT
The DNA here is from genome assembly GCA_013399365.1 of Pampusana beccarii. Classification (NCBI taxonomy): domain Eukaryota; kingdom Metazoa; phylum Chordata; class Aves; order Columbiformes; family Columbidae; genus Pampusana; species Pampusana beccarii. Next base: position 467,859 of record VWYH01004666.1, on the reverse strand, counting down.
ACTGTGAGAATGATGGTTAAGACAGATTTCTTTCTATGCTGTAGCTCAAAAGAACTCCAACTGCTATGTAAGAAACTTCCTAATTAACACCACACTTTTTTGGCTATAAAGCAACACAAATATAACTGATTTTGAGTCAAATTCAGTTCTAAATACTCATGACACATCTGGGGCTGAAGGAAGGAGAGGGGTGTGAGAATGCATTTAAACGTTTAAGTTCAAAATTTAGAAGTGAATATATGTTCTTACTAAATGAAAACAGTTGATCTAGAATCACTGAAGGAAAACATGGTTCCACCCTACTCCTTAACATTGCATTGCAAAATATTAAGGTAAATGACATTAACAGAGATCTTCCTGAGTGATCTTACCATCCATATTCTAATGGAATCAGCCAGGGAATATACTTGTGCAAACTCATCGCTCAAAGGCACCTTCCCTCCACTGTTGACTGGAAATGAGAGAGAGTACTGTTTATTTACAGCTCCATTTTTACACAACCTGACTATTTAACTACAATTACACTACAGCTTTCCCTTCGTCTCTTAGTCAATACTTGGAATTATGCCTGTAAGAAAAAACAGGGAATAAAACGCACCAACTTTCATATGCCTTAAATACAGAAACTGCACCTTGACAGAGTTATTTGCAAAGTTAAATTATTAATATCTTTCTTATCTCTTCCCAAAAATGATGCCTGCAGTCACGGAAAATGAAAACTACTCTTTCCACACGCAAATATCACTAATGCAATCTATAGATGCATTTAGTTATAATTTTTTTCCCCCTTTTGTTTTATACTATGACATTCTGGAATGGACTTTCAAGATCAATTTACAAAAATTAGAGACCTGACAAAACAGTTTCCTTCCTGTTGAGGATCTTCCCTCTCCCATTTTAATTGTTCTTTTCAGCCCCATTTGTACAAACTTTACGTGGCATAAGCGAACGCAGGTCCTGAAATTAGTCCGCCCCAGCAAGACTGATGGATGAAGCTATTAATGTAATAGTAGGATGGATATCTTAGCTACTCGTTAATATTTTCATGAGCTACCACAATTTTCAGTCTTACTCAGCAATCAATTGTCAGACACAGGCAAAATGACTAAAGACAATAAACACTTCAGTCATCAAGTCAGTCTTTGTGTCAGTCATTCTTACCCGTAACTTTATCGCTCAAAATGTAACATGTTTAGCTTCAAAATTGTCACAGAAAGTGAAAGCCTAAAAGGAAACCCTTCAAAACCAAGCAACACCTTATTATCTTGTACTTCAAAATTATCAGTAAGCTCAATGGAAGGATGGTGTAAGTTTAAAAGTTGTCCATTTTACCTACTGAAAATGGACATTATACAAGTTAAAAGCAAACCATTACCTTTTATTTAAAAAAATATATATTTTTTGAGGATGCCAAGGTTAGTTTCCACAGTATAGCATTTTGGGAGGTAATTCACATCTCCTCCACCCCCAACACTTAAAAACATATATAAGTTGATGGTGGCTTTTTAGAAAAGATACAATGAAGGTGGAAAGTGCTGCAAGAACCTCTAGTCATTGGGAGCCACATCGTTCTGAATTAAAACCCCACAGGACAACACCACTCTCTGGGTATATTCTTATATGGCTCAGTCAGTAGCTTGTGATGGTTATTAACATTTGGACAGCGCTCTGAAGATAAAGGAGTAAATAAATAAAAAATAAACACTCTAGAGATAAGCCTTACCTAGTCTACCTAAATGATGACTTCTTTATACAGAACATATTTTCAAAAGTTGCCACACTAAGCTGATTTTTCAAAGCTTATAAACTTAAGATAGCCTTTTACAAACTTTAAGTCTTCATTATTAAGATAGTCTAATATTAGAGTTACCATATTTTTGAAGCTTCTCATATAAATCTGGAGTGAGATACACCAAAGCAGCAAATGTTGAGTTCACAGCTTGATCAACAGTAGAACCAGCAACTATATCTGTCTTTGGGGTCTGTTTTTTACATGCCTGTGTAAGTCCTTTGAAAAGTTCAGATTTTTGCCCACTGAAGTCCTGGGCAGGATCTGATTTTGCAAAGTCGATAAGAAAGTTACGGCAGTCATCTTGGTGAGAGCTCCTAGCCTGGAAAGAATGTTAGAAAACATTTACTTTAGTATTATCTGAAAAATCAGTGCAGCTCGTTTCTACGATTAAGTCAGCTTGCGGTGTATCTAGTGCAGTTGAGCAACCTGAGCTTATGAAAATGTCCCTGTCCAAGGCAGGGGATGAATTTGATGACCTCTGAAGGTCCCTCCCAACCATTCTATGATTCTATGAAAACAGAAACTAATAAAGGGCACAGAACAACAGTCTCTTTCCTCCTTGATATTCGAATTAATAATTAGCTTTAGCACAACGGCATATGCTTAAGGACGTATCAGGTCATTAAGTCTAAACAAAACTGTGTGATACATGGGGATTTCACACTAATGAAACAAAAGCAGTGGTGCACATACCTCTTTTTTATCTCGGTGCAGCCGACTGCCTTGGCTGGCTCCCGGGAGCGCCTCGGGACACATCTGATGCCTGAAGACAGGTTTCCACAGAGGAGAATTCAGAACTGATGTTACTTTCAAAGGAGGTAAGTCTGCTTTACTACCTAATTCTGCAAGAAATTTAGAACAGACAGTTCAGTTACTAAATGTTTTGGTTCATTTTTAGAGATTAATGAAAATGCTAAATGTTAAACATCCAGTGGGGGGGGGGAAGGTAATGCAAATAGACTCAACGACTAATTTAACAGCATTCTCTAGCTTCTGTTTTGCTAACGTGGCGCAGAAAACTGATGTACCCTTTCTTTAATGATAGCATCAATATCTTATCTTACAGTGACAATATGGTAAATTATGGAGGGCTTTAAACATTTTTGCTGTATTTATAACCATAGAAATTCCAAAACAATTTGCAAGAGAGATTAAAAGCTTTTTCTCCTACAAAAGACATAATAATTTTCTGCATGTAAGAAGCTCATAATTAACCAAGGAGAAATATATTCTGTGCTAGGAACACTTCAATTAGTTCTCTAAGTACCACCTAATTTTCCAAGGTAAGTACTGAGTACCTGATTGCAGCAAGAACTCTAATTTCTCCAAAGAAAATCAGATTTAGGAAGTTGGATAGAAGTGTTCTAGTTTTGAAATTAAAGAATAAACTACTCCCTCTTTTTTTTTTTTTTCTTACGTCACTGATCTCACATTTTGTATTTTACTTATCTCCAGTGGCCCAAATCCTAAGTGTACTTAACTTCTGGAAGTTAACTTGTGAATTCAAATTTAAATCAATACCAAACACTCATGTGAAACTTTTAAAATCATTTGTGTCCTAATTTTTTTGCAATTTGCTGGCTCCATATTCATACCACCAACATGGAGCTGGACCGCAGCACCAGGGAACAATTTTAAAAGAAAAAGGAAGAACAGAAGATCGGGCAAACTCTGATATTACTTCATAAATGTAATCCAGCTTAGTATGATTACTTCCATGTGTCCATGTCTTCCTAACATCGGCTTCTGAATATCAGAGATTTGAAACATAAGGTCCTTGTATCTCCTCTTTACACAGCCTTGCAACCTCTGGAGCTATCAGATGCACTCACCTCGTAGAGATTTCAGCGCCATACTTCGGGAAGCCAAGCGCCCCATCAACCGCGATACCAGAAGCTGTAAATCCAAGCCCCAAGAAACGGCGACGTCCGGCAGGCCGTAAGCAGTGACGGTGAACTTGTAGCCCCACTCATTATTACTGCTGTCAGAGTGAAAGAGAAACTGCAGCCGTGGGCCAGCCTTAAAGGTCACTTTCTACAGAGCAACAAAACAGTCATTTTGCCAAGTGTACATGACAGGAAGACGTTTCAGGGTAATGAATTTCCTTCAGCAACTGTGGGTTTTCAGTATTATGTTCTGTCCCTAACACATCTAATTCCCCCCACCACCTGAATCAGAAACACACAATACTAAGCAGGTACAATTTCTATTCAAATAGCTAAATGCGAAATTTTATAGATGATTGAGCATTAGAAGTCACAGTCATAAAACTATAAAGAAGCATCTGATTAGAGTAGGTGTCACCAAGGAAGAGCGTGGCCGCAGGAAGCACCGCGCTTGTCTCACGATTGCCCCAAAATTGCAAGGGCAGAGTGACAACGAGGAAGTTTTACCCAGGTAGTTATTACAGGCAGTTAAACATGATCATTACTTTTCATTTTGACTGACTGTTCCTTGGATAACAGCAACACAGAGGGAGTCTTTACTCATTCACTCATTTGCCTCATTTTAGACTTCTTCCCTCACCTCCTACCCCAGCCTTTGAGAGGGAACAAAGACATACACGCAAGAATGCACACATCCTTATAAACAACAGATTTTTTGCAAGAATCATGAGTATTTCCTAAGAATGGATATTTCACTTGGTTCAGAATGTTAAAGGTTCTCACCTTAGGCCACTTCTCAGTGCCAACCTTTGTATCGTAACGAGTTTTTGCACCTCTGGCATCAGTAAACTCCAGGTAATCATACCTGTGAAAATTGCAATTCATTACTTCCAAGCTTACTTCTTAAGTTTTGGGGAACTTTCCCAACTCTTCAGAATTGATAATGGGTGCTGATTTTAATAGCTGGCATATGCCTGAACTAAGTAGTAGCCTGATATGTTACCAAGAGCAACCAAGCCAATAGTTTTGCCTAAAGAGGGCAAAAATAAATACCACAAGCACAAACTATGATGTTCAGAGCAATACTACAGAACAGATCAAGGCCATACGAAGCAAAATTTGTATGAACAGCATATCTGTACATTTGTCAGAAGTGGCTTTCAGCACAATAAGTCATTCAAAATATACATTGTATATTACGCAGGACAATGAAGAAATTGAAATGGCATACTCGGAGAGCAAGGAGGATTCCTTGCGCATTGAATTACCCCTCTGCAAATAGATACCGGAATCTAACACAGCACAAGACCAAATTACCTCCTTTCAGTTTCACATTTTTCATCAAATTCCACCTCAAAATAAGTTGCCCCATGGCACAGGAAGACTGACACCTCATGGCAATTATTTGCATAGTTATGAGGCGATTCCATTGTCCATGTTCGCAATACTACAGGCTGTTCCTGCTGCCAGCTTTCCACTTCCATCTGTGGAACAAAAACGTATTCTTGAGATATAAGTGTAAAGCATTTAAAAATAAATCAAAATTACCACACTAGATTTGTTGTGTCTATACTTGTAAGCTGCCAGATGTACATACAAAATGGCATTTAAAAGGCTACAGCATTGATTTACACCTGAACTAGTTATAAAGATATTCTTGATAGTCACAGGAAGGAAATACTTCTAAAGCAAAATTCATCCAGTCTACCGGGGAGGAGACATTCTCACCCCAGCAGTGCCTACGAGTCAAGAAAAAGAGAGTCTACATGACTGATGCAGATTTAAACATCTACACTACAGACATACAGACTCTATTTGCATCACCTCAAGCAATGAAGCTAAAAATGTTAAGCACATACTACTTTTAATTTATTTTCCTCCTCATCCTCAGAATCCCTCCTCCCTATCTACCTTCTAGGCTTCTCATTCCAATTGCACTTTCTGATCGCTTTGCTCACCTTTCATATCAGTACAGATACATTTCTAGTTCTCCACTCAACATTTCATTATACATGCCACGCTTTTAGAAGATTTCCAGTTCCTTTCAAACACTCAGCAATAGAATCACCTGAGTTTTCTTTGTCTTTCTTGCAATTTTGCTTTGGTTTCACTGCACTTAGTAGTGCCTGTATCTTTAGTTACCTTATGGGGCTCGCTACACAGGCTTTTCAGCGGTTCTATCAAAGTGCTGAATCCCTGTAGCAGAGTACAGTATGGAATGTCTAAAGTGCAAAAATCCAACAAGAAGATGACCTAGGAGAAAACACAGGTCTCATGAAAATGCACGTAAGCACAGCCGTGCTACCCGGGAATGGTACAAAACCCCAACGTTCACTTACCAGCTGACGAGTTGCCATAGCAAAGACAGAGTTACTTATTTTTTCTACTATTGTTTTGCCACTATATTGAGATAAAAGTGACTGCAAAATCGTTCTGATATTTGACAGGAACTGGCCCACATCTAAAGAGAAAAAAAACCCTTAATAGCCACCGTAAGGATTTGCTACCACAATCTATTTTATCAAACACCTAAGTGCATGGTGAGGTGCAAAGACAGCAGGAAAGGCATCTGCTGCCCAAGACAGTGACAGGCAAGAGCAAAAACAGTTCAGAGAAGTTTTCTGTGATATTTCTATTGTGGAAACAAGTCATGCTTATCAACGATATTTAAAAAAAAACCAAAAAAACCACAAAAAGATGAGTGATGAGTAATTTAACCAAACATTCCAAGACTGTTTCAACAATCTCAGTGTATCCAGCAGCCTCCCTACACAACTAAGAAATGCAGCTTAAGTAAAGAGCAAGGCCAGTAATTTTAGCTATAGCCTTACTCCGTTTTAAAATGTCAGACAGGAACGTAAACTTATCCATAAACAAATAACAGAAATGTGAAGTAATTTCACACAAAATTACATCTCCGTTAAGTATGTGGCCCAGTTAACTACTTAATACTGAGCTGCTGCATTAAAAAAAAAACAACCAACCAAATAAAAGACTGTAGCAACCCCCCGCTAGAAGCGCCCGGCTTCTTGAGTAAGTTCCTTTGTCCTTGCATCACAAACATTTAGGAAAATACACATCACCACATAGGAGCTTAACAAAATAAGAAACATATAAGAAACCAAAATGTTGAAGTGGAAGTCTGTTGCTGTTTGGTTGGGGGGTTGTTTGTTTGTTGGGCTGTTTTTTTGTTTGCAGGGTTTTTTTCAGTATTTCACCCCCAAAATTTACTGAATATTTTCTGAAGATTCTCCCAACATAAAATTATTAGGATCACTAAAATTCCAAGTTGCTCAATATGCCTACAAGTTCCTTCCTAAAGAGATTAGAAATGCTGTGACGGTTACGAGTATGCCTCAGGCAACCACTGGTGAACCCTTACTATATTACGCTTTGCAAAATCACATTTTAAAGTCCTGTATTACACCACAGTTCACCCTGTATTCAATCCCAGCACTTACAGGTTTTAAGTATTTCTACAGCAAGATCCTTGGCTGCATTTTCGCTCCCCTTAAGTTGCAGGTAGCACCACGAAAGGAGGCTGCCTTGAACAGACCAGAATAAGGAAGACAAGACTGTGCCACTCTCTTGCTGTGCAACATCCAGCATCATCATTTCACACTGAAAAATAACACAGAAAGTAACAAAAGGATATTCTCTTCTGCTGCAGAATGACATACAATATGTACTACATAAACTGTGATGGACATTATCGACCCACTCAAGCCACAAAAAAAAGATTAAATACAAGCAACAAGCAGCGTATAACACCGTGAAGCAACTGATGTCTTTTGTTGTGATAAATCACAATTTTAAGTAGGAATAGCTACGTATGAGTCACTCGATGTTCTCAGCACATTTTTTGTACATATGTAAATGACCCTCCTCCATTTACACCTCCCTTAGTGACATGACCAATTCTAACCTCGCAAGATGGGATGATTACTTCTATTTCCCAGTGTTGATAGGGTGCCAGAAAGCCTTTTCAGCGCTATGGAAAAATACCTCTTCTTGTACATTACTTACTCTACTACTAGGAAATTTTAATGCTTAAAGGAAAATACTTCACTTGGTTGGAAAACATCATCCTACAGACTTGGATAGCCATGAATAGTTCATCCAGAAGGACAGGAAAGCTGGTTCTTTAGCACACATCTCAGGCATGCAGCTTGTGTTTGAATGCACACAAAAATCACAGCTAAAAGTAGGAAAAGGAAGAGCACAAAGACAGTTACCTCTCTTGCCGCCACTAGCAGAAGGGTATCCATGACTGAAAGCACTTCGCTTATGTCAAAATTTGCAGAAACTCCTTTCTCTGGTAATAATAGGAGTCCACCTGGATCTTGATCACTGCAAAACAAAGATGTTCTTATTAACCAACAACACGTAGCACTTGTCTCCAAACCAGAAATTTAGTTATCCTTGTGACAAATCTGTGGAGATCCTTCTGTGTAATGACTACGAAAATCAAAAGTTTGGGTTCTGATCACTCCAGACTGATTAAATCAATACCAACCACCAACATGGACAAACAATCACTTAAAAAAATTGGAAAACAGCCCAGAAGAAGCCTAAAAGCAACACACTGTGATTTCAGCACAACCTTGGACAATGTTTTACACAGCTATTCAGTCAATAAACACATTAAGTAGTATTCTCCTTTCTAAAGCAAAGTCAGTTGATTATTTTTTGAGATTTTCCAAGGGAACAACATTTCTAAACAGGACAAAATATGAACTGATTAACAGATGTGGGGTATCAGACATTTTTTTTCAATTTCAGGAGCCCTTACCTGAAGTGGGTACACAAAGATCTGAAGGCAAGATGTACAGATTGCTTATGCTCTTGCTCTGTGATGTTTTTCTAGAAAAGGAAAAAGATTTATTTTTATGATATGTTCTGTTCCCCTCCTCTGTGAGAAATAATTCTAATTTCTGCGTGCTACTATTCATTTTTGGTAAGAAAGGCAGGGTTAGCGCCTCTTTCTTTGGATAAGCTGCAGAGAGAGAGAGAAGGGGGAGGGTAAAAAGAGGCAAAGAAAAAAAAGACTTTTACTTTAATGGGACAAGACATATATTATTTGACAACAAGAACTCAGATTTGTCCTCTTTCTGCATAAAGAAAGCAAGTACTAATCAATCAATTTCTCATTGAATGGTTTACCATCATGGTGAAGAGCTGGTGTCGCCTGGTCTGTCTGTCTGGGAAAAAGATCGCAGCTCCGCTCAGTAACGTGTTTTTCACCTCCTCTTTTAGCACCTTCATTGGCACGGAGTTACTGTCCCCCATATCCACTACTGCTCACACAGAAAGAAAACAAAATTAAAAGTTCCAATTAATATTCCATAGAGGCACAACTGAACTAAACTTCAAGCCTTTGCAATCCCATTACACACACAAAAAATGAGGGGAAACTTTCTGATTTCTAGCAAGAAAGCTTTTACTAAGGATATATTTATTCACTGAATAAATGATTCTAGGAACATTAAGACTCGACAACTATCAAAGCTAGTAAACTTTTCAAGATGTGACAGATTCTATATACACTGATTTACGTCTAGCTTGCTTTTCTGGAGACAGTTAGGTAATTAACAAAAAAATTATACATTAACAAAGAGGATGCCATCCTACTTCCAATCAAATCTAATGGGTAATTCCCATTTTCTTCACTGGCTCCAGAATCTTCCCTGTGTTTCTGTAAACCTTACAGGCTACTTGTAAGATCATTTATATTTATGTGAAACATGAGAAATACATGAACCCCAGTAACATTACAGGTAAAGGATCACATTCTCTGCTGATTCAAGCAGGTGACACGTTCAAAAGAAGTTTTCTATTGCAGCTGTTTGTGGGCCTCATGTTGTCATAAACTCTACAAAACCATTTCATATGGTCAAGGAAAGTTTCATTGTGATAGACTAACACACACTGACCTGAAGAAGAAACAACGGAACAGTAGTTGACTTGGCCTCTAGGAATAAATCTCTTTTTCCCCAATTGTGACTATTGTAACACACTTGTAAGCCAGAAGAGACAAAACAGTTAATATATTCAATATAAATTACCTTCGCACAAATGTCTATAAAGCTCTTCTGCAGCTTCTGTGTGACCAGGCGTTTTGCTTTGAGAAGCTTCTGTAGGTTTAGTAGGTTTATTGTCTCCAGTAAGTACAAAGAAGCAGCTCTGGAGAAGCTGCAATAGCAGTGTTTGAGCAAATATACATTCTTCCCTTGGGCTGTAGGAAAGCATAAAACAAATAGAAGCAAAAAGTAGAAAATAAACTCTTTTGCACCAAATAGATAATGCTGTGAACACCACTATCTCAGACACATAAAAAACACTAAGTAGAGAGCACATAAACAAACAAGTACAGCTACCAGTTAAATCAATCTACATCTCAAGCTTCTACATAACATGAGAGATAAAAACCCATATGGCAGCAGTAGGAAAATGTTACTTATGTAAATGATGTAGTTTAGGAAGAAGAAACTGGTCCAACTAAACTAAGCATACGTTATTTATACATACACACACAGCTTAGTGCTCCACCACACAGTAAAGCAGCGACTTACTTTTGGTGCAGTTTACTGTAAAAATTCCAGAACAGCTGCAAATCAAGGCCTGTGAAATCTAAAAGTGACTTGTATTTTAAGCCACTCTCCTTCTGTTGAACCTTAAAAAGGCAAAGAAAATGCAGGATTGGAAAATTAACTCTATATAGAACACATCTATAAAAAGTAAATCCCTGAACACTGGGCTTAAAGCAGCCTAGTTGCCTAATAAATTTGCAGCTCACATGAATTCCAGCGTAAGTTCTTTCATGGGTATTTCTGTGCCTAAATGTGACAGTTCATGCCAAAACCTTCCCCTTCGCAGAACTACTAATAAGGACTCTCCTCCCAGTCCCCCAACCCTGTCCTCCACCACCAAAAGTCTTCACAACCTCTTCCAATTTGATTGAAAGCAAGTAATGGCGAAAATGAGATTGCCCGTGGATCAGAATTCAAGTTAAGAAAGGCACAGATACGCACTGCACAAACAAAACATGATTTTGTCACATATCCTCAGAAGCAAAGCACATCACACTGACATACATCAGCACATATCAGCCATACCTCTCAACCATACACATCTCACCGGAGATGTTTATAGAATTATTTCAGATAAAAAGAGGACCCATTTTAATCTATGCAACTATTTTAGCTCTCTCTCGAAGCACTTTTCCCTGTGCTTGCTTCAGAAATAGCTACATTAATAGACAGCAGAGCATCCTTCTGCTGCATCTACTTCACCCAGCATTGTAACCCAATGCTGAAAAATGGTTCTTAACTCTCTTCTGGACCCAAAGTGAGCATATTCTCTGTAAATATACACAGAATGCTATTTTTCAGAACCCATTTTTTTCTCCGCAGCGTGATTTTAACAGTTATTAGTACCTAGTGGCAAGACTTTCCTTTATCCATTCACAACTACTGTTAGTATAGCTGTATTACTTTTATCATGGTAAATATACACTCAAGAATAACTAAGAAGTAAGAATACCAGGTCCTGTGCCAGCTGCTGGACGAAATGAAGCGTCTTGAGGAGCAGAGTTGTGCCACAGACCGTATCGTCATCGGTTTTCCGGCACTGCAAGCAGTTCATGCTCCTGTTGGGTTCATCTCGCAGGGGCCGAAGGTACCCGAGAACATGCAGGCCCTGAACCCCGAGCCGTTCTGCCGTGTCTTGTCTCGTGCACAAGAACTTGATCATCAAGTACTAGAAGGATATAAACACAGCACAAGGTTTTGTTTTAGAAGTTAGAGCAAATTTGGCTTTTTAAAAGACATGAGTGGGGCATGGGGGCCAAGACTTAATTCCCTGTCAGTCACCCCTAGAAGTTTAAAATACTGAGGCTGAGACTCAGGCTAAGCTTGAACTCTCCCAACTTCCAAAAAAAGTCAGTGATGGTTCTGTGACCTCTACAATCATCTGGAAAATGAGTTAATTCATCATCAGTTCCATTCATTCTGCATACTCTGTTCCTCGGCTCTACATTTAGAGCACTTTTGCAAGTTAAAAAATTATTAGATGCATTTAAAAGCAAGCAGAGTATCAATATGTAATATTTAAAACATACGTTTATGCAATCTGTCCACAGCGAGGTACAAAACGCTGAAGGGAACAGCAAGTTCTGCCATCCAAATGTACTTAGTAACTGCACACTCACGAGTCGAAGGGACTAAGGGTTACACGGGCACGGCAGAACGTCTTAGCAAGTGGGGACGATTTTAGAAAAATTCCCAGTTGACTTGTAACTGTGTCACCATTTCTGCTAATTTCCGCAGCACGAGAAAGGGCCGCGGATGACACAAGAGCTGACTCGAGAAACAAGATAAACACAGGGTCTGAAAAGGAAAGATTCCTGGAAATCAACCCCCACATTCTGCCACTCTTAAAACAGGGAAGTCTCATATTCCTCAAGGAAATCAACCCAGCTGGTGGAGCTGCTTAGTAATTGCTTGTCCCTTAAAACCTGGGTTGAAGAAACCGGCACTGAAAGAATCAACGCTGTAACTACGCAGTAGTTAATTCGTCTAGATATTAGAACAAACTAACAATCATGTCATCCTTTATAGAAATATTTCCTCATGATAAAACCAGAAGTCTACGCATTATTACATAAGTTTGCATTAAATTTGAACCTGAAGCACCATTTAACTGCAGCTATCTATGTGTACATACAGAGTAAAAAACCTCAGAGGATGAAAATTGAATCATTCATTTAACTCATTGATTTTTACCTCTACCCAGAAGAGTTCTCCTTGCACAAAGAAAAAAAAAAATGTTATGTTTATTTTAATTGGTATTACAGCAAAGCACAGAGATGAGCCTCTGCTCACTGTGACTGGGCCAACAGATTTGCATGGTTTCTTACTTGGGAAATTCTGCACTGCTGCATTTTGACATCAACTTCATCCCATTCTTCTTCCACTTCAAACCAGCCGATGGGATCATCGTCTCCCAAATCATCACACGAACAACTGCTCCTGTGGATAAAAAAAAAGTAACAAACTTTGTGAAGAAAAAGTTTGAAGAAACTGTAAAGCTCTTGGTAGGCTACCCAAATATTTTTAGCATGTTATGGCCATAAAGATGAGAGAAAGACAACAGAAACTTTCACATACCTTGCATGTGCTGGAGTTTGGTTAAGAAAATTAAGGAAATCTTTTTAATTATGGTCCCTAATCTCCCCTCACTCCTAAACAATGGTTTTGAGAAAGTAATTTAATAACGGCTAATTAACATATGATCTTCCTATAAATTGTCTCTGTTATCAGCAACCTGCACCTCAAACAGAAACTTTGTTATATCCCTTTTTAAACAGGTCTTTAAATCAAGAAGCTGAAGACAACAGCTATATACATATTTCCTCAAACACATCAAATTGAGGCTCATTAAAACCAAACAAGTAACAATTAAACATGTATATTTTTTGAGTCATTTGCAACAATTCTCAGTAGTTCAAATGGCACCGTGAAAAGATCTAATATAACATTTCTGTTCCATGTATTCATTACAAAAAGTCCATCTTTACCTGGTTTTTAAAAATTGTTTGAATTCCCGCAGCTTCCATTTGTCATAGCTTTCAAATCTTTTGAAGTGTTCCTCTGCATGGAACTTTTCCGAAGCGCTGTTATAGGCAAACACCAGCCCACACTGAGCCCCAATGGCACCTCTGCGGACCTAAAAGAACAAATCCAGAGCAACGCATTAAAAAGCTGACAAGAAAAGAAGGTGTTGATTCCACAGGAAAAAAAAAAAAAGTTATGGAAGGCAACTAAATGCTGACAATAGTGATCTCTGGAATTGCAATTTTTAGCTAAAGAAAAATGAAACACATTTAGAGAAGTGTGACGAAAACTTTTGTAAGCTACTGAACCTGGATCATGTACATGGTTCATATTTGCTATATTTATCATCCTGTAGCCCCCTAATATTAACTAGAGTTCCACATATTAATTCCTATTCTAATTTTGTATGTTTTCATTTAAAAAAAAAACCAAAACACTAATAAAACTAAAATTATGTATCCCAATATCACCACACTGCAAAACAGCTCCGCCGTCTCTCCAGTTCCAGTTAGAATTTATTTGCTAGAAATTCATTTATGTTTTATTCTGCTTGACACTGAAATACTCATCCTTCTTCCAGGAATTAAACTACTGCTTTGCCTTAAATAAATAAATTCAGCTGCAGAAATCTCACTATAAAATAAATGTCTTTACTACCTGCCTGGAACAATTTAAGACCTTCCTTTCCTTAAGTCTTTGTGACCTACACCAAAGTAAAACCCTAAAATTACACTATTTCATAATCAATTTAAAATTTCAGTTCATACCAAAAAAAAAAAAGTTCTAATTCAACTTCTACCAGCAGGGAAAAAAGCAAGCGTTCTACTTCAAAGGCATACAGGAATTACATACCTTTATTCTAATTTGCGTCACTTGAAATGAAGATTCAGTTCCAGTCGAAAGAATGATACTTGCTCTGGTTTTCCCAGTTTCCGTCAGAAAACCTAAAGCAGGAGTGGGAATAGAATAGAGGTTGGAAGGGCTGCTATAGTGCAAGCTGGCTGGAAGAGAATACTAAAGGGGGAAACACAAAATCAGAATGCTTTTCTAGTGCAATGCTCATTAGTAAATGTTTCTAAATAAATAAGAGACAAGTAAAAAGATTGTATCATGTTAGTAAATGCTCCCACAAGAGACACTGCAGCCAGTGTCTCTCTTGGGACTGCAAAACCTGCAGCAGTTTCAGGAGTGTTTCCCCATTACGGTTATTAGTAATTTCCAAATATTACTTTAGCTTATTGCTGAATTCCACATAAAATATCAATAACTATCCCTAAAATTCAATATTTTTTGTATTGTTTTGACAAAAAATGGCTCCTGAGAAATCGACCTTGTTGTAAACCAGAATTTACATATTGTTTTGGTGGGAGGGTTTGTTTTGTTTTTAACAGACTTTCCCTATCATTAAACTATTGAGTATGACCAAATATGTATAAATACATACACAAGAGCACCACAGCCTTGTTAACAGCCTTTGTGTCTGGTTGAATATTCTGGATTTTAAATCCAGGCTCTTACCATCCCCAGTCCACGGCTCTACAAGGAGGTTTTCAGGCCCTGATTTATCTTCTTTTCCCTTTACATCACATGCTTGCAAAGTCAGTCGTAATGGTTTTCCTAAATAAGAAAATTAACAGGTTTATCAAATTTATGAATTAGCCTATTTTCCAGTTCTTCACACAGAAAACAAATGAAAAAAAACTTACAATACTATGAGCTTTTAACCATTGTCAGACAAAAAAGGAGGAAGAACAAGTAAAACAACTCAGAAAGCTGCATATTGCCTTAAGTATGTACAGTAACAGATCCAATAATTATTAATTTACCATATTTATAGAGCAGGTTCTGTCTAACTGCGGCCATGGAAGCGATAAGGGACGAAGCCTTGTACGGAGCGTCCAGATGATCAGAGATGGTGCAAAGGGAACTTATCACCTTAGCGACACTCCCTCGCGCCAAGGCAAAGGCCAAGAGCGTAAGTTCCACCTCTGGAGTTGTACAACAGCTGGGGAGGGAAAAAACCAACAGGATGAAAAGAAAATTCAGGACATACTGTTTATAAATAAAGGCAAATAATGCTCATGTGGAAAAATCTAAGATGCCTGTTTCTTAATGTCTTTGAATTTTTCAAGACAGTAAAAAAGAGCAGGTGAATAAAAATGAAAGAGATTTGCTGTACAAATTCTTCTAAGCCACATTCCACTGCATCAAAAGATATAAACGCAAACTCACCTTGTTATTCTTATAAGGAAGCTGTCTACTTCTTCCAAAACATTGGGAGACAAGAAGCTCGAAAAGTCCGTAGAGCCCGGTGTTAGAGATAGAGGTGGCATGTGTTGCAATGCTTTCCTAGTGAAAAGGACAGAACATAACATCAGCAAACCAGACACAATCAGAGAAAACAGCCTCCTAAAATGAATTAGACACTTGAATCTCCCTGCTTTTTGTGAGGAGGTCTCTACAAATAGCTTCTGAGTGCAGAAAATCTATTTATACAAAGAATGTCTTCAAAAAGTAAAAATGGTATTGCATTCTAGGCAGGGAAAGTTCAGCAACTGCTGGGTAATCTTGAATCTAGTCTCAATCTCAGATTTATTGAGAGAAATAGATCAAGGGGGTTTCAATTAAACCTGTGACAGCATTTGAAATAGCTTAGAGTCCAAGCACTGCTTCACTTTAAGTTATTTGAATTGAACAAAGAGCCTGTTAATAAAGGGAAAATTGCTTTTAAATTATTTCAGAACAATTACAGAAACTAAGAGAGAGACTTGTTAGCTCAGATCAGAATTTTTGATCTCTGAAGATAACGTAATCACCCCTGAAACCAGAAATTCTTAAGCAGCTTCAAATTCACTCTATCCAATATTAAAGTGTGGAGTTTTGCTTTATAATTCCAAACACTGCATTTATAATTCCTGAAAGCATATTTATAGTCAAGATTTCTCCATTATAACTTTTTTAAGCTTTATTATTTACTATTTAAGCTCAGTATTCATGTTATATTTCTAAAAAATATCTAAACTACAGTAAAACTGAAGGCTCCCAGTTTTAGCCGAGCTTGCAAACACGAGCCTTCCTCAGACATGAACCATGTATAAAGTTATCTAAACCTTAAGGAGGTTTCATAGATCACACAAATTAAAAGATAGGCTTAATGGACTTTAGCCTGCAGCGTTCATTAACCTAATGACAGCAGCGCTCTTCAGCGTGGTGGCATCAAGCTAACGAAGCTCTATAAAAGTTGATGTGGGCGTGTAGCAGTTTTATTAGGATTCCGATCCTTCCACTCATTGAGAAGCGTTTGGCAGCCAAACGAGGAAACGTTACCCAGAAAACAGCAATGACCGCAAGCAAACATCTGCAGAGATACTATATCCCCATGGAACGCGTGATAAGGCATTACGCAAGCAAAAATTTGCTGAAAATAAAGCTAAATTAAGCCCCAGTCGTAAGTGGGAGGTATTCAATGTTTGCAATCAATAAAGTTCACTAAGAAAATTAATTAATTTTAGGCTTCTCAAAATTATTACAAGTAAATAGGTAAAAAATGGATTTTGAAGTGCCCACTCAGTCACGGCTTAACAACTAGAATAGATACAACAGGTAGGAGAATTACAGTTGTTCCAGTATGTGCAAATAGATAAAAGAGACATGCCAAATTTAAACAGTGTGATAACCAAGAAGCTTAAACACCTTAATGGAGGGAGTGGAAACCAGTTAGACAAGGTAGATTAATTCAGTAAAACTAGAAGTATTTAAAAAAAATATATCGCACACCATGGAAGCTGGGTACTTACTGAGTATTTTGCAGAATAGTGTGAACAAATGCTGGATTTGTTTCCATGGAAGCTGTTACCAGAGAGGTCAGCAGAGACCAGTACCAGATAGCAGAAGCATCGCACACAGAGACGCCCACCTTCTTAACTCTCTGGTACCCCACAGCCCTGAGTCCATGGATTCTGGTGTCGCACCCATCGCTAAGGCAACGCTTGATGTTTATCTGTACATCTGCCAAAACACAAAATAGAAATTTTTTTCCCCCGTTTCTTCTGCTAGGTTGGATCTAGAAGAATCCAGATATCCGAACCAATAATTACTGCAAAACCTCTTAGAAAAATAGCAGCAGATATGTAACAGTATTCCCACATATGGACAACTATACACGTTTCTTTACCATGCACCCTACGATTTGGAAAATTTAGCCTTTAAATGGCCTGTGTGGTCCATTACATATTACACAGCGAGAAATTAGGAAACAAGTAGTAAAAGACCCTCAAAGTGGAAAAAGATTACACATTGTTTCACCGTTTTACCTACATACAGAGGAAGTATCTTGGGAGTGGTAGTGGAGAAGACAGGGAAAAAGAGTAAAGCCTAAACGCAAAATGTTTAAGTTACATAAAAATTTTCATGTAAGTTGACCATTTTGCATAGCTGACATAGTCCTAGTTACAGGCAGTGAAGGTTCCACTTGGTGAAAAGCATCTATTTGAACCAAAGGGACAGAACTTCCGAAGCTGCAGAAACCATATTAGGAAGGAACAGCTTTCCTCTGACTGCAATATTGCACCCACAGATCTACCAGGCGTAAAAATAACACTGCTTAAAAAACCTGAGCATAAAACCTGCTTTACAGAAACCATCTGACCAACTTCAGAGTTTTTCTACCAAAAACGAAAAAAAAAGGTTGCTCAGATGCAGATTTTTTGCTAGATACTGTTATCCAACATACGCTTTCACTTTGCAAGCAAAGATAGTGTAATATTGCCCTGTGTCGTCAAACTGAGAGGCTAAAACTGCACCTTTAGCCATTCAAGCCTTAAGCCCATGTTACAGATGCCATGAGAAAGACTCGGAAGACTCTCTTATAGGTTAGAAATTAAACTACAATTAAAACAATTTCTCTGTCCCAAGGACGAGGTCAAAAGTCTCCGCTCTAATGAGTGACATTTCAACACATCACTCTATGATCTGCCCAACCTTTCACCGTCGAAAAAGCAATAAAACGATACACCAGCGGTATCTCTGTTGACTCACACATCTGGCTAATGTTCGCGTTTTCCAGCAGCGTTACGTAGCCGGTGACATTGCTGGGAATGTGAACATCTCGGACCTCCTGAAGGCTGCTGGCATTCCGTCCCACTGCCACCGTCACCTGCTGCGGCATGTAGCTCTGGTCATTCGCTGCCACCGCGATGGACAGATGTCTCAAAACGACGTCTGGTTTCATCTTTAAACTGCAAAGCAAAGAAGATAAAACAGTTTTTGCAAAGAGAAGAGAAGTCAAGCACTTCTCTTTCAGCTAAGCTTCACCTAGTTTCCACTTCTACAAACATAAATGAATCCACCAGAAATTACCTAATGCTTCACATGCATTACCAACCCCATATCACAGTGGACGAGCTAGAAAACTTAGAATTGACTGAAAAGACAGTCACCTCTGACAGTAAGACTGCAGAATTTTCTACTGGTCAGCTTTTCAGCCGAGAATTTGTTCCTCAGGTATAAAAATGTAGGGTCAATAATGACCAAAATGAGATTTTTTTTAAGTATACCTTCTTAGATCTACTACTGAAAAAACACTAAACATTTCTCCTTCATGGAACTTTCAGGACAGTGGCAAAGCGCTTCTGTTCAAGTACTAACCACTGCGTCTGTGATACAGTGCAGAAAGCTTAGCTGCCCAACAAGTGAATGTGTCAGCATGGGAGACGCAAGCATTTTACAGGTGAATGCTTCTACTTGGTGTTTAGGCCTTTAAACTTTACGCAGAGATTAATGACTTCTGCTTTCAACTATAGTTATCTGTCACTCATTAATTCCACTATTTGTTTCAATTACACCCTGCTGGCTGTAAAATGCAAGGACTAACAACCCCAGAACTCGCTGTGTGTTGCTGTGTCGCTCACCGTATCCAGTGCGAGCGAGCGCTCCCATCCGACTGCCAGAAAGATGTAGTTTCGCCATTTGTCATCTTATCAATATCAGCAGAATTGGATGAGGTCTCAATGTGAGTATAGCACTTTGTGACAGATTTCAGCTTGTCCAGCTCCTGATTCCCATTCAAGTCACTGGGGTATTCTGCAAAGAAAAGAAATCACTCGTGACATTCTTCTTTGACTTGTTGTGAGAATTGTTATACCTTTATAATCACTCTGTCATAGAAAGTAACTCGTTGGCACAGAACACAGCTGCTGAAGAACTGTTTCTGACAGAAATGAGAAGACAGTGAAGTTTCATTTCAGATGACATCGCAGTAATCTCAGTCTGCTACTTGCAGAATGAAAAAAAACACCTATTTTGCCTGGAGTTCAGAGCCTTTATCTCCTCCTTTCACTACTGGCCTCAGTGCTTTACTATTATTATGCCAAAACACAAACAGATGAGAGGAAAAACTAAAATACAATACAGAAAACCTCAATTCAGCTGTTGTGGGGAAGGCACAAAGCAGGCTGTTCCTCCAAGTAACCTGATCTGTTTCAAAGTGCAGAGATCTGAGAACATCAAGCGAAGCTGTGAAGAAAAGGAGCCCTCCCTCTAGGGAAACCACCAGTACGGTCCCATTCGAAATACAATAAAGGGTTCACTACCTCCACCCCAAACCAATAAATTATTTTTTAATACTGAACAGTCAACTTCAGAAAACATTCATCTTCACATGGAAATAAAGCTCCCAGCTTCCAGTAGAGATATTTGACTGAATAGAGAATAAGACAAATTAGTAATCATGATTCTGAAACAGGTCAGAAGAAACAAAAAACCATCCAGGTCTGTTACTCAGATTGATAGGCAGCTAGGAAATCCATTTATGTGCCTCAAAAAAACCTCAAAAAACCCACAGAAACATGCAGAGCAGCTTCATCGAAAGTCACATCTGTTAAAGACTAAACATAAAATAAAAAACTATCTTTTCTGTTTAATCTTCAAGTTATGGTTACACTACCATCCTGGAAAAAGAAAAAAAAAGATATCACATACCTCTCTCTTTTAGAAGAAGTCGATCTAAAGAATCCTTCAGTACAGAAGAGCGCATAGTGCAGATATTGTTGAAGTACTCCAGCACTGGGTAAGGGATGGCAGTACTAGAAATCCGATTCCGATGCAAGAATCTCAGTATCATTGAAGCGTGAAGACCAAGACACTCTTTTGATTCAGAAAATATATCAATAAAACCTAAAAAGAGACATTATTTTTCTCTTTGTTGCAACACCTGACTTGACCAGGTCATCATTTTTCCCTCTACACCTTATTACAAGGTAAATCCAAATTAAGCATGGGAGCCAATGTGGGAACTACATTCCAAATCCCCCTCAGCCACTTCTCAAAAGCTTGGAGGGAAAGTCAGTAACTGATAGTTATCCCAAACATCGAATTTCCAAACTACACGCTATAAAACATGAATTATATTTTAGCAGGTTTTCCAGTGCTAAATAACAATATAATGATAAAGTACATGACTCATCCCCTGAAACAGACTCAACAGAGGATTTATTCCTCCCATTCCCAAGCACAAGACTGCACTAGCTGGGCACTCCCCAAGAGTTTGCAAAGGAATTGGTTTGTGTCTGTGACATAAACCAAACCAGGATAAAAAGCAAAGAGAAGAAAATATTGGTTATTCATCAAAGCAAGTTAGCTGGATGTAATTATAGGAAATTTTCAATTCACAGCAACTTCACTTGCTTGATACTAGAGAAGCGAGAATGACTCGGAGTTTGCTTTTGATGAGGACAAGCAACACTAGTAAAGCAATTTATTGAAGCAACACCCCTTAGATAGGGCAGGACTTGGGAATCCATTTGTTTTGTCACTGTTCTCATACCTGGAACTAGTGAACAAGCTTGCAGTTGCCTGATTACATGACTAAGCTCCCCTTGAAGATTAGCTCCACTAGAATTCTTGAGAGCCTCCAACATATTCTCCACATCTACGGTGCCATCTCCTTCAGCATCAAATTGTGCAAAGGCCTGAAGAGGAACAAAAAAAGAAAATTTATTTCAGCATATTTGCTTCAAGCAGAAATTCAAGGTATTTCATAGAAACCGTAGCAGTAAACATTATAATACCATTAAACAAAAAAATCAAAATAATCTCTTTCTCCATAGTATTGAATTCATGACAAGAGCAAGCAGCCTGCCTGGAAACGCACAGTCTTTAGCAAGTTTTAAGGTATTTTCACTGCCTTCCTATGAAAGTCAACTGTATTGATGCTCAGGCGGAGGCAGCACAGCATCCACAGCAGCGATCAGCAGTCTACCCACCCACACCACGGACCATGGAGAAGGTGTCACAAAAGAACACCAAGAAGCTCCTCCGTCAAAGGGTGAGTTGGTTCTAAAAGCCGCCCCATCCATTGCTCATCCAGCTCACAACCCATCCACTCACATTCTTTCAGGTTTTAAATATTGTCATATTTAAGAAAGTGTCCTTAGAACCAGAAGAGTTTTTCAAATCATAGAATTGTTTTGGCTGGAAAAGACCCTTAAGATCATCAAGCCCAACCGTTAACCCAACACTCTCACATGCATTTCCTTCCATACACCATCCTCCTACACAAAATGCCAGTTTAACATAGAGATTTAGAAAATATTTCTTTCTGACTGAAGGGAACCATTGCCAGCTTCATTAACTTCAGCTTTAATATAAATTTTGAATATAAAAAGTTGTGTTGAGCACATATAAAAAGTAACTCACACAGCTATGCATTCCACATCTTTGTACTAACAGGAATACACGATATTTTTATTCAGCTAAGCCTATAAAACAGAACCAAGCTCATAAACTTAATATTTTTAACTAGTCACTTCAGAGAACTCATGTTCCAGCGACATACCACTATTAAAAAAAAAAAAGCTATATTTTCACAATCACATTTAATTTCGAAAAAAAACTTCCGTTTAATTGCTAAAAAAACTTGAACATACCCCCAAAAGAAATGCAATGTTTCAGGAACTTTCTCCTTTTTTTCCATATATATTAGGAATGCACTTACTAAAGGTATTTCTTTACAAGCAAGACTTCAGTCTCCCAACCCTGAACTTGCTATTTCAGGTCCAGCTCTATGACCAAGTAAACTCGGCCTCTAAGAACAGATCAGCTCCCAAGTGTCTGACAGAGTCAAGAAATCAGGGCTGGTTGGGACAAAACTTACGCTTCCATCTCTGGGTTTGCTCCCTGATTATCAAACTTGATATACCATCAGAACTACTATCCTAGAGAGAAATAATCCAACATAATGAGATCAAAATAACCTGCCAATTAACTATGACATAATTACATAATTAAATGAGAGCAGAGTCCTCAGCAGACAACAGAATTGAAATGTCGTATTTTAGCCGACTAAAGCTCCAACTCACTTCTGCAGCAGAGAGCTGAATTTTAGCGCAGCAGGTTTATAAACTCTTGTTTAACGCAGAGCTGAACCCACACTGGCAATGATCATCTTTAAAAAAAACTCTTCCTAGCAGCAAAGATGACCGGGGCTGGCATCAGGTAGACACTGAAGCAAAAAAACCAAGACCTTTGCTTGAGGACAACAATACAGAGGGAATTAATTTTAACAAACGTGACTCAGTTGCCCAAACAACTCAATGCACAGTTTGGCACCACACCACTCTTGCTACTTCGACTTCTCCTCACGTTTGAAGTCAAACGCTGCCATTCCTAAAATACGAAGTGAAGAAGCGAGCAAGTTTTGTGATGTTACCAGTGAAAACAAAGCACACGCAGGATGACAAGGCTGGATCTGCCAAGAGCTGCCTTAATCCAATTTCCTATACTTTCACATAAGAAGAGATTACCACATATACGCTTTTCTTTGCATCTTAATGCTGTACTTTTTTATTCCAAACTCTCCCTATGATCTCAGCAGATTGCACCAACCCTAGAACTCTGAAATTATTCCTGTTCAGTATAAATTAAACTTTATATTTGACACAAAATATCCACAATTTCCGCTGCTCAAATGGGCTGCCCTGTGCAATGAGGGTATAAGCAAAAAAAAGGGGAAAATAAAAATCAGTATGCAAACCTGTATTCAGAGTGTTTCAGCTGTGTTCGTGATTGGGACACGGTACAACTGCAGTAACAGCTTTACCACAACCCAGTGGCGTTCTGCTGCTAAACAAAAGCATTAAGGCCACACACTTCCTCCCCACTTCAACCCTGAACAGGCAGAAACATAAAATAAACATCTTTCCTGGGAAATGATGGATTGGGTGGTCACTGGGAAACACAGCACATGGGAAAATCGCCCCCTCATCTCACAGGCAGCTCAGGAACTGGACAGCAGGACAAAACATCCGAAGCGTGACTTGGGAAAACTGTGTTTCATCCTTCGCTCTCAGTAGAACTGAAGCATTAATGTTTCAAGCAAAAGTTGGATACATTACATGATAGCTGCTGAAGCACCAATGAACGAAAAGGACTCAGTTTAACTAGAAAATTGATTTTGTTTAAATAGAGGTTCATTCTGCCATAAAGCATTCAAAGTGTGTGGCTCACAAGCCTCACACTGAGAGTAGAAAAACGTAATGGGCAGATTAAAATGTAGCCTGTGTCAGACAGGATACTGGAAACACCAAAAAGTGAAACCTGTTGACCTGCCGCCCACAAACTAACTCCTCATCAGTGTAAAATACATCCCGGAAATCTAAAATGCTACAGCTCATGGGCTTGTGCCAGTTGCAGAAACAATGACATCAAAGTTTTCCACGCAACTCTCAACATGTCAGCTTCACAGAATAGACAAGATGTGACCACATATCCGTACCATGACAAATCCTCTGACAAGTTTTCTCCCCACTCCCAAAAGCAGGAAAAAAATGACCCCAAACCCTACATTCTTTATGCAGAGGAGGCTGCACAATGCAGATGATCCTCAAAATATTTCTGCAGCTTGCAAAGCTCTGTTGTTTATATGGACAGAAAGAACTCCGCTGTACTAATTTCACCCTTATGGTCATTACAAATGAAGTGTTCATTATTGGCTCTCACAAAGAAACTGGAAATGCAGACAGTATTTTAGCAAGCTACTTAAACCAGTCTGGTGTAAACATACCTATCTGTGCAACACAATTAATCTCTTCCCATTTTCCAGTAGCCTTGTTAACATGTCAGCACTTATTTCCAGGAGTGCATGTGTGATTTAACAGTGTACCGAGCTTTTCTCCTCCTCAGGAGCAACCCAAAGGCAGAGGGAAAGCACTGGTGAGCCTCAGAACTGCAGGCAGAAGGAAATTCAGACACAACCGCTTTCTCAACTGGGTGTGACGTTCCCAATATGATGTGCTAGCTAGAGAGCAAAGTTAAAGATTAAATGTTCTAGATGCTAAGTTCCCCATATCCCTTCCCACAGCAGAAAGGAAGCTGTAACTCTCTTTTACCATTAAAACCTTAAGACCTCTGTCTGTGGAAGGGGAAATCTGTTACACTACTTTCCTACAACTTTTCCAGAACTCTTGCTTTACAATTAGTGACAGGACACCAGTGAGATACTTGACAATTTCACTGCTGAGTCTGAAAAGCGACAATAAAATTAAGCCTGGTAAACTTTGACTCACTGATATCACTGTGAATTGCCTCAGAGGAATCGTACAGGATTTCCTACCTGTGCTACCACCACATGCACTAGCAGAAATATGGTTGTAAATAACCATTTTATTCACACGTGGCCACTGAGCACCATAACTGAAAACAGGCATAAATTAAAAAAAAAAAAAAAAAAAGAAGATATCTCTGAGTTGACAGGCTGCCTATCAGCAGAAACAGCCACTCTTCCAGCCCCACTGCAGATCCCTCCGGCCCGGCCTTATCCCAGTTACCTGGAAGGGGTGACCGGGGTCTCCACGGCCGTGCCAGTGGCCACCGGTACCGGGAGCCCGGAACGGACCCGGTGCCAGCGAACCCGCGGCGGGGGCCCGGGAACCCTCCCCGCAGCACCCAGGGGGCCCCTCCCCGTCCCCCCCACCCCCGGGCAGACACCCGGGGTGTGGCCGGTTCCCCCCCC
>VWYH01004666.1:304745-442403 GCA_013399365.1 Pampusana beccarii | reverse complement strand
CCCTCCTCCTCCTCCTCGCTGCTGTGGCTCGCCGCCGTCCCCATGAGCCCCTTCGGAGGCGCCGACGCTGCGACCCGGCGCTCGGTAGAGCCGCTTCTCCTTCCTCCTCCCCCGGCCGCCGCCGCCCCGGCTCCGCCCGGCCCGGCTTAGTCAGCAACTCCCCGGCCCGCCGCACCTGTCAGCTCCCGGCCGGCGGCGGCCCCGCCACACTGCCGCCAAGCGACACCGCGCGTCGCAAAGTCCCGCTCCGCCCCGCAAAGGCATTGCGCGGCCGCACCGCGCGACACTCGCCGTAAAGCGGCGCCGCAGGAAGGACATTTCCCCCCCGCATGCTCACATGAACGCCACGCTGCCGTGCGGCGAGGAAAGTGTCGTGAAGGGGTGGGGCGCGCTCGTGGTGCGGCCCCATGTGGCGGGGCGCGGCGGCGGCGCTGCTGTGCCTGGGGGCTGCCTGCCTGCTGGGCCATGGGTTCGATCCCCGTGCCTGGCTGATGCCGCTCCGCGCCCGCCTGCTCAGCGCCGCCGAGCTGGGCCGGTACCGCGGGGCGCCGGGCGAGCCCGGCCTCTACCTGGCCGTGCTGGGCCGCGTCTTCGACGTGGAGCGCGGCCGCAGGCACTACGGGCCCGGCGGTGCCTACAGCAGCCTCGCAGGTACCGCCAGCGGGGCGGGAGGGCCTGGGGCTGGCTGGGGGCTCGGCGGGGGCTGCTCGGGGCTCACCGGCCGCCCTCCCCGCAGGCAGAGACGCCACCAGAGCGTTTGCCACCGGGGACTTCACCCAGGCGGGGCTGGTAGACGACGTGTCGGGGCTGTCGCCGGGCGAGATGCTGGCGGTGCAGAGCTGGCTGGCCTTCTACCAACAGCGCTACGAGCCCGTGGGTAGGTGGGTCTGGCGGAGGAACCACGCGTGTGGGGAGAACAGCAGGGCCATGGAAGTTGGGGACGCGGCGCTGCATCATCCACCGGCGAGGTTCTCAGCTGCTTTTAGCCTCGGCTGGTTCTTCACTTTAAAGGCCGTGTTCGTGCTTCGGTCCGCAGCGCGTTGTGGAAATACCTGAGCGGACTCGGATACTGGGATCGGTTTGGTTGTGGTGGCCTGGAAATGAGCAGAGGGCTCACCCCGTTTCTTGGCAGCCTAATCTGCAGTTTGACTGAGCTTATTTAAAGCCGACTTGCCCATTGGCCACAAGAAATTGTTGGCCCTGAGGGTGGTGAGAGCCTGGCCCAGGTTCCCAGAGAGGTGGTGGATGAACCATCCCTGGAGACATCCCAGGCCAGGCTGGACGGGGCTCTGAGCAACCTGAGCTGGTGAAGATGTCCCTGTCATGACAGGGGGGGCACTGGGGAGGCTGGGAAGGGCCCTTTAAACCAAACTATTCTGTGATTCTATGTCTGCCTTGGTGTGGGTCTTCCCCTCCTGCAGGAGACCGCGGCGCTGAAACCTGTGGGTGATCAGCTGAAGCTGCTGCTAATTCAGACCTAGTCTGAGGTCTGTTTTCTTCTAAGGCAAAGCTTAACAGTTGTCCTGCCCTGGGCTGTCAGCTCCCTGCCCTGCTTCTATTTGTCTCTGCTGAGCAAAATGCACGAAGCCAGCGTTGCGAGTGCTGGAATGAGCAGGGCTCAGGAGACCATAGGAGCAGCAGCGCAGGGAAACTATTTTGGGAAATGAGGTGCATGGGCGAGAAGGGCTTGTGGGTTCTGCAGCTGAAAGGGCCATTGAATCTGTGATCTTTAATGAGGCTGTGCCTCCGCTTGCCCCATGTGGATTATTAATATGGGTGAATTGCTGTGTGATCCAAGAATGGAAGGGATGTAAGTTCAGTTCAGTTCGTTTTTAAAACTGGGCCATGGCAAGAGCCTCCTTTTTTCATCTTTAAATAACAAATTTAAAAAAACCCACACAGAACTGTTCATTTTCCTTGCCTGAAAGCACTGCAATCTTTATTGATCACGTTCTCTCCCAGGAAAGCTGGTGGGCAGATTCTATGATGAAAACGGGGCACCGACAGAAGCCTTAAGGCAGGCTGAGGCTGCGATTGAGGAAGCTCAGAAGTTGAAGGCACAAAGCGAGCAGAGGCAGCAGCAGTTTCCACCCTGCAACTCGGAATGGAGCTCTGCCACGGGCAGCCGTTTCTGGTGCTCCAGACAGAGGTAAACTCTGCTTTCCTGCCATCATGGAGCAGAGCATTTCTGCCCTTGTTTTGGATGCCCTGAGCTTCGTTGTCGCCTCTCCTAGCAGGAGTGGTGTAGGAAGATGGCCTGGCTCCTGCAGCCACCGCTCTCCACAGTCTGTAGGTGAGGTCTGTAGGTGGGGTCTGCTGACTTCATGGAAGGGCCTGGGTCAGTCCAAAGGTGCTGAGC
Source organism: Pampusana beccarii (assembly GCA_013399365.1). Taxonomy (NCBI): domain Eukaryota; kingdom Metazoa; phylum Chordata; class Aves; order Columbiformes; family Columbidae; genus Pampusana; species Pampusana beccarii. The sequence goes on along the minus strand of VWYH01004666.1, from coordinate 440,044 downwards.
ATGGCTAGAGTGTGCAGGCACGGTCCTGTCCCATCTGCATTCCTCAGGCTGCTGCTGCATGAATCGGAGTCACTAGATTTTCTCTGCCAGCCCAGCAGCCGCTGGTGACCTCCCCCCAGTGTGGAGTTCCACAGACGTAGAGGTTGGGCTGGCAAAAATGTTCTCCAGCGTGAGGTGCTGGAGGGGAGCTCTGCTCACCGACCTGCTGAGTGGGTAAAAGGAAAATGAAGTTTAATGCGGATCATTAATGCTTTTAGGATTTTTTTTTTTGCTGAGGAAAAATTCTACTGTCCCATTGGAGTTAAAATCAGGTTTCGAAAGTTGCCACGTGTGCACGTGATCCTCCTGTTCTGGGGAAAACAGAACAGAAATCCCACTAGGACCATCTGCTGAATTCAAGCAGGTTTTCTCACCTATCAGGAATCCAAGGATTAGCTCGTGGTTTTCAGACGGTTTCACAGCCTGTCTTGCAGCCTACTGCCACAGCAGTTTTTACTTAAAAGCACGTAAAAATTAGGTTGAGCTCTGAATAGTAATTTCCTACTTGGCCTGTTTAGTTGTGTTCCTCTCTCAGTTTAGGGACTATTTTGTTTTAAGATTAAATCATTTCACAGACCACATTGTAAAATGCTTAAACTAGGAAGTAGTTGCGGAACTAGTGGACTTTTTTTTGTTGTTTTCTTTTGCCCTAGTTCTCAAAATCATTGTGTTCGGTCACAGCATGGAGGGCAGTGTGTGGTTATCTGTGAGCAATGAGCTACCCCCAGAAAAAAACATTTTGCTGTTAGACATGCTGTGCTATGTAGGGCTGCAATTCCTTTTTCCAGCAATAGAAACATGGGCAGCAGGAGCTTGTTGCTCCCAGAAGGGTGAGAGCATGGAGCAGCACTGATGAAACCAGGTTCAGGTCACAGGTTTCTGAAGCACCGTCAATAAAATGGTATTGGAAATCTGTGGGGTGGATGTTGGCTGTTGGGAGCAAAGTCCGCCTCAGTGGGTGTATTGTTAGTTCGAACTCTCCCAGATTGTCTTTTTTTTTCTTTTTTAATCTGATGATTCTTTATTTGCTGGAAACGTTTTCACAGGTTTGAATTGTAATTAATTTTAATTTTCCACTCTTAGCGGGGGAGTGAGCAGAGACTGGATTGGGGTCCCCCGCAAGCTGTACCAGCCTGGCTCCAGGGGCAGCCGCTGTGTGTGCGTGAGGACCGCGGGTGCCCCGTGGGGACAGCCGGAGTCGGCCGAGCACGGCGACAGAGGCGACCTGGATAACCCTCAGCTGGAGGAATACGAGGGCTGCGATCCGCTGGCCCAGCAGTGTGTCCTCAAGGTGTGATGCCAAGTGCTGGGTCTGAGAAGGGCGCAGAGTCCAACCATGAAATGCTGCACTTTGGGTGGGCAGCTGCGACTCCAGCTCTGTTCCCTTCCATCCGTCTGGGCAAAGGGAGCAATGACAATTTCATGTTATTTGTGACTCTTTTTCTAGTGTGTGGAGATGGATTTGAGGGAAGGAGGAAACACTTCAGCCAAGTTACTGGCTGAAAAATCAGCAATGGGATACTTTCTTAGTGCTTTGTTTCTGTGGTATCTTTACATCTGGCAACAAACTGTAAGATGCACAACCTGGGTTATGTTTAAAACCCGATTTCTTGTGCAGTCAGGAAGTAGATGTTTGTGTGCACGGCGGTGGGTGCAACACGTGTTTCGAGGCAGCGAGCACAAGAGCTGCTGCAGCATCACTGACCTCAGATTGTGCACAGTCCTGTGGTCACTTGGACTCTGCTACTGCAGTGTCGTGTGAATAGTCCTTCCAGTCATCTGATTTGCTCCAAAGAGTTTAAAGGTGTTAGGGAGAAGCCTGAATTTCTCCTATAATTAAGGTATGTAGTATCTAGGAACTTGTGCAGTTTAGCTATATGCAAGTTTTATCAGATTCCTGGAGTACAGAAGGCAAAGGTCATGGCTGTATCTCCTCATTCAGTGTTTGTATTAGATACTGTGCAAAGAAGATATTTGGAGCCACCTGTGAAGATTGTTGTTTTATATTAACCTCACCATCCTGGTTCTCTGATTCACAACTTTCAAACTACTCAGACCAGTAATTGGTAGTTTTAAATAGGGAATAACTAAAGCTACATGGCAACACAACCGTGCTGCTGCACTGTGCCTGTTTCCGTTCTGGTATGTGACCTCCTCCCGTCTGGTACGTGTCCATCAGGCTGTAAAGCTGCAGCTGGATGTATCGTCAAAAGGCCCGGATCCCTTAAAATTTGTATGTATTTATCATAGCTGGCAAAAATCAGTCATGTGAGTGACTCCCGGAAGAGCAAAGCAAGTTGTTATAATACCATTTCTGCATGGGATTGAAAAAGACAAGGGAATATCCTGTGGAGGGCTGAGGTGCTGTAAAGCCCAGGCCCTGTGGACATGCTATTGTAATAAACTTTTTATTTTTTTTTACCTGGTTTTGTGGTGTTTCTTTTCCACCGTAAGCTCGCAGAGAAGTCCCCCAAGGCAGTTCCAGGCAGCTCTTGGCGGTCACCAGGGGAAGCTGGATGTGTAGTGAGGGGCAGCAGAACCATCGCACAGCAGAGTCTCCAGTCACACTTCTAGAACTGAACTTCAGCCATGGGCTTGTGCCATCTTTGGGATTCGAGTGGGCATTTCACATAACACTCCTAAAGATAAAGCTGTGTAAAATTGCAGGGAAGAGCTGCACAGCAACACTTCGTTGTCTCAACTTAGAGGACATCATGAGTGTCTGCATGTCATTTACTTTCAGACACATCTTTAACAAAAATTTGCCATTTAGAGGTCAAACCATCCCCCAAAATGATTAGTGAGTGTTTTTTTTAAAGCTATTTAAAAGTTGCAGCAAGTTCCAGTTTATTAAATACTGTGGAAAGCAGTTTGTAAGGGCCAGAAGGTGGAGTCCTAGTGAAGGTGTATCAGCTGTGTAACTTGTAAGCAATTTCCATCTTGCTGTACACTTGAGCACTGTGCAAATAGTGCTGAAATGCTCCTTTTGATCTGAAGAGCTACACAAAAATCAAATAAGCTGCTGCAGGAAGGCAAGATGGGGTGGTGTTACTTAAAGTTGGTTGAAGACCAGTTCACAGCTTATTTCTCCATTTAGTGTTTGGAAACAGCATGAGGGGGGAAAAAAAGGTTGTCTTGCACCAGGAATAAGTCGTGTTAAAGCAAACAAGGAGACTTCCTCACTGACCTGAAGTGCTCCAAGATTATCTTGTTTCTACTCCCATTCAAACTTCTAATTCTCCCATGGTAGAAGAAAGTGGGAAGAAAATATTAGTGACAGTTACACAGGGGTCAAGTCAGAGACAGTGCTCTAATAAAGCTCACCATTCATCTGTACTTAAGTAAGTTTTATTAATAAAAGGCTAATGCATCACAATCTCACCAGGATGTTTTGGTCAGTTTTGCTATTGCACTGCAGCTTTCCTTGTCTTCAAGTAAAGCCACAGCAGTTAATGCTCTTCCAGGCAGCAAAGCTGCTCACCAGTATAGAACCGAGCACACTGTGAGTTTGTTACCTTGAGTCCAGCTCAGCTGCTCCACTTAAATGCATCTGAGCCCAGAACTAATTTACCCCATGACCCAGCTCTGGCCCGCAGGAAGTTACAATTGTTTCATAAGAATGATTATAGATAAGGCATTCAAGATGACTATATGGTATAAACTAGAACACCAGACCTCATCAGCTAAAAGAACAGTTGTAGCACTTCCACAACATTAAAATGAGTATCTGGAATAGTTTCTGAACAAAGAATAACATCATGCCCAATGGAATGTTCTAGCCCTAGTTATCTTTGTGGCTTGTAAAGGACTGTTTGCAGAGGGGCAGCTGTCTCTACAGAAGATACTTCCTTAACAAGGTTTCCACCTCGCGATGCGTTATCTAGTTATGCATTTTATTACAAGTAGAATCATTACACAACAAAGTAATGCATATTGGAAAAATACATTTTTACAATGACTCCAGACAAACATCGCAGATAAAATGCCATTGTTCTAAGACTTCCTTTTCTATTTCACAGCGGGTATTAGAAGGTTCAGAGTTGTTTGTCACTCATACAAGCTTTCATTTTTCTAGAGATGAGTTTGCTGCAGTACCCAACTCTGCTGGTTACAGAAAACAAAAAGAGAGGACTTGCCTATTAACATCTGATCTACAAACAAAAATTCCAGCCTTGGCCTCCCATATTGTTACATGTTAATTATAAGCACTATGTCAGAAGTTGTACAAGCCATTGATCTCCAGCACAGGAAATCATTAAGGCATGTGTCAGCTTTCAGCCAGAAGCTTGCTAGGCTCTGTTAGTACCTTCAACACTCACTTAGTGGTGTGAAACAGCGACTACACCTTTTTTAGATGCACAAATAAAAAGCCAGACCACATTTTGTGCTTGTATAAGAGTTCTGGGTGACTGCAATCAAAAGGAATCCAGTCTAAGAACAAAACACTGCGGTACAAACCACCACAGGCTTCCCATGCAGCCCTGAAGTGCCTGAAGCGCCACTGCCCAGGGAAAGAAGTTGGTTTGTTTTCCATTTACCCTTTTGTTTAACATTTGGCAGCCTTTAGTCTTGAGTTAACAGATACCACTTAAAACCAGCAGGGTAAGAGGGGTGGGGGTTTTGGTCAGAACTGTAGTATGCTACAAAAAAGAAGAGCAGTTCTTTAGGGAGTTAGAAATGTGTTGACCACTACTACATTACCAAGCACCTCCATTCACATTTGAACCCTGCAGCGGAGCATTGCCAGCAAAAACTCCCCCAAAATCTCAGAGGCCTGAGAACTCAGACCAACACCAGGCAGGGTGCCTAAAGGATTGGGCCCCTCCAGTTGTTTGGTGGGGTCAACCTCTTTAGTTGAAGCACTAGAAGACAACTAACTTGGGTTTTGGTTCAAGTTGTGAGCTTTTCTCCTTTAAACTCTGACAGAAAGCTATTTAGAGTTGGCTGGAAGGAAACTTTCTCAAAGGCACTTTAAAAAATGGTCAAATTTGCTGAACTTAGTTGCTTTAAATTGAATAAACACTTCAGGCTGTACATTAGTTTAAGCAGTAACGTCACCTTTCAGTGAGAAAGCTGGTACAGTATTGACCATAAAAATTAAATACCTAGAAGCATTAATGTATGGTTTCACAGATCTTTCCCATAGTTTCAGGCAGTTACAATTAATATTCTACTTTTAAAACCTTAAGCTTGCCATTCAGTTAAGCTGAATTTTCACAAGATCTACATTTTTCATCATTTAAAAGGTTCCTTAATCTGCTAGAACTGAGCACCCGGTTCCCTTGCCCCTTCTGTCAGAGAAGTCACCAAAAATCTGATGTTTAAATGCTTTAGCAATGACACGTTGTGCAGTTTTCCAATTAAGTCAAAGTCTATAGGCTGTGGCCTTGGAAGAACACGCCTCTGCCCCATCTTTCAGTATTCCGAACAAACACTCACCACTCCACAGCACTGCAGCTCCACACCAAGAAGGTGGTCAGCACGTTACCATGGGATACACTAGAGCCAAGACTTCTTTCACCAAATGCACTTTCTCTCCATCGCTTATCTTTTACTGCTAGACATTTGCAGCCAGTGATATTCTGAAACATCAGAAAGCAATGGACTACAAGTACAATGTTTTCCATCATTATTCAACTGAAAAAAAAAACCACAAACCCAACCTGTAGTTTTCAGTTAAATGCTTTTGACACCATTATTCTCCACCTCACTCACCTAGAACGCAGTATACAGAATATTATGCCAGAGATGCACCGTTTGTATTAGTAACTGTGTTACAGAGACCAGTTGTGCTACCCAGGGCATTCTGTTGGAACGTGACAGCAGCAGACATTAAGCAGTGAGGCAAATTTGTATTACCATCCATTATTCTCCTCTAGTGTTACAAGGGTGAGATTCCAGTTATAATAGATGCATATTGGAAGATCAAAGTGCAGATCAAGTGAGACTTGATGTGAAATTCGTTGTGCAAACATCAGCAATTATACCCTCTCCCATCCTCCTCTTGTACAAGTTGGAAAAAAAACCTCAAGCAAGTTTCCCATAAAAGCAGCAGGCTGGTTTATCATCTCATTTTACTCTGAGACTGACAACGTCGCTATCCAAACAGGGCAATAAATGACAAACACACACAAGTTCATGGAGCAGAGACAAGGAATGTTCAGTTGAATCTAAACTAGGTTCACTTCTTGGGATGAAAAAAAGCCTTAACATGGCATGTGGTTTTGCTTCAGCACACAGTTCTGACTGAAGCCTTTGCCCTTGTCTATCAGCAAAGTACTTCCCTGCTTACCTAAAAACGTGGTGTTGGATTTTTATAGATTCAGCATGTTTATGAGAGTAGGACCAGCCTAGATTAAAATACCACAGCTTAATCCAAATGCTTGGCACTGTCCTGCCAGTTCAGAATCCTTCCTTCAAGGCCAGAGGCTTAGCATTAATAGGAAGCCTCCAAATATGCTCCCACTCATCAGCAATCCCATTGAAACTGGACCCAAATATAATGTCTAAGAGGTGCAGCACATTCTACACGGGTTCCTGACTCTCCTGCAGCAGTTAACCAGGGTCTTTAAACCAAAGGAAAGTGCTACTCTCCCTCACAGGATACATAATGCACTTCAGCATTTATTGCTGTATTGTGAGTTAGACTGCTTAACCAGTTTTAGTGTTTCTCCATTTAGCATATGCTTAGGCCTTTCAGCGCATTGAAGTTCATTTATACAAGTTTCATGATCTGGAAGAACTAGCAACATAAATATGAAAGTGCAACCAAGTAGACTTTGACAGCTCTAGCAGGTACGAGCAAGAGTATTTACTGGCTAAAACAATCTTGCACTTGTCTTGAACATGCTAAAGGCAATGAGACATTTACTGAGGAGGTATCGAGATGTGGATCTGCAATTCTGACTGCTTTGCATCAGATGTTGTAAAGCTTTCTGTTGTAAGGCCACAATTCTTGAGCTATGCTTAGAACTACACCCATTTTTGAAGTTTCTTGAAATGAACAGTGGTTGCAACAGCTCAGTCTAGCTTCACAAGAAGTCTTCTCTGAAGAAAGGGAACATTTATCTTTAAGACAAAGCAAAGAAAGGTACCTGGTTACCCTGAAACTTAATGCCAGCTCTATTAAGCAGCTTGAAAGCCATAGGACTTAATAGAGTTGCTCTGTGCAAAGCACCATGTCAAGGACAGACCTGTTTTCTATTGTTTCAAACATCAGCCAAACAATTTTAGCTTCCATACCCCACTGCAACTAGAAGAGGGTCTAAATTCTTTTCTCACTTGGTTTCAACAATCCGCTCGAATTCCTAGTGAAGTCTATCACAGCCCAGTACATTTACAGTCATACAAAGTCATTTATACCAGAATATATCATAACAGGGTCCTTAATTAGTTCAGTCTATTGCAGAAGACATGTATAGGCCTCCTCTTCCCTATCCAGAGGGCTTGTAAGCAGAGCTGCTGTCAGGAGCACTGACTGGGAATCCCTTTATTTCCACAGCATACTAGGAGACTCCTCCCAGAGTCAGGACATCAAAGCAGATGTTGCAAACTCGAACTGGCTTGTTCAGATCAAATTTTATGATAGGAATCTCCTTTGTTGAGCACTTATGGCAGAGCAGGCGTCCACAGTGTCGGCTGTTGATAGAAGAGGGATGGGAGAAAAAGGTGATTTCATTCATAGTGAACACCAGGGCTTTACTGTTTGATATTCTTTACCAGTAATATTATCACTACAAAGATACAGCAGCAATTGAAATGCTAAGATTTTTCTTCTATCTTGTGATATCTCTTACACAATAATTGAATACTAATGCCAAAAAAATACATGCTGCTTCTATACTAGTCAGTCACCTTGTGCTACTTCAACTGATGCACTTGCAGTTTCTCTGCAACACTGGGCAGTCTCACCTGTGCTAAGAGAAAAACCTCCGCTTAACTTCCATGCAACCTAGCGTATTTTGTAGACTAGTTAAGAAAAAGCAACTCACATCTACACAAGAGCAACTCTTGTCAGTATCTTCAGTCATTTCCACCTTATGCAGATCCATCACCTGTTTCAGAACAAATCAGCCCCACTACTGAAAGTGGGCACCTAAATTCCCCATTTCCCTACCTGAACTTTGATATGATTTCTCATTTCCAACAAATCAGAACATTAAGTGCACAAACTACTTATTTTAGTCAGACCACAAGCCACTGATCTAACAACTAGGACAGGGTAGAATGTTTCAGTTGGATTTCTGGTTATACGCCTACATCAACATGAAGGTTTCCTAAGCCACCAGAAGGAACAAGCCTTAGTTACATTTGGTAGAGGAACCATTTCCTTGTAAGCACAGCAAGATGTGTCACATTACCAGTGATGCTTTCTTGTCGTGACTCCAAATTTGGCAGTGCATTCATAGCAGTTGGAGCCATCACACCAGGGAGGTTCTTTTGTCAGCATATCTGTTAGAGGGAAAAACAGGAAAAAATTAGGCTCAGACACCTCTTGAGTAGACTGTAACATTAAGGAGTCTTCTTCCAGCTTTAGGTTGCATCCAATATTTAATTACTCTTGTCATAGCTGCGGTCTTGTTTGTAGACTGTGTACAGTTGCTTTCATCAACACCACATATCCACAGCAACTATACAGCATAAGTTAAAAAGCAGTATCTAAGTTTTAAACTACATTAGACTACAACACCAGCCAAGATTCTCCATGTCCATCCTTTCAGTTCAGCTGATCATGAGAAAGATGATTATTTCCACCCCCCACTTGAAGTGGTAGAATATTCAAAAGTTCAGCCCCTCTGGAATCACTCATTTAAATCAGATGTCCGGAGTTCTTTCCTCCACCAATATCCCAGAGGCACACACTAAAACCACCTTCCAACAGTAGCAGGTAATACTTACCCAGCAGTCTAAAGAGAAGCTGTTTTGTAGCAACTTGGTAGTTGAAGATATTGACTCCTTGATTGTTGTTAACTCCAAGACGAGCCCCAGCTCTCACTATTGCACGACATAAGTTTGCATTTCCCTTCATGTAAGCCAACAGGAGCACTGAAAAATAAAAGCAGACACTTCCCTGCTAACAAAGTGGAAGGTCTCTTATTAGACTCAGTCTAGAGTAGGATCTTTATTTTTTTTACATTTCTGTGTAGCGTTTGCATCCTACTGTATTTAACATACTACTGTCTATAAATCCAGCTTTAAAAGTGACATACCATTAACATGACTCGAGTGACTTTGAAGTTTAATAGCTGTTGGATGTCACCTACCTGTGTTTCCTTCAGCATCAGGTTTGTCTAGAGGGTATTCTGGCATACACTCCAAGAAGAGGTCACAGATGGCTGCTGCGTTATCTTTCCCATATTGTCCCAAAACGTGCATCGGTGACTGGCCTCTGAGGAAAAGAGCATTATCCTGATCAAAGTCTGCTTGCTACTGGAGTTACTCATCCAGCTCTCCTTGTTTTCAACAGGTGAAGCACTGATTAAGTCTGAACCAAAGTAATTTAGAATATAACACACAACGGCCTGCTTCTTCCTGGCATACGTAATTTCTACGCAATTTAGACACAGCATGCTCTCCACACTTCACTGTAAAATTAGTGTAGAAATGCTATAACCCAAGGCAAATCTTTGGTGGTTTGGGTTTTTTTTTTGCATAGTCATACCAGCATATATTTTAAAATACATCATAGTTCTTTTAGTCAGTTAAGGCTATAATTACCTAACATTAAAGGCTTCTGCATCTACATTGCACTCTGTGAGGAGGACCCGGATATTGTTCAGACGACCATGCATCACTGCCAGATGAAGAGCTGAAAAGTAAAAGAGAAGCTTCAAGAATCTGAAACAGTTCATGTCAGCAATAATTACAGCCTGATTAAATTAAGCACTCCTCCCCCCTCACTCTTCCCCAACCTTCCCTCTCCAAAACACCTTCCACTAACTCTGATTTCTTGGACTTGCATTCTTTTTCACCTCTGAAGAGCAAGCCCATGGAACGGGCCATCTCCACCAGGAGGTATCAGTAACAGACCTACTGAAGCGTTTAAAGCTACTTGTAGAACTTCAGAAGTTTACCATTATTTCCATTTTCATCTACAGCTGCAAAGTCTACTCCATTCTCCAGAAGGACTGAACAAATTGTGGGCAGATCTTGCTGGGCTGCTAAGTGAAGGGCAGTCTGACGATGCTTAGTCAGTTCATTCACCTGGGCACCTGCAAGCAGCTGTCAAGATGCAAGAAGGAATACGTTCAAAGATGTTTTCGGAGCTATTAGCCAACAGTTTACTTCTGTGAATGAAGCACACAAGACTGCACTGTACAGAGATACTTCTAGGCCTCCAGTGTGTATAAAAAAGACATCATTACTGAGCTGCTGCAACGCATGTTCATGTTCAAAACTCATGTCACCTTCAGCTGACTTCTCCAGCCTAGAGGTAGTGTGCATTAGTGCAGAACATGCATTTTTAAGTAGAGGAAGAAGGACTCCCCAGTACATACCAGATTACGCACAATGATCTCTGAGCCAGCCTGTACAGCCAGGTGCAGAGGTGTTAGTTTGGAGGCATCCTGGACCCGGGAGTTTACATTGGCCTGTACACTGATCAGGAACAGCACACTCTCAATGTCCGAGTTCTGAACAGCTACGTGTAGGAAATTCCGACCTTTATTATCTACCTGCGGCAGAAAGAGTAAGTGAAATTAAATCTGTTATTTCTGCAGAACAGCAACTTGTTATGTATTAGGACATATTTTCACCACGAGATACTTGCTCCCTCTATTTGAGGTGAACTGTAGAGCCTTGCTCCTTTCTCTGCTTGACATTAGAGATTTGATAGATGAGACTATCAATTAAACTGAACTGCAAAATTATCAGCCACAACTGCCCACTCTAGCCTGCTTCAGACTACTTTATTTCTACTTTATAACCATGTCATTTCTTTACTACACACTGAAGAACACTACGACAAACAAGAGGTTAACAGCTGTTGTAGTAACTGCTGAGCTGCAGTTAATGATAAACTCAGTTAAATGAAACAAACTTAAGTCAATTTGGCAGTTAACACTGGAGAAGGAAGCGACATGCAATCCTGCTACACTGAGGCAAAGTGTATTCATTTTTTGGCTTAATACCAAGTGCATTCTGTTTATCTTTGCCTTGAAGCTGACATTAAAGCACATCTACAATTGGCTGTATTTGTAAACACATTTTAGACATATTACAAGAGCTCCTAAACACTAAATACTTTACTCATAATTAAACCTACAGAGGGTAGGAAGCAACTCCTGAACAGCTGCCTGAAGTGTCACAGCAGAAGCCTCAAGATACAGTTGGCAGTTTTATAGTTCAGCAGTGCAGCATAACATCCATTATTCAGTTATTTTAGGTCAGTTTCTGTTTCGGATAGCTTTAGGAGGGCTAGGTAATAGATTATATATGTACTAGTCCAGCAGAAGACGAGAGTAGAGTTAGAACTTTCTCCTTACAGACACATATGCCTGATCCTCAATTTAGTACTGACAAGATAAGGTTTGATGAGACACTAACCCCTCATATGTCTTCACTCACACACAGCATGTACACACCTACAGTTTCCTAAATAAATCCTGTTATGGAAACCTGGCATCTGGGAAATGTCATCGCATGTAAAGCCATAAAAGGATGAAGCAGAAATTGCTGCTTGTGGAACACCTGTTACCACAAAGTAGTGCAGTAAGACCAGCATGCTTTGAATACTCCCAGCTTACCTGTTCAGCAGCTCCTGGTTCCCTCTTCAAAATTGCTTCAGCTGCTTTGTTATTTTTGTATGTCATGGCACACGCAAAGGGAGTCATTCCTTGCCTGTCACGTACGTTTAGCTTAATATCTGGATGTGAAATCATAAGCTGAATGATAACATTATGTTGGTTGCTAATGGCAACATGGATTGGAGTTCTTCCTTCTGCATCCTAGAAAGAAACCAGGAAGTTTGTTATATGAAGATTTAGTAATACACAAATCCTTCCCTAACTCTGGAAACTTAGTAGTTCACTTCTGTGACATACTCAGCCATCAGGTGGGACACCAAACAGTTGCAGTGGGAGCATAAATTCACAGTGTAAGTAAAGCAAATTGGTATTTGTTTCTCCAAATAAATTGACCTCAATCCTGTGCTATATAGCTGTTAAAGTAGCTCAGAGTAACCTCTCCCATGTAGTCAGGCACTTTGGGGACAGAGGTGAGGGTTCAAACTTTAACAAATTCAAATAAGGTGTTTTATCACTTGTCTGTATCAAGCAGCAGTTTACAGCCACAGCTGCTTTGCGACAATGTGTTTTGCCATTCATTTTGATGCCATTTTCAGCAACAGTGATGCTTGCTTTTGTGGCTATTTGCCACGTGTCTGTTTAAGGATTACTGTGTAACCAAAAGTGAAGTGTAACTCATACTTACATCACCTCAGTTCACTCAGTAACAGCAGACACTTCCCAAACATACTAACAAAGCAGAGTATTCCAAGTTTTACGTTATTGCTGATCTAATGATTAACTGCAGCAGAATACAGAATATAGCCTTGCTCCTGCCTTTAACTCACTCTAGGGACAGAAGAGTTTAATTCCAATCATTAAATCAGAAAATACTGCAAGAAGTTTTCTGTATCATTATTTTCCTTCAGTATGGCTTCCTTAATTAACACATCATGTGGGCAAATAAGCACTAGATTCGATAACAAATAAAGTAGAACTGGACCCACTCATCACGTTGTTTTTTTTTTCCTATCAAACACAAAAAACAAGCTGAGAGGGAAGTTTGTTTTCACTACATTAGAAGCAAAGAATCAACTTTGAACAAACTGTGCACAATTTCTCTAGATACCTGAGCATTGACATTGGCACCGAACTCCAAAAGGCACTGGATCACCTCTTCTAGTCCCCAGCAGGCTGCCAAATGTAGGGGTGTCTGTCCATCATGAGCTTCCTCTTCTCCTTCTCCATTTGGACCTGGCTTTCTGGGACTGTTCACATCACAGCCACTAAAAAAACCCACAGTAAAGCCAATTTATTAAATTGAATCCAGATTTAAACTATTCCAAGCAAGGGTCAGAACACTTTTCACAAGAGCTGGTCCAGCAACTGCTGACACATTCTACATAAGCACAAGTTCCCAATTTTAGTTTGAGTCTTGTCATCAAGAACATGGTAATATATATAACACAGTGTGCCTTTAAGACTAGTCAGACTTCTGTAAGTGCCATCCACCCATCAGAAGTCCAATGAAGCACATACCTGTTACTGGCTCAAAATAGCATTCAATTAATTTATGCCAGGCAAACATGTACATGCACATTAGAAGGTTTGTATTTTAGAAGGGGGTCTGACCTGCGAATAAGAAAGCACGCTATTTGTTCACTGTTTTCATCAATAGCTCTATGAAGAAGAGTCTGTAAGCAGCCACTTGGTCCTGACCCCCAACAGGTTGAATCACAGCCATGCCTAACCTGGAAGGAGAAGCACAATGAGGCAGTGAAGGTTTTTTAGGTCTCCAAAAGCCTTGTACTACTTCATATAGTCCTTGACTAATGCTGCTGAAACACTATCCCTTTGAGGTAGAATTTGCAACGCCTTATCTGTTCTTGTGACAGTCACTGAATTCCAGAAAGCTACTTTAATGTCTTCCAAAGCAGTGTTTTATTGGTATACCACTCAATACATGCTTAGGTAGTGTTCACTAACAATTCAGATATTCACCCATATACTCTGAATAGACAGAGTCTATTTAAATTCTTGAGCCAGTTTGGGTAACAGTTACCTCACTTTCAGCAATGCCAAAGACTGAACTCAGTGGAGTAACATCAGCAGGTATTGCCTTGGAGCGTCTGGCCTGTTTACTTGCTTCTCTATACAAACACCTTTTTCTAGGAACTGTTTTTCTAACATTTGCATTCTTCTACTACAGAACCACTTCAGCAACATGGCACTTCAATAAAACTTGTTCCACTCTACAAGCTGTTTACACATGAGTAGTTTCATTGCTGACTGCATAGTTTCTTATCCAATATCAGCACAAATGATCTAGTTAACAGGATATATTTCTCAGCTCATCAGCACAACTTTTCCATAGTTGCCTCTAACAGACAATAACCAGATAGAGACAAAGCTTTCAAGTCACCTCCTTACGAAGGAGAGGTGAAGGCTCCTTACATCTCTTAAGTCTCCTGCTGGATCACCTACACCTGAAAGTAAATAGTCTTAAAAGTAAGTATTAATATAAACCCTTTAAAGGCCTTCTTGATGGAACCTTAAGAAGCAATAAAAACCAGCACATACTTTAAAGCATATATATGTGTGTCCAGTTTTATTCAGGAAGCTGATCATTACACAAGTCTGGTATGCTACAGACTGATGTTTTCAGTAGATCCTTACTCTTTCCAAAAATAAAAAACCACAGATATCATATTCTACACTTTTATTACAGTGACTGCAAGATCTTTGGTTATGCTAACTACAGTGTTTAAAAAGTATTTCCCAAGAAAAACCTTCTGGTGAGGAAAAACCTGTAGAAATTAGAGAGTGGTATAGGACCACTCTTATTTTCATGCATTGAGTTTGTTTTTAATGAACCCTTTGCTGCTAGTAAGATGCACAAAAGTGAGACTAAATTAATTTGTCTTAATTTGAGACTAAATTAAGTCAACTGACAGTCTTACCAGAGTTGATGCAATATCTTCCAGGTTATTTTCTAAGGCAAGCCACAAAGGAGGATTTCCCTTCTCATCTGGCACAGACATGTCTGCTCCCCTGGTACAAATAGCATCAACCACAAGAGGGAGCTGGTTTTTTATAGCTAGTTGTAAGGCCGTCTCTCCATCCTGTGTTCTGCAATAGGAACAGTCTGAAGTGTGTTACCACTGCATTATACAGCTACGCTTCATGTTACAGTAGTTTATTGGCAAAGCCAAGAATTATCTCCTCGTGTATTTTTGCTGTCGTAAGACCATTTCTCGACAGCCAAGCAAACACATAATTAGTTTTTCATCAGAGCTGTAGTTCACCTTTCTTCCCCCAGCCCTTGTAGTAGCAACTGATTGATTCTGAAATTTGAAAAGCACATTAGGGTTCTTAGTTCAGAGACACTCTCATTTTCTTAAGTGCAGCCATTATTTGACCAAAGCTCCTTCAGAGCAAGCCTACTGCCACAGAAGCAAACAGCTTTGTCTGAACTGTGACAACACTTCAAGTCAGGAACACCAGTTGTTAAAAACAATCAAACTAGAACAGCAGAATTAGGCAGTTTGTACCCATGACATTCACTACAGTATAGCTCACAAATTTCAAAGACAGGATGTCAGTTATGTAAGCAGATAAATGTTTTGTTTGGTCTAATATCAACTTGTCTAGGAGACACTCAGCAGGCAAGTTCTATCAGAATCTTGTTGCTGGAGCTACATCTTATTAGTCTATATGGCAGAAAACATGGAGCTTCAACAAGCTGGCAAATAGATGAGACTATAGAAGCTCAGTATCAGGTTCTAGGACTTGAGAGTCTTGTTACAGAGGATTCTGTTCTACATAGAATTAAGTGGCACCTCCCCCTGCAACCTCAAGAGGAGGTCCTGACCAAGTGAGCCACATGTACGTCTAAGTTCACACGTGTAATCCCTCAGCCGTCACAAGCACCAAATGCATAACTACGCACAAACCATGATTTGCAACCAACTTCAAGCCATTATAGAAATGCAGACATCACTACCCTCTCCTAAATATGTATCCAGTTGAGTGTTACATCAGTTAAGATCTTACCTGACATTTATATCTGCCTGATGTTCCAGCAGAAAGAGTGCGCTCTTACTGTCTTGTCTCTGTATTGCCATATGTAGGAGAGTCTGTCCGTCTGACATCGTGTCATTGATGGATGCCCCAGATCCGAGCAGCTGAGCTGCTATTGTGTGCATGCCTGAAGAGTTAAAGCTCGTTAGTATTCTACCTTCAGTTCTACAAAAGACACACTGAAGATTAATAAATAAAGTTTCAAGCTTTCAGTTTTCAGTAATTACAGTAAGAGATGCACTGCATCAATGCTAGAGGCGCTCTGCCTCATCTCTTAAGTCCAGAGCATGAGTAGTCATACTCCATACATCTGCTGTTTCCAGCTAAGTAGGACCATACGTAAATTGATTCAGTAGTGACCACACCACCTCTTTCTTCTGACAACATCCTGATACTTTTGAAAAGTCAACTGGCTGCAGAGAAAAATACCTAGTTTTCCCCAAACCATTCCCCTCCACATTTCACACAAGAAAGCATCTTCTGAATCAGTATTTCAAGATCATTTCCAGATCTTCATAAATTCTCATCGTGTTTTGAAGGCACATACCTGTCCAAAGAGCCAATCCCAGCACAGTCTGGTCTCTTGAATCTTTTAAACTAAAGTCAGGAATAATTTGCAGGTTGTTGGTAGCATGAAGAGCATTAGCTAGAAGAAAAGCATAAGGAATTAGAACATTCTTGTACTTGACCTGCAGCTGCACATTGAAAGCTGCACAAGTAGCAATGACACATTTTGAAGTAGGCTGTTCCTCTAGCAGTCACTTTGAAAGATCTAAGCAAGATACCTTTACATTTCCCAGATGTGATCCTCCTTAGGACTCAGGTAGTATTGCCACTACTGCCTATTCTTAATACTTACACTAAAACACATTTCTAGAGTGACACATACAAAGTTCAGAGAATGAAGACTGGAGGCTGTACTGCAAGATGCTGGCAGCATCCCTCCTTCTCAGCTCCTGGGATAGAGGATATTCTCCCCAATTCACCTGCTCCCTCTAAATCCCAGTTGTAGAAGGAGACAAAATAGGCTTGGCTTCAGCTATCAAACTCCCTTCCTGCTGCTAGAAAACCTTACTGAAAGAGAAAAGGGAGGTAGAAGTATCACCACAGAAAGATGCCTTTATCCATATTTGATTCCAGCATTTACCTGAACCAAATGCTTTAATGGGGAGAGAAAAGGGATCTCAGTTGCACAGCTAGAATACAACCTGGGGCTAAGTGTTCAAGTCCATTATCTACAGCAGAGAACATAGAAAGATTTATGGGCCAATTGATTTTCTAATCTTAACAAGAAGATTGAGTTTAAGACTACATTTAGCCAGTCTTATCAATTGCTCTACTTAATGTTTACAGGAAGACATACTTCATTAATAGGTTGTCAAAATACAGTTAAGATGGAATCCTCACACACCAATCCACTACAGCATCAACAGTCTGAACCAGAAAAAAAAGAAACAACTACCTTTTTGTTCGAGGATGACCGACACCACATCTGGGTGATTGTGAGCAATAGCCATGTGAAGGGGAGTTTGCAGATAGACATTCTCTGCTGTTGGAGAAGATGAATCCTTCTGACCAGGCACCACTTCTGCCGTCTGGATGTTTGGGTTGGCACCTTGCTGCAGAAGTTCCGCTGTCAGGTTTGCCAGGCCATGCCTACAGGCTGTATGCAGTGGTGTTTCTCCCTTTAATAAACAAGGTACTAGATTAACAGCTTGAGACATGAAACCCAGAAGAGAAGCAGCTTTTCAACTACTGTGCCCACAAGAACTGCTATGAAGAGCTCAAGTCCTAATAGTGGAAGCTTCTTAGGACTTTCAAACTACATGAGTTAGCCTAAATTAAGGACTTTAACACCTCCTTCGGGGCCTGTTGCAATAAAAGCATGTTGACAACTGGTGATACTGCAAGAACAGAGCCATAAGAAAGCAACGGTTGTCTGATCACTACTAAATATCTGAAAACATGCAAAACACTCAGCAGGCATCCCAACTACCTTTAAACTATGGTTAGTAACGAGAGCTCTCTGCTATCTTATTTCTGAAGAGAAATAAGAAAACTTTCAAACTACAGTCTATAGGCTTCTGCTTTTACCCATTTGTTTTGGTGGTTGACTTTTGCTCCATGAGTTGCTAGGAAGAGAGAAGCTGCCTCATTTCCTGCACCAGCTGCCCTCTGAAGCAGGCAGTTTCCTAAAGAAAAATAATGAACACTGTTAGAGTGCTGTTCCAACCACACTTTGATACTATGAAGCATGCTAGCACCTTCCTCACTGCCTTACAGCACTGCAATTTGAAGCCAATGACGAAAGTCCTACCTACTAGTAGTCCCCTTGCAATGCTGGGCTGTCACATGCGCTACCATTTAGCAATTACACATTTTGAAACTGTAAAGAGGATGTTACGACCTGGCAAGGAGTCCAGATTTTCTGTCACTTCCTGCAAGTCAATGTTCCACGCTCAGCTTGAGACCTGTCAGTGTTCCAAGCTCTGGGTAAAGCTACTACCACCTACCATTTCTTATGCAACAAATGCTACTAAAACCTCTTTCAGGTCCTCAGAGTGCAGTTAGCATTAAGCAATTAACTTACAAGCCTTCCACCTACCCAGAAATACAAACCTCTGTTTTACCTGTAACTGTGTCTGGAGCATCTGTATTGCTGCCTCGTTGGATCAGCCTCGCTGCAAAACTGTTCTCATCAAATGAGGTTCCATTGACAACAGGGGCATCCTCAAAAGGGTTTACAGACTGATCAGACGATACAGTGATATACTGAACTGCAAGCCACAGAGCTGTGCTCCCCTCATGATCCTTCAGCTCCAAGTCTAGTCTAAAAATAAGAGTTAGTGTTCCTCAACTTATACCTTAAAAAGTGGTCCCCAATGCAGCTTAAGTTTCAAGTGTCTGAACAGCTGTACTAGTTCATCTAATCCCTCGCTGACAACTTCTGCTTGCCAAGAAACACACTGTAGCTCCAGTTACTTCAGAGAACTTGTGAATACTCCAAAAGAAGCAAGACACTGCAAGTGACTACTAGATGTAAGCTCATTGCTCCTAGAAGAAGCATGGCCCTAGTAGATTTGGGGTTCTCCTAAACACAACAAACAGGCAAGTCATCTTGTATTGGAATAAATTGCATATAAGAACTGCAAATTCAACTACAAAGAATCTGAGTCAAATGAAGTATTCTGCTTCATCACCCTAAGTCACCTGTGTTAGCTTTAAGCAGCACTCAAGTTGAACTCAAGAACATACTCAGACACTAAGAGTCTTTTCACTCCTTTCAGCTCAACTACAAATGAAGTTATTGCTACATTATTTCACCCAGCCCTCTTCAAAAAACAGAGATGTAGTTTGCTTCCTCTTTACAGTAGGGCAAAAACTCACTTGGCTTCTGGCATTGTTCTGGCATCTTAAGTTATGCAAAGCCTTTACATTTCTGTATCCCAAGCCTACTGCCAGCCTTATAACGAGGCAAAAAGGCACAGAAGAGTTATTAAACCAGTTTTCATACCTTCACTGTACAAGGTAACCTCAGTGTATGTTATATTTAAGTGAGACTTACTGTTTGCACTGGAGAAGCTGACTGAATACAGGTTCATTCCTGACCACAATTGACACATGTAAAGGGGTCCTGCAGCAGGAGCAAAATACAGTTACATTAGTAATAAGCGAGACATTTAAGATTTAGACCATGGTGACCAACAAGCCCCTACAGATTTATGGGGTGAACTTTTGTCTCTGCTTTCAGAAGGAAGGCACAAGCACATCTTAGAAGAAAGAGCAATCTACCTTTTAGTGGACATGATTCCAATTTACTTAGTAGTAAGCAACTCCTTGCACTAATGTAAGAGCTAACCTTCAAGAAAAAAGCAGAATAGCTTGACCTATCAGAACTGAGTAGATGATACACTCCACATCTTCTACATCACTTTATATACTTGTTTGCCAGCCCAGCATAACCTGTAAAGCAGTTTAAAGGCCCTATACTTCAGATAAACATGCTGCAGATACTGGCTCTTTAAGATAATTTCAGCTTCACTGGCAGTTTCAGAGAGTTCAGGAATACTATTTGTCATCTTAGTTCACTTGCTTCACCATTCAGAGATTCAATAAAGGCAAATTATTTGTGTGCTATGTCTTCCAACACAACCAACCCACCTCAGCTTTCTACAGCTGGGCTTAGTCATGGCAGGGCAGGATTCAGCCTCAAACTGGATTTGTGAATTCACCTCTCCTGCTTCCAGGATCACCTGTGCTCTGCTGACAGGCCTGAGCAGGTTCTTAATGGGCTGCATCTCATCACTACAGTCTCATCTATTAAACCGGTAGCAGACTTCACTCAGTATTTACCTTCCTTTGTTGTCTTGCATATTTGGATTGGCTCCTGCCTGTAAGAGGGACTCTGCGATCTGGGCCATCTCTGCCATGACATCCGGCAAATGTTTCTTGGGGCTGTATGATGCCACAAGGTGCAGTGGAGTCTCCTGGTCTCCCAGTGTAGCAGCATTCACACGGGCACCATTTTTAATGAGAAAGTTGGCAGCAAATTTATCTCCTTTTGTGAAACAAAATAAGGTTATTGATAGATACACTGGCACCCAATACACTTGAGTCCAGAAAATGGATACACATTATTTCCCCCTATACCATAAAACCATTTTAATTACAAATGTTTCCTCTTACAATGCCCTAGCAAACAGATAACTTAAAGAACACTTCACTGCTAAGCCAGGGTTAAAGTATTTCCTAACAACCCCTTGGAAAAAGTGTTTTGCCCAGAGGTTACACGCGGCTCAAGTTCACACACTGGTTTACTTGTCATGATGCTAAGTTTGGTAATTCGTGTATCAAGATAAATCCATTGCTGCTTTAACACACCATTGGACAAATAGTGAGACTAAACACAACTACTTTCGAACTACTAGTTTTGTGCTATTCCAGGGCAGTCAAAAGTGTGTAGCTGAAGTCAGTCATCATCTGTTCAGTCTTGCTACATAAACAAGCAATAACAGCCTTTGCTGTGGAGACTTCAGGCCCTATTATACATATATATGGTAAGGCCTTCAACAGTTAGCACCCATCACACATGACATTCCTAAGAACTCCCTCTTGAGAGCTTTTCAGGACTCAGAACTTAGAGCCACTTCAGTATATGAAACCTTGGACTCAAAGCACCAAGATGCAGAAAATGCCTTCAGGATAATGCTAATTCCCCTTATTCCAAAGGCTACTTTAAATAGACATATTCACAAGTTGCTTGTCCTGAATGCAAGACTGGAGAACAAAGACAACTGTTTGCCTGTATAAGCAATATAGATTGTTGTATTATCTCTGCCAGCAAAAAAAACCCACTCCATTTTCTGATTTCCATATCTGACATTCCCCCACTCTCCAGTGATCGTAAGAAATAAAAATCATGTGGCAAGTTCAGACAATTTGCTTTAGCTCCATTTCCAGAACATGTGATTGTTAACAGCGATTAATTCACTGAAGCTTTGGTTACTGAAAAGCAAGCATTCATTCTCAGAGCTCTAGCTTAGACTGAAAGCGCACATTAGAACTAAAGGACAAATGCTAGTATTGAGTATGAGGAGCAGCCTGCTGCAGTGTTTCTAGTGCTTTCTAGGGCTGCAGCCACCACAACACTGACCTATGCCTAGAAGGTCTCCTACTCCTGCTGCTGAAGTTTCATTCACAGGATCAGACACCAGCATTACCCTGTTTAGATATGCAGGAGATTAAAGGCAGAAGTCAGGAGCTGTATTTTGAGCTCACAAAACTGACACTACTTTTAAGAGGCCAGAAGAGCTCGCTGTTAAAAATAAACTTATGCTTTTAATTTGTAGCACTACAATACCCATGAGGTCCAGTCACAGGTAGGGTTCCTGTTGTGCTTGGCTTTCTGGAGCCAACAGAGCTGCCAAAGATATCACTGCAGGCAACCAGCAGCACGAGGCACTCGCTACAGATTTTTACCAGACTTTGGCCATAGGCCAAGATGCTGCTGCTCCAAAACCTTCAGAGTGCAGTGACCACAGCAACCAGGTCCCATTGTGCTCCAGTTCTCATAAGATGCATTTTCCACTCTAAGGTGGAGAACAGCTCAAGACAACAATGTAATTGTACTCAGACTCTGCTCTGATAACTACGCTACTGTTCACCAGAGCTTTGAAAATATTCAGACTGGCATACAAGCACCTCTGCCTGCTCCTCATCTTCTTCCAGTCAGTTTTTCCTCCCATAAAACTGCTGTCCAGTAGCAAGGACCCTTGCTGGTAACAGTAAGCACAAAGCAGCATATGCTGCATTCAGCCCAGGTCTAGAAAAAAGCTTTATCTGAATTTGTCACTAGGCTGTCATGCTTGATTCAACTACTTGTCAGAAAGACTGTGTTGTCAAATCGGAATATTCTCAGCATCTCCCCACATCTTCCTTTAGCAGATAATACTCTAGCAGATTGCTTCTGGATGTTATCTAGTGTAAACTAAGCTCACCAGCCAGCAGGCTAGCTTTCAGATCCCAAATAAGAGCGAGTTTGTTTTCACGTTTAAAAAAAAGAAACAGAACAAAGTTCATTCTTGACTACAGTTTTCTAACTGAAGCATCAACTACAAAGTGACACTGGAATAGACTTCGGAATATATATTCCACGCTGGGAACAACTGCAAGTTAAGATGACTTCATATCTGATTTTCTCACCTCTTTGGATGGCTTTATGTAACAGACTCCAGCCTCTCTTGTCTGCCCTGTCTACATCGGCCTTGTGGTTGACCAGTGTAGTTGCAATACCCTCCAATCTTTGGGCAAGTGCTAGATCCAGAGCAAGATCTCCATTGTGATCCAATTCATTGAGCTTCCCAGGAAGCTATAACACAAAAATCAGTCAACCAACATTAGAGATACACTCACCGGTCCAATATAATATTTGAACAGCCCATTCCAACCACAAGAAAACCACCAGAATATGAACATCACCACATGCAAATCATCTTCAATGAGAAAACAGGAGTTCTGTTTGCAAGCAGTTTAACTCGCAGGAAGCCAGACCAGTCCCCTCTACAGAGATCTTGCCCATATAAGCATATTCAACATAGTACTAAGAAGAATTATTCAGCTATTCCTTTAAGATGCCTCAAATCCCAACTGGAATAGCACCCAAGGGTGCCAAGTGCTGCCACAGTCTCAGCTTCCAATTCGGATTTGAGGCATCTTAAACGGCTAATTGAATAATTCTTGATAACTAATACTCGAATAATTCTCCCCCCTTGCTGGGGAGCAAGTTATTTGCTAGTTGTTTAGAGTATTCATCTGAACAGAACAAATACCTGCTACTTCAAACATTCAATAGAAGAGGAAAAGCATTTGTTCAAAGACACGATGTTTGATGAACTGCCACAAAACAGCAAAGTTGACTATTAGACCATGCAACTTTAAATGTGCATAGCAATATCAGGTATTGGATTTTATTAGATACAATCTGTTGCATGCAAGATGTTTGCAAAGTATTATGAATCACTTCTGAATTATGTCTTTATGGAGCCTTTATCGCTAGACCTCCATTACACACACAGAAGTAGCTATGGTAATGATAAACATGCAAATAAGAACTGGTGACTAAAATCAATAACAAGGTTCAGACTGGCAGTTAGAAACCAGTTACTTGAAACACAAAATTCTAGAAGACAGATCAAGTTAGTCCCACTATACCTGTGAATCCATTTCAATAAGATACAAAAACACTACATCTTCTCTTTCAACTTTAATAGCTTTATGCAAAGGATATTCTGTCTTTGATTTGAACATTTTATACAACAACTGCGCACTCATGCTACTGAAGTCTTCTTTCCGCAAGTCATCCTAGAAGCAAGAAAGAAAGAGGTAAGCAACACTCCCTATTTTGTTTATAAAAAAGGCATTGCACAATGCAATTATGAAGTTCACAAGTTCAGTTGAAAGCTCCATTTTGATAACATCAGAACAAACAGGAACAAATCCAAGATAGCCTTGTAAGACTAGAAAGAAACACTCAGGAAGTTTTACATCCAGATACAAAAACCTCTTCTATATATTCACAGATCAAAGCACTCCATTCTGCTTTGGCATTAGCCAAACAAAGAAATACCCACATCTGGATGATGCATTTTAGATTTAGAATAACCTAAATCCTCATTCACTGGTCTGCTGTTGACAAGCCTTATTTTAAAGGCTAATTCCTTACACAGTTAAACTCGAAATAAAAAGATCAGAGCAAGTGAAACTTCCAAGTTGGTTGCAAGACTGTTGTCACTCCCTTCGTTACAAAAGATAAACTCTTCCCTGGGTTCCTTGGATTATTTTTAGAAGTAAAAGCAGGCCTGGGATTTGTGACCTGTATAGACAGAGACCAACTATGGATGAACTTATAAACAGTTCAAAGTCCAGATTTGATAAACAACCCTCTTGCTTGTGAGAATACAACAGTCCCTTTGGTTTGGCTCATGTTTATGAAAGTAAGATGCTTTTTATAGCGAAGTATTTCCAATGAACAGAACAGCTCTGCAGGCTATAAGCTGCCTCCCCCAGACAAGACATATTCACACTAAGACACCCAGCAGACATAATCTCTAAAGACAATAAAATATCTTGGAGAAAGAGTCGTTTAACATGCTTCGTTTCAAACATGTAATTATGAGCTAGTGTTGTAGAGAATACCAAGTAACAGTGTCAAAAGCACATATTGAAGACAACTGAGAAAGATAGGAAGGGAAAAATCACTCCTGCCTCAGCAGAAGCCACCTCCTCACACCAGTGGCAGGGCAGGCAGATGCAACAGTTTTTTATCAACACTATTGCTCTTTTTGAACATACAGGGTCAGTATAACAGGTCACCTTAATCACTGAACATCATCAGGAACCTGTGTAATCCCCATCCCAACTGGAACATTTGAATGCCAGTAAACCAAGAGGTCAGACTGTACAGCAAGTCAAGTCAAATTGTACTGATTAAGTTCCTATTCTCTGCAAACATTTTTCTTCTTGCTTCCTTCTGACGGTACTTACCCAGTGACTAGCAATTATCTCGGCACAATAATTCAGAAGAGTGCTAGCATTCAGCTCCTCAGCAGTCTGATAGAAACGAATGCAGTTCCTGACATTAACTAGTGACATAACTCCTTTTTCACATCTGTCAAAATACAAAAGCCAGTATTCAGTAATCAGGACACAGCTTTACTCTAATCACTCTCCCATGTTGTAACAGGGTCCTACATATTCCTTTTCCTAGATGCCAGTAGTAAAAGGCTTGGCCTTGCTTTACTGTAAGGCTAAGACACATAAACATACTTTAATGAGAAACCCTGTAAGACAATTTCCATAAGCGCAGACTCTTATTAAAGCATAATCTAAGCTACAGTCCCATGAAACAATCACATGCTGCAGGAGCCTGCAAGTGAGGACAGACATCCTAGTTCTCCCACGGGAACAAACAGCAGCTCGTTCACTGTTATGAAGTAGAAAAGATGTCTATCTCCACAAGTACTACAGTGATCACAAGCATCTCCTGTGCTGAAGCTAGAAAGAGCCATGCCAAATACAGCTATTTGCTTCATAAAGAGAAGGGATGAACTTTAACAGCAGATCTACCAGATCTTTATAGGTGTGAAGCTATTAGTTTGAGTTTATGAGGAGAAAATTCAAACAGCTCAAAATGAAGATGAATTTAAACATGCCAGTGATCTCCAAGCAGATATTAAGACCAAAAAAAAAAAAAGAAATACTTGTGTCCAGGTGCAGAAACTTACCAAGACATCTAATATTTATTATTAGCATACTGTATGTGGACTTGTCACCAGACTACCACGAACAAACAGCAGCTAAGAAGCGTTTCGGTAGGACAACACGAAAACAGTTCTGGTTGGCACGAAGCCTGAAGGCAGTTTTAGCACTGGCTTTACAGATGTCAATTTATTTGGTCAGAAGAACTGACAGCAGATTAGTTTGCTTCATGTTGAGTCACGGTTAAATCGTAGATTAAGAGCGCTGTGTACTGCTGAAGCCCCAGACACCCCTTGGGCAAAAGATTATTCTATCAGAGGGTACTTTATCTGTGACCAAATTCAAGGCTTTGAAGTCGTACAGAACTTAAAAAGGTTTCAATTTGCACTTTCGGGCTTCCCACTAACTCTAAGGAGTTATTTAGAACACTCTGTATATTCAAGATAACAATGTAGCCACAACTAGAATGGTGTTAATCTCCTCAAAATGGCAAAGCACTGTAGTGTTACATTAACCTTCTTTCTGAAGAAAAGTTGACACCAACAGCTACTTAAAGAGTTTTCACCTGTGGCATTTTAATACTGCAAGCTACTTGGCATTGACTTTTCCTAGCATTCTATAACCATTCCTTTCTTACAACTCTTCAGAATTTATTACTAATATACTGATCTCTACTTCCTCTTAACACCAAATTAGGGTTATTAGTTTGACTGGGAGAAGAACTGGAAAGTAAACACAAAAACTATGGAAATACTGCTACAGTTTAACCGTAGTGCAAAGCTGCATTTCCTGTGATCACCTGAATGTCATGCTGTATTACCGAAAACCTCAAACTTGAAAAAAAAATGTCATCCAATTCCCAGCAGCTATCATCTTATTTCTATTCAAACCAGGTTGAAAAGTTCAGGAAGATTCACTGTATTTACCAAGACTCACCTTTCCCTAAGCAGCTGGAGCTGGAATTTATTAGCTAATTTCATGAGCTCTATCAAGAAGATATCATCTTCTCTTAGCTCAAGTTCATCTGTGTAGATCCAGCGCAGCATTGCCATGGTTACCTCTGGGTCAGCATCTGGTACAGGGAGCAACAGGGATTAATAAAATACTCCAAGAACAATCACCTATTCAAGCAGTTGCTATTCCACTGGCTGTTAAAGTCACAGTTACTATGAAAAAAATAATAATAATAGCCCCACTGAAACCACACTGCTTTAGTTCAATCAAAATGTCAAGACAGAGGCAAAACTGGTCAGAAGTTGAAACCAGTAACAATGCTGGCACCAAAACAGGAAAACTTTCTTCCACTGGAACACTGTGCGGAACGCAGGGAACCCTGTAACATCTCCTACCTGCTACATGAATATGACAGATTTAAGGGCCAGGGTGCCCCTTTGGAGGCTTTGTTCCCTCACATATGGCTAAATCCACATCTACATTCGACAAGCCCAAATGCCCTGTCCATTTCAGAATCCCCCTTCTTTTATATGATAGCCATATGTTATGAAGTGCTGCAGTGCAATGAAGCTGCTTGCACCTTGATTACTACAAAGTACTTAAAAGTACTGGGAACCATTTCTAGGAAAGGTACAAAAGAGGGTGTTTAAGCAGCTGGTTAGATTTTGGGTGTTTACAATGCTGATCCCAAGCCTGATTTTTTTTTTTTTTTTTTTACACAGCAAGGCCAATAGAAACCTGCACCACAGGAGATGAGACACAAGCCCAAGGGCCAGGGACCTGTCACCCTGTCAGCAGCACACTGAGAATCTTACAAGCATGCAGACAAGAATTACTCCACAGCATAAGATCAGACCAATCACAACAAATTAATTTAGGAAAATAGCATTAGTCCCTCCAGCTCTTTTCTTTGTTTTAAAACCAAAAGCATACGTGTTTAAGACACTAAAATACCCATCCTAAAACATGTCCTTTACATGGAGGGTTGCCGCAGATTACTTGCAAACTTGGCACAGTGTGTAGTCTGCCTCCTAAGAAACAGGAGGTTTTAGTAAGCCAAGTATCTCTTGCTGAATTTGAAGTAATCAGAAAACCTACTTGAGCTCTGCCTTGGTGTTGATCAGAGTTGGTTTGCTCCCTCCCAACAAGACAATCTGTGTTCATCTTTTTCTGCTCTTCTGCAGATCACATGAACTCTGAAAACACTCATCGTCAAAGGCTGCTTCTATTTTAAAGTTCAGATTCAGTCAATCTTAACATACAAGTTCTTATGAGAACCTCTTAAGAAAACCACGAGTTTTTAGGGAACAGCTTGTTGCTTTCTACAACTATTTCATAACCTAATCCTGTGCCGTTTATCAAATCTTCTAATAAATTCAACTCTACACACTGGAAAGTATTATTTAGTAGCACTTATTTTAAGCATCATTTTATAATAGGAAGTATTTGCGTTGTTAAACATGCAAGCCTGCAGTTACATTTGAGATTCTCAGACTAGTTTAAATGTGGAGCTAGAAATGCTATGGACTGCCACTTCCAACCAAACTACAATTAACTTAAGAGCTTTTTGGTAATAATCTTCTGTTAGCATAGCACTCAATTTAAAGACTCCTTGGCATCTGTCTTCCTGTGGCTGCAGAAAGAACCATAAATCCTTTTACAAGAAAGCCTATGCTGTCTCATAAAACTAGCTTGCTGTGACTTGCTTCTTTCCAGTTTGTCTGCACTTAATATTCATAAGATTAAGCATGGAAAGCTAAGCCAATACTTAATTTTCAACATGCCAGCCAGCAAACCTGCTTAACTTCATGCCTGCTTTTATTGCTCACAAATTAACTGTATAAGATTCTTCTATACTGTTAAGTACACAAGAAAAGCCTGTCAGGAGGTTCAACCTGCAGAAATACTGCCCAGTGTAAGCACGTGCAAGGAACAGCTACAGCAGAACAAAACGCTGTCTTGTAGATGACTCTCTTTTAGAAAACTTCTCTTTCTCACCTATTTTGCAAAGATATCAAAGTGTCAAAGCAAATAACTTTAGTAACACATTAATATTTGTATCCATTTCCCCCACACACTATGTTAACAAGCAGCAAGGTATTTCCGTGACACACTTCAGAGAAATTGTGCACACTACCTCAAAAAGCCCTGTCCTTAGAAAGGAAGAAGTCAAGCTCCTCCATATAGATTTTTCATTATGTCTAGAAAAGACAAACAGGCCACCATTTTCAACCCCTGTTCATTAAAGAGAAAGAAGGTAGGTTATTGTTTTAACTACCACCAGCACCAAGTTCACAAGCGTACTAACCGTGTCTCAGAGACAGAGTTCCATAATCCACGGATTAAGCATCACTTTTTGTGGACAGTAGCAACCTTAAAATGTACGTAAGGAACCTTTTCCCAACAAGCCCTTTTATTGGTCATCCTGAGGACAATCAAAACATCGCATATTACTAAGCAATGACTGACCTGACAGATCCAGCTCCTCTGTTGACGCAAGGTTGGCAAGACTCCACGTATCACTGCGCGCCGCCAAGACAAATTTGTGAGCACTGATGCGCTTGTCCCCAACCTTTATCTTCAGATCACTGATATGAGAAAAAACAACACATAGATGTACAATGCAGACTTCCCCTGTGCTTAGATACATACAGCTTCAGCATCTCCATACTGTCTCTGGCCTGGTATCCACATTTAGGTTCAAGTGGTCTGAGACATCAAAACATATTTAATTGGTTAAGTAAAACATGCTGCCAAATGACACAATTTCTACTTTTCTAGGGTGAAATGCAGCAAGTCATTTATATTTAAAGTGTTTGTTTGCCTTTTTTTTTTAATCATTTTGAAATAAACTGCAAGGGAACTACTGTAGAATATAGGAAAACGCAACAATCTTGAGGTTAAATATGTTGCAGTGTCCATACTCTCAACTAAGCACCAATGGTTTCAGGCAAGACCAGCAAGAGAACAAACAATGTTTGACAGTAGTCTACAAGGCGGACTCCAAGAATCCCCAGTTCCCAGGAGACCAGCTGTCAAAACCACTTGGATTTCATTCTGATCCCTTTAACAGGTTATCCTCTGTAGTTAGAAAGTACCTGCCCTGCTTATTTTGAAGTGGTTTGTAAATGCTCTGTGTGGGTGTATTTTCCAGACCATTTTCTAAATCAAAGAAATGCTATAGGTTATAGTATAAAATACAGAGATGTTACTTAACACAGCTTGCATAAGGACTTGCTTCCTTTCCCCTTTTATGAGCAGACCACTATTCTATGCCTTTAAAACTCAAAAGCTGAACAAAAATGAAGTGATCTGGCTATTCTGACACATGCCACCTAACAAATAATTTCTCCAGCGTGCTATAAGTCCTTGCCACGCATATAGCTTTTTCTCAGGGAGGTTTGCAAGATTTTAGGGGAAGGAAATTTTAATCAAAAGTACATATTTTCCCCTTACATGACTGAACTCCTATACTGTATTGGCATTGCTTTCAGTAACAGCAAAGAAATTGATAAGTGTCATTGTAATCTCAGAACTAAATCAGTTAAGGGATCTGTAGTACTGAGGGTGGTCTTTAATGTGCCTATGGAAAATAAACCATTGCCACATGTTGAGGCTCAAAGACACAATATAAGTTATACTACTAAGTCACACATGTCACTGTCCAAGACCTGTTACATCACACAACAACACAAGCCAATTTAATCCGTACCTCTTTACATACAACAGGAATACAGAACCGGTTTCAAAGACACATTCTTTCAAGAAAGGAGCACTTTCCATTCGTTAGAGATACACTGTGCAATTAATCCATCAACTAGTAGAAATCAGTTTGAAGAGAAGTAATTTTAAAGTGAGCTTTGCTGTTGACAGTGAAAATGGTCAGTTTTGTTTAAATTTGTCTTAAATGTCAGTCTCAGAGATTAATTTCTACCTAGAGCTCAAGTCAAGAATTGGATTCAGTGTGCTACCTTAAGGATTCTCTTCCAACTGCAACTATAGCTGAGGACCCTGTTCATAACAGGTAGCAGGGAAATAATTT
The DNA here is from genome assembly GCA_013399365.1 of Pampusana beccarii. Lineage (NCBI taxonomy): Eukaryota > Metazoa > Chordata > Aves > Columbiformes > Columbidae > Pampusana > Pampusana beccarii. The sequence continues at coordinate 409,450 of VWYH01004666.1, read as the reverse complement.
TTCTTGTCTAAGATTAGTACCTACTGCAGTCAACGAAGCTAAAGGTTCCTGTAACACCCTTTTCTTCAAAGGGGGATTTCTCACCTGTACTGCTCCTGCTGATAGAGTTCAGCTACAATGGCAAGAAGTCGAGTGATGAAGGTGTCACTGGCACTGTCTTGGTTCGCCTGGGCAGCCAGCAGGTTGCATCTCCTTTCTGTATCGGCGAGTTTCTTCTGCAGCTTTACATACTCCTGGCGGAGAAGCATCAGGTGCTTTTCCAGCTTGGCCACCTCCTCTGCAGAAGCAAACAGTGTTATCACAAGGTTCAGACATCACATACCTTTTTTTTTTGGTATTTTGTTAGGGTAACTTAATCCTACAAGCATGTTATACATCTAGTTCATCATGGGAGACTCCAGTAAGAGTCTCTCCCATGCTACTTGAGCATCTCACCCCCAATATTAAACCTTTTATATCATTGCTAGCCATAAACATATAAAAAAACCTCATCAGAACACAGTGATAGAAGCCTCTTATAAAAAAAGTCACTTTAACTCAGGACTAGCACAGCAACAGCACCCAGGAATCGGATCCCTGACCAAGTATAATATTTCCATCCCACTGCATTTTGGTTGTCACTCCACAAGATGCTGTGCTAAGGTACTTCACTGAACTCAACCCAGGCCACCTGTACACAAAAACCTCTACTTGGCTGCTGGAAGGAAACATCTGTACAGGTGCTTTAAAATAGTCCAGTTTCTGAATACTTATTTACGGCTTAGCTGCATAAACAATATGTAGCTATCATTGTGCTTGATTATTCCATCCCACTCCATCTTTAAGTTGATTTTCCAAAGAAGGTACAAATCCAAAACCAGTCCTAAAACGAGAGGAGAAATCTGGAAGCTAATCAATTTTTTAAGTGGGAACGTTCCTACAGGATCCCTCCCTACTAGTCAGGAATTTGTTGTTCAAGATATTTTTTCTCAAATATTTACTAAATGTAAGTCACTACTACAAGCAATGTGGAACTGAGCTCTGTTGACCAGTGTTTTCTTCTTGCTCCTGTAGAAAAGTTCAACAGCAGAGCTGACCTTGGCCTTGCTCCAACACAGGTTCTCGGGGCTCAGCATCCTTCTGGAGCTCAGCTGCAGACAGAACGAGTCTTCCAGCCTTTCCTCCATGGACTGCAGCCCAAGGGTTCCCTCACAAGCCTTTTAACTTAACAACTACCGTAATGGATAAACAGAAGGTAATTTACTCTGTTTTACCCTTCAATTAATACTACTTTGGCAGTTCACTTCCTTCAACAGCTGTTTGTTCAGCTTCATTCTTTAAAGGTTACAGATATCATCATTTGGGTTAGTTTCCTTATTCTATTGAAATATACTGCAATTTCAGAATCTTGCTACCAATACCACATCAACCCTCAAAAAAGGCTTGAAATTCCGCTGTATTCTATTTGAAGACAGATGCCTTTTCAGTGTTCCCAGAACTAGAAGGACATCTTGAGCAATAGCTCCTTCCCCACTGATTCATAAGGCAGATGCAAGGATGGCATAAAGCAAACCCTGCTCTTACTGCAGGGACAGCAAAAGTCTGACAGGAGCCAAGAGTGACCACTGAGAGACACTGAGAACCGTGCCAAAAATTAGCATACGAACACCACCATCGTTCATGCAGTGACATTTTTAGGTGCTGCACAAATTCAAATGCTGGGAATAAGAAGTTGCCTGCTGAACCTCATAGCATGTATCACCTTCAAGAAATGCTACGTCTCCCAGCCAGGCAATGAGAGTGTGAAGGTGGGAATACAGAACCAGTACCAAAAGGTAAAACCTCAAATACTGCCATTTTACCAAAGTCAGCTCGCTAGTTCTAAATTACTCTGGAGTCAACAGGACACAAAGCAGAACTACCTTAAACCCTCCCACATCAGCAGCTTAAGCTTTATGCATAACTAACAATCAAGCCTGTTACTGCTGCTTCAGGGCAATCCAGGACAACCACTCCTGGCAGTGAAAGTACCTCAGAGACCTGAAGCTTTGAGAAATCTTGTTTCCAGATTGACAGCATATGCTTCACATAACCCCAGTGAGAGGGACTGAAGAGTATTTGCTTACTGTAAGAATTGCAAGAGTTGTAAAATAACACTTCCCCTCATTCTACACAACAGTTGTGTAGTAGCTACTACCGCACACTTGCAGACAATACGTGATCTTACAGCACATTCCAGGTGCACGCTCAAGAATCCTTGATGTCCAGTTAATCAACACTGACTGCAAAGGAGCACAGCCTCAAGTTTTCCCTGTACACTGTTCATTTGAAGAGTTCACATTGTGCTGTTGCTTTGAAAGCAAAACCCACTCAGGCAGAAGTATCACTTCTGTTCAAACATGTAAACCTGGAGTTGCGGCGCTACTATTTACGGTCCTCAAATTTGAACGGGGTTAAGGGTAAAATGAGCATTGTATCTCTAAGCTGACAATAACTTTGACAGCATGCATATTTTTCAGTCCACATTATCTATGACCATTCATCTGAAGACTCCCTATAATGTACAATTATTGCACTCATACACACCTCTAATGAAGATCCACGCATGAAAACACTGAAAAGACAGTGGTATCTTCCAGTGAGGCCAAGTCTCTTGCTTAAACACATGATTCTATCGTTCTGAACATGAATTCACATGTGCCAGCGAACAGGATTTCAGAAAAATGTATTATTATTTCCTTACCCCCTTCAAGACAAGTCCTCCATCCACTGCCCCACACTGACCCCATCTTGCTAATGCTGGGCAAGTTACCGCTTTCATGCTCCTCCTCAGTTTTGCACATTTATGATCTTTATCATGACAAGCACCTCAGAGCACTACTGCACACTTGCTGCTGCTCTAACTCAAACACCAACACAACAGTTTTTAGCCACGCCTGCACATAACCTAGTATCTGGTGGTACAGAACTACAGAAATTACAAAAGCTCTTGTCTTTATGAACTGTTCAATCAATTCATAGGTAGTAACTGCAATATATCTAACTCAGGACTTCTGCACACAAAAGCAACACTTCCGTAAGAAAAAGCACTCAGCTTCTGAGCTGATGAACAGCTGGACAAGTTCCCTTCCTTAATAAGCTTTCACTTTTCAGCTGACTCTCCAATACCATCAGTTCTTAACTAGAAGAGTGTTGTTGCAGATAGGTACATTGTTTGAAGGGACAAGATCTCCACAATCTCCACCTAGATACCATAAGGAATCGAGTGGGGAGACCTACAACTCCAGCTATTACTCCTGGTCATGCAGGATCACTCATCGATCACATACTTTCTTTAGTCACAAGATCAGAGAATTACTTGAATTAGGGAAGAATCTTTGCAAAGTACAGATGTCTGAAACAGGACATACATCAACTGCAGGTTCATTCTGCAGAGCAGGACCTGGACTCTGAGCCTCAAATCCTTGAGGGTCTCAGTGGGGAAAGTTTCACCACCTGAAGACATCTTTGACATCTAACGCCCACCAGAACTGTGTAACCAAGGCTTAAAAGCAAGCCTAGTAGACAGATAAATACAAAACTGTGGTGGTTGAGCACACACAAAGTCAGGAGCTGCTCTAAGGATTTATTAAACCAGCTTGACCGCAGCATCTTCGCAGCTGATGCATGCCAGAAGATCAGCATCTGCTACATCCTGGTTAATCTTCTACAAGTGGTTTTAAAATTCTACCACTGCCCCAGAGTTGCACTTCAAACACCGAAGGCTGTGCTTTTAAGATTGGAAGCTGGAGCCTTCATTTCCTTTGTAACTTGGGGCATTTTAGCTCAGTTTGCCAACTCAGTTTCCTCCAGGGAAGAAAAGAGGAAGCTTCTGTCGTGCAGAAAGGAATGGGGCTGTAAAGGATCCGAGTGTTTTTTTGTCAAATCCCATTACCTCGGTTCAATTAATTTTGCAATGGTGTAATTGATAGTCTCCAAGCAAAACAACCAAAAAAAAAAAAGGCAGCCTAGGAGTTGTAGAGAGCTCACCAGAGCCCCAGTTTGACAGCAGGGCTCCCAGCAGCAGGTGACCCGCCGGCTGCAGCGCGAACCCTCCGCCTCACCCCGAGGAGGCGCCGCCCGCAGCGGCTCCCGCGGCCCCACCGACCCCTCCGCACCCCGGGACCGGCGGCCCCGGCCCCGCAGCGCCCGCCCCCGCGCCGAGCTGAGGGGAGGGGGCGTCCCGGCGGGCTCCCCAACAATCAGGAGCTAAAACTCCCCCCAAAATCCCCTCCTGAGGGGGAAAGGCGCCCGTTACCCCCCCGAGGGTGTCAGCCCGCGGCCCCGGGCAGGGCAGAGCCCCCCTCGCCATTTCACGTTCTCCTCAGGGGCGACCCGCCCCACCCGCCGCGGGCAGGGCTGCCGCACTCCCACACGGCGGAGCCCACCCCGGGGGTGCCCCCGGCTCCCTGCGAACGCGGCAGCGAACCCGGCCCCAGCGAACCCGGCCCCAGCGCTGCCCCTGCTCCCGGCGGCCCCGCCCGGGCTCCCCCCCTTACCTTCCGCCATGTTGGGGCCGGGGCCGCAACTCTCGCGAGAGCCGCGCCCGCCCGCTACTGCCCGAGCCTGGCGCTCTCGCGAGAGCAGCACAACACCCGCCCGCGCTCCGGCCGCCGCCTGCACTTAGCGGGAACCCTGGGCCGGGCTCCCCCCGCTGTGCTTTATACCGGCGGCTCCTCCCGCCTCGGCGAGGGAACGGCCCCCGGGAGCCAGCCGGCCCCGCCCGCTCCCCGGCCCCTGGGAGGCGGCGGGACCCTCCAGCCCGGGCTCCGCGCCTGAGGCCTTCGGGCAGGAGGCGGCCGGTTGGTGCCGCCCTGGGGTGTCTGTCCCCGCTTGGATGAAGCGCCCGGCCCGGGAGATTCTCGCTGGTGCCTCGTGTGGGCTGTTGAACGGGGTCAATGGTGGGAGCGCTGGGCCATTTCTTTTGTAATCATCATTATTTTAGCATTTCCCTTGTAATCATCCTTAATTCAGTTATGGCTTTTGTTTCAGAGGCATCAGTCCTGGCAACTAGAGCTGTGCCCGGTGGGTAAAGATTGTGTTTGCCAGTCAAAACCGGCAACAAGTAACACGAACATCATTTTTTCAAGCTGTGTGTATGACATAGCTGACCCTCCACTGTGTTCATTGCTCGAGATCTTTCCTGCCTCGACACAGCAGAAATAGCAAAATATTCTACACTGATCCAACAGTTTTTTCTTCACTTCAAAGAGCAAATTTCAAATGTTTGAACACATTATGCACAGTATTGTTGTACAGAAATATTTTTCTCCTGACTTGGCCATTAAGTGAACTTCGAAAAGCTGCTCTGCCTCGTATCTTGCTTTTCGTTACCTGTTGGGTAAACCAGCAAAAGCAGAACTGGGCCTAGACCGGGAGAGCCAGACTCGTTCCTGGACACATCACGAAATACAATCTCATTTTTCACAGCTCACTGACAAATGTGTACGACTTTGCTACACAGCTGACCTACAGCACAGCTTTATGGGCGCTATTGATCATCCTGAGAACTGCGAGGAAACAGTTATTCCTGCCTAATCAGATCTAGTCTTAGTTGGATTTCTGAGTAACAACAGAGATCAGATTTCAAGCTCCTGCTGTTTTGCATCTGGGGAATCTCTTTTGCTGAGGATTTGCTTGGGCAAGAAGCTGTCTCGTTACAGCATCGCTTTAAATCCCAAGCACCTTCAGGTTTGTTTTGAAATCACTCGTACGTGCTGCTGAATTTGCAGAAATTATAAGGCTGGTGGTGCTCCCGATTCCACCATAGCAGTGCACCAGATGGTACAGACACAAAACGCCACCCCCTATCAGCCCACCAAAATAACAAAATACACTTATAATCACTTCAGAATTAACATTCCCCATTTATTGATCACCTAGATGCATTAAGCGCTTTCTAGGCAGCACAACAGGAAAGAATTTTAGATGAACAGCCCTTCTGATTTTTACAGAGATCTTCTCTGCATACAAGGCAGCATGGAGAAATCTAGAAAAGTAATTGGGATGGCCACACTACTTTGATATTTATTAAAATTCCATGTTTTTCTTTGGCTTCTCCCCCAGTGATGCAGTGTCATCTAGAAGGCAGGCCACCATGTGTTGGCAGAAAAAACACCACAAAAAGCCATAATTTCAAGCCTCCACGGAACCAGAAAAAGTGTAATTAATCATCCAGTACACTGACAAGTACATAAACTAGATCTAAAATCTTGGTACAAGTGAAACTGGGTAAGAATGCTGGTTTTTTTAGTGCTTCATGAGGTACTCTAGTACTATTTGTACACACTGCATTTCTTCAATGGTGTTCCTACCTTGAGGCTAAGCAGAAATTTCTGGTTGTAGCAGTTACCCACATAGCCAGATTCCTTTCACATACGAGGCAAGAACAAGCAAAAAGCCAATTGTGATTGCAGGGGAATTAAATAGGCCATTTCTATGCCTGCCTGAGGTGTTCTACAACCTGGACATTTGGCACCAGACCCTGAACTGCCTCTTTCGTTAAGTCCCTGGGCATCAGCCGTGCCTGCAGCTTGTACAGCAACGCTCCTTCCTTTGAATATCTGATTCATGTCGAATCACAAACTACCCGGGTAAGCCAAACAGAATTGGGTTTATGTTCGAATAATTTACAAAGAGGGGAACCAACGCTGCCGTGGAATTCACAGTGCTTTCATAGCACCGATGCAAGACTAACGTTTGCAGGCCTACCCCCCTTAACGAACAAACAAACAGCTCTTAAGGAGAACAAATGAGAAAAATAAAGAGCTTTAAACTGTTTTGTGAAGTTTACAGATGAGTCAGTTGTGAACTGTGTTACTTTGGAAGACAAAACAGAGAACACCTGAACTTGCTGAAAGCAGCAAGTACCGATTATCTTGAATTGCTGCCAGCGCTTCAGAGACGCTGTGGAAAAGGGGAAGAAATCCCCTGCTAGGTGTATGACGAGTAGCTTCTTCCCAATGTTTTGTTTGTGGAAAGAATGGCATCATGCCACCGAGAGTCTGCAGTTCCAGCTCTTTGATAAGTGAAAAAGGGGAGCCAGCTGGTGGGCAAGAAACCCCATCTCAAGCAACTTCAAACAAGCACTCAAGCAGGGACTGAAAATGGGCTATTGTGTCTGGGCACCAACAGCTCTGAAGTACCGCACACATCTGCCTACAAGAGCAGGCTATCCTATTAAAAGCAAATGTAACTAATGATTTCTCAAAAGAATTAGTTACTAAATATGTAAATGTGGACATTAAACGCATTTATGTTTATCTAAAGCACCTGTAGGAGAAGCAATACTTTTACTTGCAAGTCATCTCATACCTCCTAAATGACTTTTTGTGTCCCATATGGCCACTAGTAACTGTCACCTCCTTCAGCCCAGCCCACCCCTCAAGAAACCCAAAATATATCGCTTTCAGTATATGCATATGGCACAGCAACCTGAAGCCAAGTGCAGAGAGCAAGCAAATTACCACTGACAGCTTCTTACAAGATGACGCTTTAATGCTGGAACTCCTGATTTACTAGTGGGTTACTCTGCGCTGTTAAAAGCTGTAGTAAACCTGTGACAGAGCAGAGAACAGTCAAGTAGTTGCAAGTTCCTCTACAAAGTTTCTTTGGTAGAAAGGTATTGCAGGTAGGCTTGGAAAACTCTTATTACTAGATACTCCAAGATTAGTATTTGCTCACTGGAGGAGTAAAGATGGTACAACAGCAAAAAAGGAGATGTGTGTTCTGTTTGCTTTTTCATTATCTCAAGGTTAAATACAGTACGTAAAATTCAACACGTTTGCCAATATTATGTTGTTGAAGATGTTCAGGTCAGTTGTGCTCCAACTGCAGTTACTCTTCCTATTTAGATACTCAAGACAGCCAGTTTGACACGTTATTATTGGAAAAAATTATATTTTGGAAGAACTCACTACAGAAGGTGACAGAATTCCAAAAATCAAATTACATGAAAATATACATCGCAATTTTCTTTGTACATTAGGTGAGGAAAACTCTGAAGTAGAAGGCAAAGAATATGAAGGGCCACAGAAGAGAGAAAAGGGAAAAGGAGGGAAACTATTTTCGATACCAAACCCAGAAGTTAGTCATTTGAAAAGCCTACAGATGTGCATGCTTGAACTCAACCTTGAGGAAAAACAAGCCTCCCCCCATACACCCTGCCCCACAAACAGGCAATGAAAAAAAGGCAAAAAAAAAATAAAATCACCCATAAAAAGCAGCTCATTCCTATCTTGGACTAACTTAGTCAATTGAGCTTCCAAATGAAAGCGCTCAAGAGCCTTGGAAGTTAAAAACCAGCAGGCTGCTCAAGGGTGCTCCATGGCCAGTTTTATTGCTATACCCAATTCAAGAAGAATGTGCAATTGGGTTTAAAAAAGGGGTGGGAAGAAAAAAAAAAAAAAAGACAGCACCTTTGAAACTGCAAAGGTTATCATAAAAGAAGACACAAGTAATTGAGAGCAAATCCTTTCAGGGTTTAATTAGGAAAATTTTAAGTTCCAATGGGGGAAATAAAAGGGAGCACACTTCCAAAACCAACATACTAAATTTTAATAAGCAAAATATTTTAATTAAGCCTCAGTGGGTCAAAGGAAAATTAAAGTGGGGAAAAAAAAACAAAACAAAACAACTTTATCCTAATTGGTTTTAGTTTGACATGCTTCACAAGTTGGTGTTTGTTGTGTTCTCTTTTTTTTTCCTTCCTTCTTTTTTTTTTTGTTTAAACTGATAGAAACAAGGAATAGGGAGAGAAAAACCTGCTAAAATCTTTAGAATTTACACGATTCTATTCCTAACTACAGACAGCATTATTTGGTACAATGTGTATTTGTGGATGTACATGAACAGTATATATATTATCCGGATCACGTTGTGCTATGTACACATCTTTACAATTCTTCCTGAAGGTTAAAGCAGTTCATTAGATTTCAAAATGCGTAATCATCTTTGTGTTGGCACTTGTTAGGCTCTTGTCAGCATTGATAACTGGCATGTTTTATTGCAGCCCAGTTCCAGCCAGTGTTTGCCAACTTGTAACAACAGAAGTCCAGCAATAGGTGGGTAGAGTGCAGGAAAAAAACAGTGCCATGTTTCTCATTTGGAGACCTACAAAGAAATCACAGTCATTAAAATAAACCCCCTCATCATCCTCAGTTATTTTAAAGATGTAGTGTTTCAAGCTCAAGGAAGATAATAATTACGTGCTCAAGAACTTTACATACCTCTAAAGATGCATAAAATCATCACCTGAGAAAGACTCTAGTTCAGCATAGTGTGTATCCAGCTCAACTACCAGACTTGGAGGCTCCCGTTACTCATGTTGCTTGTCAAGCACACAGTGTGTAAATGTTTGATTGTTCACACATACAGCTAAACACTCGTAGATTTGTCACTGAAAAGTCCACGCATTTCTTACTGTGAATGATGGATGCTGCTTCAACAGGGAAGCGCGGTACAAAATGACATCGCAGGCCTTCGTTAAGCAATAACACCACAGCTACCGACTTGGACTCTGCTTGTTTGAAACCAGTTACGTGACCCCTTCTCATCCAATTCATTGCCCATCACTTACTTAGGAGGAGTCACCAGGACTTGGAAAAGCAACACAGCCAATTATTTAAGTATTTGTCATGCGCGTTGTTTCACTATGGCCAAGTTTAACGCGGCAACAGAGCTGAGGTTAATTAAGGACTCACAGTTACTTCCTTTCTTTAAGACAGAAAAAGATTGTCAGCTGCATTAACAATTCTTACACTCTAGTTACAGGCAGTTGTACAAGACATTCAGTTCCTTTGCTCAGTTGTTTGATCAATATTAAGCATTTTCATGCTTCTCTATACTGGAGAAAGTTCCTTTCGATCAAAGCATTTCTGCAGAGAAGAGATACTGTGGTACTGGTTGGTCACAGATGCAGCCTTCCCCAACCCCCACAATTCTTACACAAGTATCTCCTGTACAACCTTGACGAAGAAAAACCAACGAGCAGGAGCATTTAGTAAGCTGTTCTGGTTTTTTAGACAGCACCACCTCTTTAAACTACGTACAGCATCATATTTTTCTCCTACAAGTTTTGTAGGCTGAAGCTAACTAGTACATGTGGTTCTGGGTTTCTCCAGCCAAACAGGTCAGAGTAGTTTATTTGCCAAACCAACTACTAAGAAAGAGCAGCTTCAACATGAAGCTCTGCTTTGCAAAGCCAGAGTAGGAAATTATTAGCTAGTTGAGGAAGTTCTTCCCTGGCATACCAAGATTAAAATGACCAAAGGCCAGGTATTTAAGGGCCACATTTTAATACAGAGCTTTCCATGAGACTTTTTTTTTTTAATTCCTCTTAAAACTAGGAGGGAATTGTTCAAATTAGAATATCCTGAGTCAGAAGCTCGTTTCTAACTGGGTGGCATCAAGTGTAAATACCACATCAGCTAGTCTTGGGTCAAAACTCACCCAGTTCAGTTTCCAAGCAGAATATTGCTGTTTTTCTGAAGCTATTCCTAAGCCTTCCCCAGTAAAAAAGCTTTTTGGGCTGCTGAAGAGAACACCACCCTTCTTGATATTATGGATGGGCAATATCTCAGCTTGATCCTTTCCAGTATGTTAGTAGGCTTTCTATTAAAATTCCTACAGATACCTGAAGCAATCATTTCCAGATGGTTCCTAACAACCTCACTGAAGTCTTATTTAAAACCTACACGCAACAGGTCACCCACATATGCAAAATAAACTCCACATACAATGTATGAACTTGAGATAGCAAGACAGGATGCTTTTAAGATTCAAAAAAAAAAAGTGTTCTTCACAATAATTAACATGAAAGAATGATTATTCCCTTCTATTACAGCTCTAGTAACCCCTAAGCCCTACTGTAAAGCAGAATGAATAGTGAGAAAGCAAATTTCAACTTCGAAGAGTACTAGAGGTGCTCTCCAATCTTGGCGGAAGCGTCTGGTACTGCACTGGAAAATTATTTTAGTCTTTCTATCACATACAGCCAAATAACTCCATCCACTGAGGCCATGCAGCTGAGAAGAAAGTGTGGTTGGCTGTTATTTTTTGTTCATTTTTATTTTGAGGGGAAAAAAAGTTCATCAGTGCTTACACAGGAAATTCTCAATTTAAGCAACTGACTTGTCTTTAGAAGGATACTTACCCTGAAAAAAGTGAAGCTACTAGCTGCTGAATAAGTGTCACTCAAAAGCAGTTTCTTGGCTTTTTCTTACACAGCGGGCAACTTTTCTTTTAAATTCTCCATTTCTGTCTTCTCTCCATTCTTTCTGTAATTGAATAGACAGCTTTTAGATATCATTCCTATTACAATGTACAAGTTCTAGGAAGGCTCTTGATGTTTTCAGACATTAGCCATCCAGTCAACACCTAAATTTGCTTACAATCACTGAGCCAGTGACTGAAAAATGGTGCCATTCAGGACTTCCAAAAGCTCACTCTGAGTGTCTACATGAGCTGCTCACAAGGCAGTAAGGAGGCAGCCTTTCCCCCATGGATTTTAGGCATTCTCCAACACTAAGCTGGTGGCTACCAATATTTCACAATGTCTAGACCAAAATCTAGACCACAGACTGTTATGGGTTAGAGAAAAGGTCTATAACTGCAGTGATGAAAAAGGTACACAGCTCCTGTAGAGCCAGTAGCTATTCTGATGTTTTTAGGACAGTTTTAACTCCCTCTCAACCTAGCCAGGACACTCTAGGATAGAAATACAGACGTCACAGTATTCAGAAGAGGCACAGCAGTTTCCATGGACAGAAAACACCTCCTGGTCAGATATGGCTGCAAGATATTGGCTCCATGAGTGAGACCTTAACAGAATGCTCAGCATACCATGGGGATGGTCTGAGACAGGCATCTGATTTCAGAACTGCACAGAGGAAGAACAAAGATAAAGATGAACAGGAAGACAGGCAAGAGGTCAGTCTGAACCCAGAGATGTGCACACCACGGTAGCACCAAAACCCACAGGAAAAAGGGCAGCCAGTTGTATGGTTTGGGTTTTTTTGTGCCAGTCTCATGATGAACTCAACTGAAAGCACAAGAGCATCGCACACTGTGACTAAGGTTGACATGTTGGGTACTGGCAAGGAAGTGGTTGAGAAATATGGAGAACTCATTATTTAATGAAATACATTCTACAGTTCTCAGTTTCTGATATAAACAAGATATTCTTACTGCAGGGGTGGGGGAAGGTGTTAAAAAACCCAAACAAACACACACAGTTTTACCTCAAGCATCCTAGCACACAAGACCCTTTCACCCCCTATTCAGAGGGAAGGTTGTAGCACATTTGAGTGAGAGAAAATGAGGTTAACTGGTATATCCTAACATCCACCACTTCCAAGCTCACCTGGCCAGTCAGCATGTTGGAAAGCCCAGCATGACTTATCTTTCCAGTGAAAATACAAATAAGGTACTAATTAATTTGTTCTTTTTCAACAATACATTTAGTTTCTTGGATTGGGACACAGGACAGTTACAAAGGATGGCTTAAGGCCAAAAAAAGCATTGAATTTACGCCCTCCAAGCTTCCTAGGAGTTCCTGGTTCTTGTTTCTACCTTTTATATTTGTAGCTCTATGAAGCAAGTGTTCAGAAGCGAAGAGCAAAGCTTCCAATCTGACAACAATATCTCCAAAACTCTTATGTTGGGTCCTGAACTGTTCTATCTGCTTCTTACAGTATCTGTTCAGGCTCCCGTTCCTCACTTTTCTCCCACTCCAAGAGACAGTTCTCCAACACACATAGTTCATTTCTCCAGGAAGCAGCTATATCCCCTGTTCCCATAATGCTGTGACCTGCCTGTAACACCTTATTCTCTAGAGCCACTTAAATCTAGAAATTAACTAAAGGAGACAAAGTTATCTTTTAGTAACTGCTGAACAGTGTTGCTGCAGTAAACTTGTACTTTGTAAACCAAGTAGAAAACATCTTGATAGCAGCTCAGAATAAAGCACATGAGGCACTAATGCTTCATTAACCTGAGGAGTATGTTCTGGTTAATGTGAAGACGACACAACCTACAATCCAGCAGTCCATAAGGAGTTATTATATCATTTGTACAAACTAGAAGCAAAACTCCATTGCAGGCTTAGGTTTCAACACCAAAGACAGTTGGCAGACTAAAAAAAATAAAAAAAATAAATCTTACTGCTGCATCAACATTAGCAGGAGAATCACCATTGGGATCTGCCAGCATAGAAATAACACTAATCATTATAGTTTCCACTGTGTGAATGGGAAGCCAGCGTTCCTCAGGTTTTTCATAGCCATATTTGTCTTCTCCAGGCTCATGAAGAATTGAAATGCAGACATCGCCATTCTTGTCAACTACAAAATAGAACAAGGCATATTTCAGTAATGAACAACACGCTGGCATTTCTTCAGGACAGTTATGGAACTGTTAATCTTCACTCCTGCTAGTCTGAAAACACGTTGGTGAAGACGCTTTACAAAAAAGCAAAGTAATTAACTATTACAAAACTCAATCTGTAATAAATAGGGCTTTTGTCTGTTATTATTCCTGGACCTCTGGCAGAGAGGGCACATGGGGAGGAAGAATTTAGTTCTAACATCATGCTGCAACTTTCAAGGCTATTTAGACAGGCTTCCACTAAAGCTTTTTCTGTTGAGCTCAGCAAACTAGAGAGTCAATTCTTTTTCCACAGCAACAGCATCACCTGGATATTACAATATACTGGAATATGATTTAGGCTGCTGGAATTAGAACCAGCCTAACAAGTACTCTGACATTTCTAGAGCTGAAACTCACACAGCACCAAAATCATCTCTGTCCCTTATGATGGGAGCACTGTGCTGGTCTCCTCCCAGCTTTCAACAGCTACAGCTTCAATAATGACTTTGGAAACTGAGGAGCATTCCTTCTTCCGAGTAAAAACCTTCTTCCACTTTATTTTACCTTCCCATCTATTTCCAGCAGTCCATAAGTAAGAGAAACATTAGGAGGAAATTTCTTGGAGGGACTAAAAGATGCTGTTGTTTCCTTTCATGCCTCACTGGGCCTTCTATATTGACTGCCAAGTTAGTAATACCAAGATGAAATATTTGAAGATATAACAAAAGGCAGCTATAGAAGTTTCTCCTCAGACCAGAATTTCACACATAAGGGGGGAAAAAAAAAAATCCCTGAACAGTTACCAAGAATTCAAGAAGCTGTTTTCAGTAGCTTCTGAAAATACTTTAGGAGCCTCAGAGCAGCACTATTAAAAATCCTACCATGGTTATTACTTCTTTATGAAGTGAAGATGGCAAAGTAAATGCAGAGATTCATATTTTTAACATGAACAGAAACATATCCATTTGTCTTCACCGCATTTTAGCTCTTAATTGCAAAAAGAAATTGAAACTTGACATTTCTTACCATTTGGATGCCAGATTTCTGTGATGAATTTCATTTTTGGCGGCCTCAGTGGATAGTCTTTTGGAAAAGTAAGATGAGCCTTGAAAACACCACCTTCACTGGGGAATCAAAAATATCTTAGTAGAGTTTCTTGTAAGCTTAAGCTGAAGATTGGAACTCACTAGTATATCAAAAGCTCTAAGTTTACCCCTCATACAGCTTAACATCATGTTAGTAACTAGCAATACCATCATTTCCATATGCAATGCAAAGAGTTTCTAAATTGAGAAGATCCTTTCACAAGATACTGTGTCTTTTTTAGAATTTGGAGGATGTTCCAGAGGGGAAAAACCACATACACACAAAAAATTTATAAAACCCCCACAAACCAGCCAAGAAATTAACCATCTGGAATTACACCTTAACATTTTTCCTCCCAGTACATTTATTAACAGAAAAAAAAATACTGCCAATAACTCCCCTTCTCGAGTGCTGCCCAGCAGATACCTGTTTCCTTTCCTCCTTTAGAGACCTCAGGCCTGATTTCTTGCTATCAGTCTGCAGCAGCGAGCCTCAGAGAACGGTTACAGAAAGCTTTGTGGGTATGTCTACAGCATTACTTGGTAAAAAACCTTTTCAACACTAAGCTAAAGGGACCCAGACATGCCAGTGAGGTGTTCTGCACCACGGTTACCCACTAAACTGGAGAACAATAGTAAGAGAGGTCCAGTTTTTATGTGGAGTCACACACCCATATTTAACTAAGGCAACAGTTTGTTGGGTTTTTAGGGGGTTTCGGTTGGTTGGTTTTTTTTTTAAATAGCTAGGTTTCAATACACAGGAATAGTTCCTTCTGAAAAATGTGAAGGTCTATATTAGATGGAAAGCCTCATAGATGGAATACTTACATTCATATAAGTACTATAACACTTGCTCCATTACTGTCATTTCTTCTAATTGTAGTTCGTAACAAAATTTGAAATTGCAAAGGCAGAAATCACAAAAACCAGAATATAACCTCTAAAGAAGGTGGCACAAGATGTGCAGTTTGACAAACTACTCCTCAATAGCCACGTAGACAAAATACTTGTGTAGAAAAAGACAAAGCTGTTCAGTGCATTCTTTTTCCCTTCATTTGTAAAAGAGTAGGAGCCAGTATCCAAAGCCCACAGGCTACTGAGAAAATAATAAAGTTTTACCACCACTAACCAAAGACGTGCAATTCTAGTAAGTGTCTGAAACAAAAACCACCCCAAACCCAAAAAGCATGAGATGTAAGTGACTTGGCTCTTAAAATAAAGCAGCTGAGGGGATCTGAACCCACAGCACCCATTTTCCACAAGTTTCAGAAAAGGCAGGCAGTTTCCAAAGAATCCTTGATCCTGGGAAGGATAAGAATTGCAGAAACACTGGCTATTTTAACATCCATGCCATTCAAGAAAAAGGAGAGTTAGATTATATTTGTTGATAGCCCCAAACCAGTTAAGCCCTTTCTTGCAAAGTGAAAAAGTCTTTCTTTCCCTTCTTAAAGCAGCAGATCCTAAAGCTACTGGGTTATATGACATACCTGGTTGCTCCTCATCAACTGCATATAAATACAGCTCTTTAATGGGGTACACTTTAGAAATCATTAATGAAGTACAGCTGCCAATTAAGGGAGACCAGTGCCATTTTTAGCAATATTCCTGCTAAAGGGGTCCCCATCAGTAGAGTCACACAGAGTCTAATGTCTTTTTAGGTAAAATCAGAACGAAGTGGGACCAGGAATGAGACTGAAGTTTGAAAGTTTTGAAACATCTGGTGAAGTTAAAATATTATCTTCTACAGTCGTCATCAAACAGACCAGGGAGGAAGAATTCAGTAAAATTCTACCTTGAAAAACAGCAACTAAGAACTGGAACAGAAGAAAGCTTCTTATCTAAAAAGCCTCAAAACAAGCTCAGCACCTTACTGAAGTGGGGAAAAATGCTATTGCAATTTTTAACATAGAAGTTCAATTAGAAGCAGTATTTCGTTACTGACAGTATTTATAAAACAGCCATGAGAATACAATGGAGCCACTACAAGTCTGTTCAGAGGTCAATAGAAGTTGCATGCAAGAGCTGAGAATCACAACTGTAGTAAGCTTAAGAGGAAGCAAAGCAATCAGATTTCTGTGCTTAAGTACTTATTCAGAAGGCTGCAGACAGAGGCATACAACAACTTCATGTTGGAACTAAAATTGACCTCAAGTAAATGTCACAAGGCTTTTTGTATCAGTGATTTACCACTGGAACAGCTTAATGAGGGAGAACAGAGTTCATTTTCAAGAGCTACGCTTTAAACTGACCTCTTCTGGGTATAGAACCTTTCACAGGAGCTAGAGTAGGTGATCATATACAACCTCTACGAGAAGGAAAAATTGTTCTCCCAATTAGCCAGTGTTCTTTTATTATTTATTTTTAAACCACACCACACCCCCCGCCAAACCAACTACCCTGCATGTGCCAGAACGCTTCGGGTGTACGGCAGTGTAAAAACACAGCGAACTTACAGTCCAGGAAAATAAGTTACTGTATGAACTGCATAGTTTTGTGTTTAAATGTCAATTAAAGAACCCAGTCCTTAGGATAAAGATACAAGGTTTTTGCAGCCCACTGTGTATGGTTTGCCAAAAATTCAAGTCTGATCAACACTGAAGTACTTCAGGTCACACTAGGAAGTTCCCCCATCTCAAACTGAGAGGACTTGAGGGTAATTGCATGGTCTGCTGCAGCTTACTCAACTACACTCCTCTTTAATATTTTCCTACAACCACCAACATGAAGTTGTAATGGTTTAAAATGGTTCTATCAGCTAAACTAGAGCCTCACAAGAATAACAGAAATAGTGGATTATACCTGCCTTACTTAAATGCATAAGAAAACAGACGCTGGCTCTAAGTAAAGCCTACTGGTTTTTATTTCTACACCAGTACAAAGGGATCAGTGTTGCATTTTCCCAGAGGAGCAAAGCAGCTTAGAACTTCTATATAGCAAATGCAGCTATTTAGAGGTATTTTACTAGCAACAGAACAGCATTACCTAACTTAGTATGAAGATTTAAGTTCTACTCACTTAGATCAAACTAGAACTAGTAAATCCAAGTTCACTTAAGTTTCTGTATAAGCATCAGTACTTACTATAGTGTATCTGGAGGACCAATAATAAGGACTTCCCATCGATAAAGATCATTGTCATCTATTAAGCCCGCTGAAAAGCCTTCCACTGGATTTTTGTTGAGCTCTGTGTAGAAAAAAGAATTTAAGAGTGACTTTAGGTGTCTGATACGCATTCGCCATTTCTGCTCATGCCTCTATACGTGACCAAAAAACCCCATGACTTTCAGTGATTTGGTGCCTACTGATGGACTTACAGCCTGGCTGAAACACCCTCAGGCTCCCTACCACACACAGACCCGTCATCTGACTTTTAAAACTATCTAAGCACATCATGAGCAGAAAAGCCCAAATAACTCCGAACTGCGGGACACGATCTCCTAAACTAGACACCAATAGCACATGTGTAAGTCAGTAAACAGATTTTTTTTTAGCAATTAAAAAAGCCATCCTGCTTTACAAGAACCCTGATGAGCCAGATTAAACTAAAGTCTATCTTTAGCTCTAGAATATGTTAACAGAAAAACAAAGTCAAACTGTTTTTATTTGAAACTAACATTCAACTTCCCTTAAACGATTTTTTTTCAAAATCTGAAAACATTTGAGACCTGTGCCCAGCATATTCTGGAGATAATGATTTACTACATTCTGAACTACTAGAAGAAAGCATAGGAGTTGTTATACTGTTTATGTTCGGGTGGGGTTATTTTTTCTTTTGTTTCACAGTTTTATCCACATATTCACAATACAGGATTCTATGTTTATAGGCTACTTCATATAGCTACTAGCAGATAGAAGGCTTATCTGGAAATAGCTATGCAAAGTCAGACCTGGAGACTCCCGTGAGCTTCTGTTTTCAGCCTGCTCCAGGAAAAAGCATAAGATTTGGAAATAAACACCTCAAATGAGTTCTGCCTAAAATTCAACCTGGGGTGTGGGGGAGAGAGAGTCTCTTAACCAATAGCTTCAGGTCAAAAACTAATTTAAATGCTCTACTGATGCCAAATTGAAATTCTTGATCCCACACTTCCAACAGTACACACAAAGTCTCGGGGCATCTTGAGTATTTTGGATAGGAGAAGGGGGTAAAAAGTTATTCCTTCAACTGGTCAGTAATTTCCAGATTAAAATAGGGATTTTATTATTTTGTTTTACAATTACCACTGCACTTATTTTAAACCCTGTCAACATTATGCAGCTCTCATTATTATATTCCACACTACAGTCAGTCCACATATTCCCTCTTCGTAAACCAAATAGCTGGATTTTGTGCTGATTTCTGGGCATTACAGACTTCAGTTAAGAGGGGCTTATAATGTCTGTGGGTACATGCAGAAAAACTTCCAGTGAGAACCTCACACCTTTACAGAGAAAAGGCTACACCACTAACTCCAAAGTGATTTGCTCATAAGCTTGCAGTCAGCGTTCACCAGTTAAGAACTTAACCTTTTAAAGCATGGCTACAAAATGCAATAATCATCAATTCCAGCCCTCCACAGAAGAGTCAAAGTCAACACAGGGAAAGAAAAGCGCTCAGTCGGCTCACATGAAGGACCCAGGTCCTGAAGATGTAAACAGCAGGAATATCCACTGTGGCCATTGGTAATTCAGAATCAAATTTATCCACAAAGATGACTCAATGCTAAAATGCCAAGAAATGTATTGGAAGGGCTTTTCTTAGAAGCTGCTCAGCAGGAGTTCAGTCAACAGATGAGATCAACCATTCACTCTCCAAGTTGCAGGACAAAGACTTAAGTATTGAACCAAATCGTGTTTTCGCAAGACAATGCCCAAAACAAAAGTTAATAGAACAGGCTATTTAACCACGATGCAAACTTCAAAAACTATAGCATGGTCACATCTCCACTAAGCAAACTAGTTCTCACCCTCTGGCATCTACGAAACCATGCAAACAGCTGCATGAGCTTGAGTAACAGTTCTATTTAATTTTAGGTGAAAAGGACAGAGAGACCAAGTGTCTCACACGGAGCGTCCCTTACCACCTCCCTACTACAGACATTCCTCCAGCATTACCTATTAAAAGTTCCACCATAGGAGCAGTTGAATATAACCTGCTTTCTCATGCAGGATTTTATTTTTTTTTTAAATTGTCTATTGCTTGTGCAAAAAAGCCACATGTGTTCAGGACACTTAGGTCACCCTTCTAGATATTATATTAGTATTGTAATACAGAATATCCAATGTAACAACTACACAAGAGAAAGAGTACAAATACTGGATTTGAGTAGCTCACCATAAGACTTTAAAACCTGAAGTTAAGCCTCCATATCACAAGTTCCCTCCTTTCTGCATTTCCACAGGGAGAAAACCCTTTATGCCAAGTTCTGTGTAAACTGCTATAACTTAAGCTGCTCACATTTAGCTTCCTTCTTGTTTGCTAGTTATCACTTCCCAGTGATAAGACTGTAAACAAGCCTGCCAAAAGTTAAGATGGGAAAATTCAACATGCTTCCCTCCATCTAAATATGCCACGCTATTTTTCAATCCAACATGCACATTTTCTGCTCCGTTTCTTGATTCGTGCTATTTCCATATTTTTGTACATCTTTCTCAGCCTACAAATAACTTCTTTTATCTTTAAGTTCTCTGAAACATCTTTCATGTATTTGTTCCCAACGAAAGCCAGTTCTTACACTCTGACTCATACCCAAGACCTTGCAGCACTATATTGCAAGAGATCTTGTGAGAAGGAATAAAATTGTGGGATGCCAACTCTCGTAATGCAGAAAATCTGTAAACTGTACGAAAGGTACAGCTGTTGATAAAAATTTTCAGTTACAGCAGTTACTGAAATTTCCTTAGTGGATGTTGCCTATAAAACAAATTATGATGTTGCTACTTTTACAGGAGGTGGCATTGGTCTCTGCTGGTGAAAGGATCTAATTTTCCTTCCACAGTAGCAATACTGAAGCATAGTTCAAAGAGCTACTGCTTGCACAAATACTTTAACTTGAGGTGAAACAAAAGATACAGGCTCAGGCACCTTCTCCACTAGAGGTACATACAATTACCATAGGCAAGGTAAAATGAGCTTTTCCATCCAGATTATTTATGCTAAGCTGAACATCAACTAAAGGCTAGTTGGCAGACAAAAAAGGAAATCTCAGGAACGCGATGCACTGGGACATGAAAAACATCATCCTTGGCTGCTTTACCATGGATAGCTAAGAGCTGCTACTCGTTAAAACTTGCAAACACTGAAGCCTAAGCTTGGTTTCATTTTGGTTTTCCCCGCGGATATAGCCAATGCTGCATATCAGAAGAGCTCACTAGTACTACCGCTTATCTCATATTGAGTTAAGAGTCACACGGTGGTGAAATCCATGCATCAAAATCTCAAGTGGAGATGCCACCACGGCAAGGAAGGAGCGGAGCGCTCCGCTCAGTCGCCAGAGTCAGCTGCCAGGCAGAGGGGCTGCTGGTGACACTGACACTGCACTTGAGAAAACCAGACACCTGTTCCCTGCGGCTGGCATTCCTTGCCAGCTACAGCACTTAACCACTTGCAGCCCAAACAGAGTTTTCCTAGAGAAACAAAGGGATGGGGAGGATCAGAGAGCAAGAGGTTCTATCCCCTCTTCCAGCCAGGGAAAGGGAATGGGCCCTCCGTGCAGGTTGTCCACAAGGCCTTGTTGAAGAGCCAGCCTACAAATCCTGGAAAAGCACAGAAGTCAGACACCTAAGAAGAACTGAATCCCTTCACGTTATTTTTTCAACACTTAGTTTTGCTTTGACATTTCTTGTTTAGATAAAAGGTATGCTGTATTTTTTAAATGTAAATGAGTATATTAACACATTTCCATCAGGCCCATGCCTAAATAAGTGCAACTTACTCGCTACTACTATATATTACACTCTATGGTTTAGCATTTCTGCCAATATTTTCTGCATTTCTGATAGTTTAATAACCAAAAAGAAAAAAAAAAAAAAGAAAAATATATCTTACATTCAGTGTGGAAGCAGTTTCAGGTAGAGTCTTTGTGGCTCAAGCAGCAGCTGACAGCCAAAGCAGCACAAGCCTGGATAGCTGCCAGGCAGCAACATGCTGGGAACAGAATCCTGTGGCTGCTTATAAATTAGACATTCAGTTCCTTTAATCCCAGTCCTGAACCAGTACCTGATTTGGAAAGTGAGGAAGACTAAAGGCCCATAACCCAACAGAGTTGTTGAAGTCCAGCACAGACTTCAACGTCCAATGCCTACCATCCCGCACGATCTGCCAACACCACAGTGCTCTTTTAGCGGTTTAGCTCTTACTAAAGCAGAACAGAGTTACCATTCCCTTAAACTTGAGCCAACAAAGTACCATAAACTGTGCTTCCCGTTTCAGCGTTTAGTTTACACCAAGCTACTGATGTTCCCACACTCACTAAAACTGCCTTTCTAGAAGCCAAAACACATTCACCAATCCAAAAGTAAAACAGGGTCAACAAAAATGACTAAGCAGAAAGAGCCCCACGGCTGCAGGGAGCAGCTATGTACGGCATCTCAACTTTTCAGCTTGATGTTTCACCAGCCAGCGGCTGCATACGAACACTTCAGAGGAAGCTACGTTACTGTACAGAGTTTTCAAAAACATAAGCTTCTACATGATTTTTAATAGCAGCCTCTTCAGTAAGTTAGACAGTGGTTGAGTTTTGTGCAGGCAGTGGATTAAGTCCAGCATAAAAACAGAGGCAAGACAGCCCAAGTCCCAGCTAAGGCTCCTGGAGAACCCATCCAGCTGACACAGGTCCCACAACAAGCAGGCCACATGAGAGCTTTACATTCGCTTTACATTAGGCTTGTTTTTTCTTGGTTGCTTTTCATGAGTCTCAGCGCTAGTCCAGGAGCTTTTACCAACTGTACAGACTGAAAAACCTTCATTCTAGTCTTTTCTCTGTACTCCATGCTCTGACTTCCATATGGTTATATTACTTAACTGGGGTCAGTTATGATTTCTAAAACTTTCCTTTCTGCCTGCATACCCAGTTTCAAGTCTCTGGTTCTAGAAGATTAGGGGTGAGATAAAGTAACTTGATCCCTTGCAAAGATGTATTCCCAGAGCTCTCCATATTATCTGCTTTCATCATGTTCTGTCTTGCTCCATGAGCTCATCCAAAAAGGTCAGACAAAACATACCATGAGATATGCACACACTTCTGGTAGCCACTTCGGCAGTGACAAATAAGATAGCAATTAAGACAATAGTTTTAGTCTCAGAAGGACACTGCAATTATTTTGGAGTGAGACTGAAACAGTAAAGACAAACCTGTCTTAAGGAGAGACCTTTACCAACCAGTTCAGCAGCAGCTCGAGATTTGACTCTTAACTTCAGCCTGGCAACTAATTTCCAGTGCTCCACGTGTCACTCCCTGTTGATAAGGGCAGCATTACAGACTTTAACAAATCTAATTCTCCTCTCAGGTCAGAGAACTTGTAGGGAGGGTTGTCTAGTTAGCATTAACAGGCAAGTTGCCCACAGAAATCATCTCAGTACAGTGCTGCATCAACATGATTCGCTTACCATCTGCTCAGCTATACCTGTAGAGCCTTCCAAGGATTTGCACAGTGAAGCAGGTCTGGGGAGGACAGACCACAAGGCTGGGGGTTTCTTGGTTTTGTTTGTTTGTTTTTACTCCCAAATCACCTTTCTAGCCAGGGCCACAGTTCAGCTCTGCAAACGAGAGGACAGCAGCACTAGCCTGAAGTGAAGAGGCAGAAACCCCTGTAACTGCCACTACGGGGCTGTGGATTAAGGTTATAGTGCCAGAGAAACTCAACTAGACAGAGACTGGAATTCTTTTACTAGAAAAGGTGTCACATTATTCTAGACATAAGCTAAGAATCAAGTTTATTTGTTGTGTATGCTCTGCAGCTCCACATTCACAGGAGCCGTGGCATACCTGATGAGAAAAGATCAGGTCAAGAGTCAGTTTTCAACTAATTAACACCCTAGCCAGAACCTTGCAGGTCTTTGGTACTATCTTGGTTCTTAAGGAGTTCCCCATAGTCCCTTAAGTCCACTGATAGACATTGTTAGTGCTCCTTTACACATGGATCTCAACTTAAAGGTCTCAAAGCCAGCTCTCACACAGTTTCAATTAGACCACAGATGCCCAGACATTGATCTGACCTGGCAACTCTGTTTACTCAGCCCATGACCATTTTACACAAGAATCATAAAGACAGGCAAGAATAGGGATGACCTATTTTGAGACGTTTTCTTTCTGTAGCACTCTTTATACATAGAAGCCTTCTGTGGACACACACTCAAACTAGCCCCTTCCCAACACCCCACACCTACCATACACCGAAGGAAGGTCTCTTTCCCCCTCCCCCTGATGTGTTTGCCATTAAGCAAATGTCTGCAACTCAGTAACTTAAGCAACCAAGCACAGTGCACCTACTAAACCCACAAATCTTTTCTCTCAAGATGAAGGTGGTGTTCAAATTACCTTCCTGTCCCCATTGGCTTCCACAAAACACTGGAAATACAAAACACACTGATGAAAACCTTTGAATTCCACAGTATTGTTTAAAACTTTGAAACAGTTATGCTTCCAGAACTAAGATTCTCAGAAGTAAGCTTAGAACATATGTTCACATTAATACCAACCATGTATTCTGGAAAAAATTGAGATACACTCTTTCCTGTAGAACCCTCTTTGGCTAGACTGCTTGAAGCATGCTGTATATCCCATCACATCAGAATCTAGCACAGTTATATCACCCAGGTTAAAGTGGAGGTTTAACAGATCTGTTGAAAAAAAATTCCTATTAAGGTCTGAATATTAGGGGAAAATGGTATAAGGAAAGGAAGAAGGATAGTCAGAAGGATTATAAGAACCCCTGTTCTGAAATCCACATCTGAAAGGAACCAAGTATCTCAGCAGGAGACATGCAGTGGTTTGCCCACAAGGACTCAACTGCAGCACAGGGCAGTTTCATCTGTCACAGCGGAACAGAAACGCCACCTTCATTGTGTCCTCAGTGTCCAGTGTGTGTTTCCACTCCTAAGTGTCAGGCAAGTATGAGATGGGTACATGCATCTGCCTGTATTTGAGACTGGCACCCCCAGCAGTGTTCAATAGAGATCTTATCAGATAAGTAGTTCCTGAGACTCCAGGATTATCTCATCCCAAAGGAAATGTCAAAAACAGGTCAGATGAATCACACTTTACCTGTGAGTTTCAGATGCCTACTGCATACAACTGCTGGAATTTGGCAAGACAAGTGTCCTCCTAGGTGCCAGCTGTATTAATATAGTCGAGTTTAGCATGGACAGCAGGAAAAGTTACTTAAGAGCTGTTTGCAAATTACCAGACTGGAACTACCCAAAACAAACAAACAAAAGACTCTTCTGAGCACCTCAGTCATGAAACAGCACCGCTGAACATAGCAAAGAGCTCTAGGATGCCTGTGGTTTACACACAGGAATAGAACACGATTCTAAGAAATCCATTAGAAAGTCTGTATCACCAGACTGTGCCACAGGGAGATGTTAACACATGAAGAGTTCATCAGAAGCTTTCATCATGTACATAAGCTGTTGTGCAAGTCCAGGACACTTCTCCAGCTTGTTTATTCTCGTTTATAATATGAATAACAAGTTTGCATATCCTAATTTGAGCTACATTGTTATTAAGAATTGGTTTAAGTCATTTCTTTAAGTGACTCCTGACAGTACCATCTTTTAGATCAGCACCAAGCACAAGCCAACTGAAGAACCCAGCCAGCTTGACATACCTGGTATTGTGATGACCGGATGTAATTAGGTTTCCCTCAACTAACAGTTCACATACAGGAAGACAGTATGTGAAAGCCTTTACAATGGGTTTCTATTAAAAAGTCTTTACTATAACTCTAAACCTACACAAGCACTGCTAATTCATGCCCAGAAGAGCAGCTATTTTTCTGAAATCGTATTTCATTTAGATTGCTATACTTAGTGTTCCTACAAGGTCTGGATATCTGATCTCTGCTCCCAGCTGATACGCCTTGGACCTGAGAGTAGGAAGAAGCAAATATGAACATTTACTCTTGCAGGGTGGCCTAAAACTCAGACCTACTAGATTCCGCAAGTGAAAGATCTTGCCAAGACCAGTCTCGTGATGGATATCTACACACCACTGAAAACTGAGGCACAGAGCAGGTGCAACACGGTGATAGCACAGGCCTGCATGGGAAGTGTTACCCAGATTCTGTTCCCGTAGGTCGGGACAAAAAGCAGACAGTGCAAATTTCAAGAGTCACATACCCCACCCAAGCCACCTGCTCCTCCTTCTCCAGGTACCTAACTTCACACACTCACTTTAGGCTAATCTGGTAAGTTTATACCTGCAGAACAGCAACCACTTTTCAGTTCCGTTCCACTTCATTAAAATCTAGTCTTTAAGCTGGAAACAACATGCTGGGTTCTATTGGGGTATATATATATATATTTTTTTTTTTAAAGGCTTCCATGCTATTCTACACCAATACTTGAAGCTTACTCCTACAGAATACCCCCGTGCTTAAGGACCTTCATAAACCCCAGCCTTAGAGGTGGGAAACAAGAACATCTAGATCAAAACACAGGCTGCATTGAACACATTACGGGAAGATAAATTTAGCAGAAAGTCTATTTGGCAGAAACAAGTTTTTACCTACAAAGTTCACCTGTTTTCAAACTATTTAGAACAGGGTTTTGGGGGAAGAACCCCCCCCAACTTGTACCAACCACAAAAGGGACCAACTAATCCTGTCTTAGTTGAATACACACATACTGTTCCAAGACTTTCTCGCATTAAAAATAAAATCACAAAGATACAGAAAAGTCAAGGCAGAATCATTTATAACTAAACCACATTGTTTTATTTGAAGTCTATTCACTCTACTTGATTTCTCTTAAATCAAAAATACATTAATAGCAAATCAACAAATTCTTACAGTTTATAATTCTGCACAGACAGCTCTTTAGTATTAAAGTTGGAATCACTATCAACCACACAAGGCAAGACATTTGCAGCGAGATTTGGGTGATTTAACATCTCCAAATAAAGATCTTACTAATGAAGCAGGAATTCTTCTAAGGGAAGTATTTTCTTGATAGGTATTAATTTTGCTCCTTATTTCACAGGATTTCCAGTAGCATTCTCCCATTCCACCATTCTCTAACAGAATGAAATAATTTTCCTGTCAGATCCAGATAGGTCCATACTTTGGTGGAGCTTAAAGTGCCTTGTTTGGGGGAAGCAGAGAGAAAAAGAACTCATTTATGGTATGCTTAGTTCTTTCCCTGACAGATGAGTAACCTGACCTCGCCAGAGCCCGCTGCTGGGGACTGTAGGTGCCCCATCACAGCGTGAGCTTGTGAAGCACATTCTTACTGCTCCACCCTCTTCGAGCAACTGTTTGAGTCACCAAACCCCTCCATTCTGAGGCTCAATGAAACCTCACTTCCCAAAACTGCCAGCATCCCTGAAATTCTCTTTGTGACTGCTGTTACAAATACTCTTTTTCTTTGAAGGGGCAGAGTTCAGTGTATTTCTGCAAGAGCAATATCTGAAAAACTATCATGCAGCTAGTAATGTTTGCCACAAGTCACATCCATTACGTTATTTGCAGTGCAACAGAAATTCAGGTTGCTCGTACTGCTCACACTGTAGTCACCGTAACAAGGCATGTGTTTTAGCAATGATATTATCTATAAAGTCAGCATGAGCTTTGATGCTTCTGTCAACACATCCTCACAAGAAACAGGATTACCTTATCTGCTAAAATGGGGCCCTATGCTGCAGGAGTGTTAAGGTGAGTGGTACACATGCTGTATTTAAGCATCCTAAAAAGCAGCAGAGCAAAAGATTGATGGTTATCTAAAAACATGAAAGCATGCCTTCAAAAAAAACGCGGGGGGGGGCATGTGCAAGACCTTGGAGTCTTTAACTATTCAGGATAACACAGAATATTACTGGCCATACAAACAGACCTCTCCAAGGAAGCCAGACTAGCATCAACTTAATGCTTCAGATCAGTGCCACTCAAATTAATATCTTGTAGCCAAACCTACTGTAAGCCAGTAAATAGCCAGTGCTTAACTGTAAACAAAGGGTTCTTATTCCGCCAGCCACCCAGGAGAGATACATCTCAGATTCAACCTATGCAGTGATCTTAATTCCAGTATTCCCTCAGAATTCACTACTCAAATATTTTAAAAGTAAATCCTACATAATTGCCAGAAATTCAACTAGCTCAACATTACACTAGAAGATTTTTCCACACAGGGAAGTAAAAATTGTTGAACTGTCACATTAAGTATTTAATACAGTTTTCCACCTTGTTAATTTTTAATTAGACATGTTTGCTTTGAAATAGGAGCCGTATACACTTTAAACTGAAAGAGTGCCCTGTTTCTCATGTTTAAGAAAAATATTAGCGTGGGTTTTTCTGTATCCTAAATTGGAGAATACTTACACCACAGTACAACGTTGGCCAACATGGGCATGGTTATTCCCCGGTTTTCAGGGATCCCTGTTTATGTTAAAGAGGACTCGCACTTCTGGTTCCACTGCGCTACCCATTTAACTGCACCCTCCCTACCTGATTTTGCTGGATGGACTAGACAAGTCTGCCTACCCTAACAAGTCTGTGTCAGCAAGGATTTGGCAGAAAGATGAAATAAAAACATTCAGAGAAATGCCTCAGTCTGCAAAACCCTTGGGCTTGACAGCTCTGTAGACTGGAAGAGAAGCTTTTCACTCTCAGTTGTCTCCTGCCTCTTTCTAAAGGGCACAAAGCTTTGGGGCTGTAAAGAGAACACAGTTTATCTTCTCCCCTCCTCCCCCAGGGGGGTGAACCCTTGCTCATGTAGTCCCGTACCAGTCTACATACTTGCTAGTGACTTACTTTTGTGGGGGTTTTTTTAAGTTCAGAGGCACTTAATTCTTTTAGTTTTTCCTGCACCTGACCCATAAGAGGAAACAGACAGGTCATGGCTTCTATTTCACATTATTACCAATCCACAACAAAGTGCCTTTCTCCTTAAAAAGAAAAATCTGTAAGAACAAATATGTTTATTGAACTTTCAGATATTTCCAGAAGCTACTAGAGCTTGTAATTAAGTTGATTTGCAAATAAACAGTCATTCAACTTAAAAGATATCCGTAAAGGGGAACCTCCCTTCAACTCGAGCTACTTAGACTAGTGCTCCAACTGGCTTTGGTTGTCAGAGATCCCCCCTAAGCAGTTCCTTTAAACACTTAAAAGTAAAACAAATAAAAATACCCAAAGTTCTGACTATTTTGATTTGAACTGCTCTTGTGTCTAAACGGGGGCAAGCACACATCAATATAAAAGCAGCTACTCTACTAATTCCCTGGTGATATAGCTCAATATTTCATTAGCAAAGGCACGGTGAAGCTACTTGGTATTAAGGGAAAACAAACACATTAACTTGAAGTTGTATTTTGTGACTGTCACTGAATATCCCTTTTTTCAGAGCATTATCAACATCCAGAACATGCCACTTAAGTTGACACGCACATTGTAACTATCGTGCCATGGTCCTGGTTACCTGCTCAAGTTACAAAATAAGACAGGTTGCTCCAGAAAAAAATAGAAGTCTGTCTTCATACACTTACTGGAGCAACCTGGGATTACACTGCCAAGTTTTATTTTGTATTTTGGCAAGACCCCTGGTTTTAAGTCTCACTGACAACCAAGACTTCCCAGTTGACCTTCACTTGAACAAAGTCTTCAAGAATCAAAATTGAAGTGCTACACACCATGGACACCTATCTTCCTCATAACACCTTTGTGAAGATCCAAAACATACGGGAGACAAAAACAAACAGGTAGCCATTCTGCGAATTACTATTTTACATTCCTTTCTCCTCCTGTCATTGTTTTTTTCCTTTTCACAGTGGAAGAGCTATCCAGGGTCTCACCCACTGAAGAATTTTCTGTATTCCTCAACTGCTCCACCACTATACAAGTTTCAGATTCCCCCTTCAACCTCCCTCCACTTCTGGATGTTTTGCTCCCAGTCTAACAGCTCCAACTTCAGATCTCTTGCACTTGAATAACGCCAATTTGGCAAGTGAGTGATCTAGAGCAATTTAAACTAGATTAAACCACATAACTCTTATCCAATGCCTGTTCACTGTCCTCCAAAACCCAACCACTAGGTACAACCCAATGACTCACCACACTTGATATAACACAAAAGCTGCACATAGCAGAACTGAAGTATCAGCCCCACCAGGGGAAAGACTAGCACAATGTTGGGTTTTGGTTTGAGGTACAAGCAGCAGTGTGAGTGTAAGCAAAAGGACACATTGGAGGAGCTGAGACTTGGAAGAAGACAGCAGTAGGGAAGAAACAGACATCACAAAGCTCAGTCTCTGCACTGCAACTTCAAGTAGCCTGCCATCAGAAAAAGCAGCATCAGAGTCCAGTTTCAGCTCAGATGTTGCTTAGGTTATCAAGTATGGAAGAAACTGTGCCTTTTCTCAGCTTAGTAACTCCAGATAGGACTTCTGAAGAGTTCAAGACTCTTCTTCAGTACTCACCACACACTTAGGTATGCACACACAATCACTTTTAATATGGTATCATTTTTTGATACATATAACAACATACCAAAGGCACTAATATTACTTAAAACACAAAACCCCCACAATAGAGTTTCATGTTACTTGCAAATGGTTGCAGTACTTGAGTCAGCACAGTTGAATCAGTAGCAGTAACAGGGCCAACTGGAAAAAGCACACCAGTTTTTACCATTACACATGAAGCCTGCAGAAAAGTGAGCAGAAATATAAACAGAAATTAACCCCAAACCTAACAGCCTACAAATCTACTTAAATAACCAACCAGCCTGTGCTTACAGAAGGTCTTAAGATCTCACAAGACAAGACATAAAGCTACACAACAGAAGCTGCCAGTTAATACTAATTATCAAGAGGCTTCAGCTAAATGTCAAACTTTCTTTCATGAAGCACAATTAGTCGGTTAAAAGAGAAATTCCAGACAGCCAAAGAACTATATTAGGTTACCAAATGCTCATTTTTATCAAGTTGGAAAGCAATTATTCTACACTATTGCTTCCCTAGAGAGATCATTTATAGGAATGAGAAGCTTAGCATCAAATCCAATATGGAGCTCCTATAGTAAGCCTATACACAGTGTTATTAGCACATCCAAACATGCAGACACCTCACCGAATGTCAGTAACAACTTCAGTAGTCACCAAGGCATTAAGAGGTATGTGCTTATGTTCAGGAGTGCAGCTGCAGCATGTGTGAGATTTTTTTTTAAGGGGTAAAAAAACAAACAAAAAAAACCAAAAAACCCACCACCACCCTGTGCAAATAGTTAACTACATTGAAGTTTCTCAAACTTATCATCAACTAAAACCAGAAGACAGAGGCAAGAAACACATCACATAGCTCGCTATACCTGGTTATGCAACTTCACCTCCGTATTGCTAACACTGTTCCACCCTACGCTTTCAAAGCCACTACTGAAGTCTCAGGCCAAAATCATCCTCCAGGAATTCCTGTGCCATACAGTGACCCCCATCCCTTTGTAAGGCTACTCAGCAAACTTCAGCCCGTGCTGTATTTGCCTGAGTTTAGGTACACCTAGCGCACATTTCCTTATCTGGGTATGAAGCAATTTTTTACGTAAGTGACGAAAAAGGCAATCAGATTCGCCCAAGGTGCCGGGCAGACCTGTGCGTTTTCCCGAGGGGATTACTTCATCCCGGCCGCAGAAACCCAGAGGGCAGAGGATCCGGGGGAGGGAGTGGAAACATGTGCGAGTGGGGGAGCAGAGCCCGCCCGCTCCCCGCAGCACCCGGCTCGTTTCTCTTTAAATCTGGCAGCGAGCGACACATGGAGCTGCATTGTGCGCCCCGCCGCCCCGCGCATGCGCGTCCCCGCCGGGCCGGGCCGCGCCAGGTCCCCTCGGCGGCGGCGGCCCAGGCAGGGCCCGCGCGCCCGGGGACAAAAGGAGGGGGCGGGGGAGCGGCAGCGACTCTCCCCGCGGAGCCCCGCGGCCGCCTCACTGCTCTCGGCGGCGAGCCCGGCGCTCCGGCCCTTCCTGTCCCCGAGCCCCGGCTCCAACTCCTCCTTCCCCGCACCCGTCCCGCCCTCCAGCCCCCGGCGGACCCCCCTCGCCCCTCCCTGCGGGCTCCCTCCCGCAGCACGCGGCGGACAGCCCCGCTCGTTCTGCCCCCCCCCCCCCCCCAGCCCGGATGCCGGGGCTGCCCGCTCCTCTCCTCCCGTCAGTGCCCACAGAGCCCCCGGCTCTTCTGACAACAAAGGGGGAAGCGGCCTCCCCCTCCCGATCCGCCCTCCCCGGCGCAGGGCACGGGAGGTGAGGGGGGAGCCGGAGAGGGGAGGCGGGACGGGGGCACCTCAGGTCCCCACAGGAAGGTGCGCGTAGCGGGGGCGATTCACCCCGAGCCTCAAGGACCGTTTCCAGCGGGGGGAACCCTCCTTCCTCCGCTTCTTTTCGGTGCCTGACAAACATCGCCTCACACCGCGGAGACTTCCCCGCACACATCCCCCCACGCTGCGGGGAGAAAACCTCCGGCTCCCTTCTCCCCTCCCGCCCCGGGGAGACAGGGCCGCGAGAGAGACGGCGGAGGCCGCCAGGCGCGGGGCGGTGGAACCGGCCGGCAGGGCCGTTGCCAACCCCCACTTCCCTGACGGGACGGGGGCAGCGAAGGAAACGTTCTCCCCCCCAACGCCGTGAAGGGCCCTGCGCACCCCTCCCCTCGGCTCCCCTGGCAGCGATCGCCAAGCAGGCTCCCCCTCCCCCCCTCGGCCTAGTTCCCTCAGCTCCCGGCTGGGCAGGAGAGCGGCGAGGGGGGGCCGTAATCTCCCCTTCCCCCTCACACACACCCCGCCGGCCGCCCGCCCCCTCCCCCGAGCCGGCGTCCCTTCCCCCACCGCAGGCCCCGGCCCCTCAGAGCCCGGCCTCAGCTCCCCTCCCCGCCGCTCCCCCGCGGCGGATCGCCTCCTTCCCCTCACCGGCCCCCAGCCCGGCTACCTGCTAGTTGTCTCCGCAGTAGCAAGGCGGACTGGAGCTCCGTCATTCTCTCCCTCTCTGCCCGGGGAGGGAGTCCCAGCGGCGGCGGGGACGGCGCGGCTCCTGGTGCTGCGCGCTCCCGAGGCGGCGGCGAGTGGCCCTCAGCCCGCCCGCACCGCGCCCCCCGGGGGTCTGGCTCCGCGCCGGCCGCCGCCACAGCACGCAGGGTCCCTGGCAGGGGCGCGCGGCCGTGGCTCCGTGCCGCCCTCCTCCTCCTCACCGCCACCACCTCCTCCTCCCCCCGCCCGCCAGGAATTTCACTGCACTCCGGGCCGTGGCGCGCAGGCGCACTCCGACCCGACAGCCGGCTCTTCCGCGCCGCCATCTTGAGAGGGGCTATGAGGCGGGAAGGCGGAGCGAGCCCGCTTTCGGCCGCCATCTTGAGAAGGTCGCTTTGTCTCTCCTCACCCCCTCCCCTTCTTTTTTTAAAACATCAACCTGCAGGGAGAGACGTGGGGGAGTTATTGCTGAGGAGAGTTTTCCTCAGGAGGCGCTGTCCCTCCACAGCAGCTTTCCTGGCTGCCTCAGCTTGGCACCTTTAAGGGCAGAGGGGCTTCTGAGGGGACACGTCTTCTCTGAGTTACCACGCTGCTCAAGATTATTCTCATACAGTGCAGTAAGTAACAAAAGCTACCCGGGCACTTTATCCCTGCTCAAAGCCCTGCTTGCCCTCAGACTGCTGCCATCTCCCCCACACAGTAAAATACATGAGTTTTTGAGGAAGAGGGGCTAAAAAGAGTGGCTAAGAAGAACAGGCTAAAATGAGTTATTATAGCAGCATCTGAATGAAAGTTGCTCATGCAGGGTTGCTGCAAAATGTAGATTTTTTTTTGTCTGTGGGTGTGACAGGGATGTTTGTGTGAGGGGGAGCTGAGCTGTGGATGTGCCCAGGAAAGAAAATGAGATAGAAAAAGCCCAAGTCAAACTCCTTGTTGTGCTTGTGAGGTAAGGGGCCCTCCTGTGTTACTTTACCCCTGGAAGATGTAGGCCTGATGTCTGATATCCAGCAAAAAGCCTTCAGAAAAGGAGATTTTGGAAGATGACTGCAAGTCTGAGGACAGGCCCTGCTGAGAGAAAGAGGTAAAAATTAAAATAGTTTATCCCAGAGAACTAAGTAAGTGGCCAGGGAAGGACTGACAAAAATATAAATTGTCTGTGTATTCATGTGTTGCCTGTGAGAAATATAATGTGATAACCGGGTGTGTGAGGCTCTAAAATAAAAGGTATGGTCTGCTCTGCTCCTCTGCCATAGGCTTTGGGTGTCCTATTGGATTCTCTGATTTTATATTTTAAATCTCAAGGAAATGCAGTTTCTGGCTAATTGGATGAACCATTATTACCAGCGACAGAAAGGAGGCAACTCCCTGCTCTATTGCAGTTACTACAAAGGGATTTATTCTGTATCTGTGTGCCAAAATGTTCAAATCCTTTAGAAAAAATATCTTTGTTTTCCTCCCCTACTACAAGGGTTTTAGTTTGTTTGTGAACACCAAACATGGCTTGCAATGAAGAAAGAGAACTAGCCTATAAGAAAGATGTTTTTAGTTGGCAATGCTAAAGTCATTTTCCATGCTGCAATCTGGAAGGCCTAGTGTGGTCTGAGAGTTTCATTACTGTGCTAGTACAATTCATCAGCATACTATTCCCAGATATTCTTGCAGTTCTGATTAAATCTGTGTCCTCTTCAATGATTAAACTAGGATGATACAAGACATCCCACAGTGTATACTGCCATTATTGAAATTCATCTCATAAATGGTGGTAGATTCCAAGGAAAGTATTTGAAGTATTTGTGAAATTCTTTCTCCTTTGTAGGTTGACTGTAATTTCTAAATGTATGTTGTATTGCTTCAGTCAGGTTCATTCAATCTTACAAAACAATCTATCCATTTAAACATAGAAGGCTATCATGTGCAAGTACATTTTGTAAACTTATTATGCTAAGAGACAGTCACCCAGATTGGAATTCAGGCGTGTTGATGGGAAGTGACACTATTGTGGATGGTATTTCTCTTTCAGGAATAAAAGGTAGGCTTTGTTCACCATGTCAGTTAAGCCAGCACTAAATTCACTCACTCAACTTTCTGTACCTGATGTCAATTCAGGCATGAGTACACGTTTCTGACAGTTCTATTAATAGGGGACCCAACTGAAGGCACTGAAGACTGAAAGGTTACATGAAATAACTCTATTTCTATTACATTCTGTTAATGAAAATCATCCTGAACTGTTCACCATTAGGTCATCTTACTTACAAAGGGAAGTTTCTGCAGTCTGCTATGCCTTGTGTATGATTTTCCTTGTAAGGAAGATAGGAGGCTGTGAGTTGGGAGAGAAAGGATATGCTTTAAGCTGGCGTAGGTGACCTGGATTCCTTTATTCTGGCAGCAGATTCAACTCTAACTTATGAAAGTGATACGTGTTTCATTATAGGAAGCATTAGTGACTTAAAGTCCTCTAACCTTGCTCTGTCAAATCACCTTGTGTGCAGCTGCAAAATGTAGAACATGGCTACTGCTGCTGAGGGCAGGTGTGTGACCAAGATATAAACTAGTTTAATGTTTCCTTACAGCAAGAAAGACTTCATGGAATCCTGTCATGAAAATGAAGCCATCATGCCACAGCAGAGTGGGAACTTGGCTCACAGTTCCTGTTGCCTGTCCTTAAACACAACAGGCTATCTGAAAAGAGGTAAAACCTTTCCCTGGCCAGATTAAGTGATCTTCTGTTCTGTTAATATCTACTCCCTATGCACAAACACCTTATCTTACTGTTTGCTGAGGCAACATGCAGTACATTTCAGGAAAAGATCTCAAGATAGAAGAGACTGTTTTCTTAACTTTGTTTTACTGTCTTTGGCACACAGTGTCTCCGCAACAGTCACTGCCATCTCTGCATTAAATGGAAGGGCAATAAGAATTTAGATTACTTTCTCTTTCCTGAGACCATTTCTTGTATAATGACTGTTCAGATCTTACAGCCATTTGCTGTGGTCCTTACTGCATTAATCTTTTCCCTTGGCAAGGGTATATTATCATAATCATTCATCTTGTGGTTAAAGTAGGAAATCATGGAAGTTTTTCCGACACCTTAAAAGGGATCAAGGTTTCACATTCAGCATCTTACTTTGCTTGAATATGATGACTTTCGTTTGACTTTCTCCCCCAAT
Organism: Pampusana beccarii; assembly: GCA_013399365.1. Classification (NCBI taxonomy): domain Eukaryota; kingdom Metazoa; phylum Chordata; class Aves; order Columbiformes; family Columbidae; genus Pampusana; species Pampusana beccarii. The sequence continues at coordinate 373,679 of VWYH01004666.1, read as the reverse complement.
TCTTCATTCACGACACAAGTCACAGATTACACTAGTAGACAGTTTCTGTTCAGTAGAGAGTCTTCCAGCTGGATTCACACTGTTAGCAACATCTGCTCCCCTACTTCAGCTTCTTGGCAAAAACAAAAAGCTGATGGTAAGACAGACATATCTCCTTGTGACATGTTCTGTAATGTTCATCTAATTTTACATGCTGGAGTTGGTGAAGGGATATTTTAAATAGTAGCAATGTGAGTTTTCAGGCTTAAAAAAAGTTCCTGTTAGGCAAATGGGGACCATTCATACATCCATTATGACATTTGCAGACTTGAGTTTCTTGCAGGTAATATCTAGGAAACAAGTTGCTTTCTTAACAGTAGAGGCTAAGTATTTTCTAAGGGTTTATATTCTTGATCCAAATTGTCACCAGGAAAAAATATCAGTTTGCTGAGCTGTGATGTACTGGTCTATCCCCTTACACTTGAATTTGCTGTGCATTCCCTGATATAAAAGGAGTTTGCTCTAAGGAGTCTCTTTTCAAATGAGCCCCGACTGAGTTTGCTGTGAACAGTAGAATCCAAATTACTTCTTCATATATTGTATGCAAAGGTAACATTTGGTTACTACCACGGATGTGTATCGTAAAGGCAAATGCTCTGAAAATTCCTTGTTAAGAGAGAATTTGGGAAAAAGGAGACAGAAATTCACTGTATTTTATTTTTGATTAATAGCTCCCTGCTGGCTTGAATAGGAGTGTAACAAGGACTAAAAGCTGTTTTGTTTGCCGTTAGGTATGACCTATAAATAAAGTAGGGGACTAAACCCGGGCTGAACACATCAGATTGGCCAGAAGTATTTTGTGTAAGGTCAAGGCTACTCCTACATAACAAGTTCAAAAGTTTAACTGTTACTCAAATGTTGCTGGGCTCGTGTTTCACTGAGAAGTGGGGGGGGCGGGAAGAAGGGGATTTCCTGGAAAAAATGGACGAGTGAATCAGTAGCATGGCAGAGAGAAACCTGGTACTGGAACTGCTGCAGCTGCTACAGCACATCTCTTCAGAACATACCTCTGTGCAGAGCATGATGAAAATGTTTGTATTTACTTGTATTGTAGCAATGTTTACATTCTCCAACTATGATCAGAGTCCTGCTGGGTTAATACTAATCTTCTGTAGAGGTAAGAATCTCCATTCTTCTGTGAGAGTCTAAATAGTTAGGATGTGACAGTCCATGGTGCTAAAACATCTTGCCCAAGATGCCAGAGCAGGCCTGTATTGGAGCCAGAAATAGGAGCTGGTCCTGACTTCCATTCCCTGATACATGAAACCACAATGGCTTTAATGTTCAAACCTCACCATTTGTCTGTCATTCCTTAATAAATCCAGTGGTATTCCACCTAGGTCACTGACTATAGATAAAGGTTTCGGTTGTGGCATGAAGTGTGGAAAAAGATTGCTTGAGCCAGGGAGGAGCTCTGTACGTGTAGACTAAGTTGTTCACTGAAGGATGACACCTAAACAAAGTATTTTTATGTGACTTTTTGGATAAGATTTCTGGTATGAATCAACTTTGACAGGAATGGTCATGGTAAAACAGTCTCTGGAACTGCAGGAAATCCTTACGGATTCTTATGGTGGCATTGACTCAGAGTTTTGGCAGGAAGGTGCTGTTTAAGAGCGGGGTAAACCAGAATGACCTTGTTCTAAACTTTATTTGTAGAAGCTTAAGCTATTACTTACACAGAAATCATTCTCAGCTAGGAAACTGAGACTCTGCCTAGTCATTAATGTCAGGATCAGGATAAAAAACCCACCTGAGATGTGTTCACTTTACACAACATGAACAAAATTAATTCAGAATACGTTGGATTTCTTCCCTCATTGTTAGCAAGAAACAGTTGACTCCAAAATGAAAGACAGCAAATGAAAGCAGCATAAATTTATGATGAAAGACTGGCTTGAATGCCAAAATAATTATGGGAAGGGTTAAACTAAAATGATAATTGCAATTTTCTAGCTTGTATTTCTACAGAACTGAGTGTGAGAAATTTTTGCTTTGCTACCTGCAAAGCCTGGCCTAATTGCCAATTGGTTTAATACACTTGATGGAAAGCAGTCATGAGATCCACTGCTGCATCAGTTTTCAGTCCTTGGAACAAATACAAGGATGTGAAATATGAGGCAGGTAGTAATCGGTTTGCCTTTTCTGAAATGCTGGCATGTTACTGCAAGAAAATAAACATCAGTATTGTTACTTGAAGAAAATGAGGACATATATTTGAGAATGGTTTTTGTATATAAATTGGATGCCAGAAGTTAAAATACTGTTTTCACTACTTCCCTTTTCTATTTTTGGCTTAAGGCAGAGATTTAAATAATTGATTCATGAATTCAAACGGAAACCAGGAAATATCCATTTACATGATTTAGTTTAATCTTATTTTACCTTTATAATTCTTAATTATTTTCTTAAATAAAAGCAGATTCCTTGTGCTTGGCAGGACATTACTTTTTGTCAGTCAGAAGGACAGGAGTAGTCAGTGATTTAAGATATGTCAATATATATCTATTCAAACTTTTGATTTTTTTAAGCCTTTGAATACTATTTGAGGTCTTTTGTTTTTTCAGATGCTGTGAGCTTTTAACTGATGATTTTTGTTAAGTTACACTTAGATGGGACTCAGTTAACATGCACAAAGGAATCATCAGAGATGAAAATTTGCTTTTAGCTTCCCCAGCTTCCAAGATATTAATACCACCTCCCACAAGTTAGAACTAATCATCCTGCAGCTTCATTTTGCTCATAGTGTGGAAAAGGGAATAACAAGCTGGCTTCCTTTTTCAAACCCCAGTTTAGTTCTTCTCATCTCTCAATGAACCAGTCATCAAAATCAACTTGTTGAATAAACTAAAATGAAGAATCCACTTCCTTTCTTCACCTGCAGATGAAGCTGGTGTCGTAAAAAGCTGGTTCAGCCCTCAACATGCTGTTTTGAGCCACTTACTCAGAAACACCCACCAGTTTGGTGTTTTGACTTGCTCTGAAATTTCTGCAGCAAGCCTGTATATTTTGTACTTAGTGATTCTAGATGTCACTGTAGTGTGGGCTGCCTTTATTTCACATTTTATTTTAAACAGGGCTGTTTTTTAGAGGACAAGACATGCTTGGTTTAAAATAAAGGATGACACTTTAAAAATTGTTTTGCCTTTTTAAACTGGCAAATTCTCTGCTTTTGCTTACGTTTTGCAAAATGTATCATAGTTGATACCACTAACCTCAAATTGCTTTATAACTGTAACTATTTCCTAATATTTGCACAGTAAGTGTCATAAACATCAGCATCCTGGGGTTAGTATAACTAAGAGCTTCAAAATAACCAAAATTTTCTCTTTTTCCTGGCAGAATTTGTTTCCCAGTGCTAACATTCATGCATGGCTAGAGGAGCCTCATGTACTTACCAAAAGGATGAGTACAGCTTCCACTTTGCCTTGTCAAGAGTGACAGTAAATTTTGTTTGTGAGGACGCTCTTCTGGGAAGTAAAGACATTCTCAATACTAAATGGGATTATTCCTAATTTAAATCTATCTTTATTCAAGTTTTTAGTTAACCCTAGCATTAACATTTTCTGTAGTGATTAAAATACTGTGTTCGCTTGCAGAATAGTGTTCTCTTTCAGTCTAGAGGTAGAGAGGCTGGAAAGAAAAAGGCCTCATAGGGACCCGCCCCCATTTTTGTTGTCAATACTTGTCTGTTTGTCATTACTCATAGTAAATGGCTCCCTATGTGTTATGCTGCCTTCTTAATTAAAGAGGGCTCTGGTGTATAGAAGTGAAGACTGCAGTGGTCAACTAATGGTTCTTCTGGGAATGAAAATTTCACTGTGGTAGAAAGGTCAAAGCATAGGTTAAATAGACATTTCATTCCATAGTTTTCTTCCCAAATCCATGCAGATTTCACAGCCCTTTTCTGCTGTAATTGTGCAGAAGCATCCAGAATCCTATAATAAAATGCGAGAAATCCAGTTATCAGGCACACGACTAAAAGTGAGCTTGAGCTAAAAAATGGCAAAGGCAAAAGCAGTTAAATTGGTTAGCAAAATAGTATATAATGCCTCACTTGACCTCCACAAGCTGTTCTGTGCTTGAATAAATCTCAGCTAGAAGAGGAAGCTCTGTTGCTCTGTTCCAGTGATGTGCAACTTCCTCCGTTGTCTGATGTTAATGCAAAATGTTCTCGCTTACAAAGATTTTTAAATTTTTTTTTTCTCTCTTTTTTTTTTTTCCCCTCCAGAGAAGAAGGTGGGAACAGCTAATCGAATTAGAGTGTGTTCATCATTTACTGCTTTGTGATTATGGGCTGGAACTGTAATTTCTTCTGCTATACCTTTTGAGGCAGGATTATACAGCTACAACTGACAACAGTGTTACCTGTGAAATGAGTTATTTAGGTAAGCACCCCAATACATTTTTCATAAAGTTGCAGTTTGTTTCCTAGCTAAAATGGTGTGGGAAAAAGAGTCTGAACGAGCTTCCCTGCCCTCCCTCATTTGTCAGTAATAATGAAAAAAGTGGATTTTACATTATAGAGTGTGTAAACTTTATTTGCTGCTGTCAAAAGGCTAAAGTATGCTTATGCTAGATCCACACTATGTTTTGTGCTATTACCCAGGCAACATGAAATAATGCATTTTAAAAGGAATTCAGGCTGAGGAGGTAAAAGGGATGCAGTAACTAAAAATGTAGCGTTTATTGAAACTCATGGAATGGGAATCTTCCAAGTAGATATTTTCCAATTAAGTATGTAGTGAAACAGGTGGTCTATCTGGTTTTCTTGAAGTTTTTTGGTAACGGAAGACTTCTCATAAAATGTACTGTACTCACAGAGATTGTTAGGCTGGGTGGTTCAGTCCCTTGCTATATATTTGTTCCACAAGATGCATGGAAAGGCAAGAGACACATTAAGTAATGGCTCATACTGCTAGTTCTGCCTGCAAAGGTTTGAAGAAAAACGGTTGACAATCTAGTCTTGATTATTCAACTGCTAAATTTTATTCTAAAATGGTAAATATTTCATAACAGTATTTTAAGTCATTAGTGATTGCTACCTGAATGTTAATAATGACTAAATGTGCCCACCAGCAGTACAGAGATACAGCAGATTCAGCAAGTTAAAGGTGTGGAATTTCTCAAACTCCCATTGAAGGGGAGCGCACTGCTCCCTCCCTTCCAGCTAGTACAGGCCATGTGTATATTCCAAGAGAGTAACGACTTGGCAAATGTGCATCAGTCCAGAGGACTGAAATGCAAGAAAAATATACATGTTAGTAGATGAGTCATCCCTGGAGTTTTGCAGTATGGTCTTTTACGAGAAGAGGACAGACTATTGATCCTATAATATATCTGAAACTGAAAATCATGCTGAATTTTATGCACGATTACATTACTTGAGTAGCCCGCTCTTGTGTCAGGTCAGTCACTGGTTTAAACTGTAGGTCAAACTGCCATCCATCCAGACATGCAACCCAGATTTTAATGTCTAAGTCCAAGTTTATCTTCGCATTTTATCATTGCAGGCTGGGTTCGAAACGAAAAGTGATATATTGGGCAGTCTTGGTTCAAATAGAGACCACAGCGATGAACCTTAAAAAAATACACAGCCTCTTACCTAACTCTCTGCCACTCTGCAGTGCTTTTGTACTCGTTATCGTTGTCTTTGAATCTCCTTGGAGTGGAATATTTCAGGTAGGTCTAGGCATGCATTTATTAAACTGTCTGCCTACCAGAATTATGTTGAATTTCATTTTTCTGATCTTGTCAGACACTAAAATTACTAAGTCTTGCAGAAATCCGTATTTCAATTATTTGCAGAATCTCATGATTTATGAATTTGCTTCTGTCACAATAGGTTTAAAATATGCACACCTCAAGATGCTGCCCATTCCCATATATGCTTGCAAATACACATAAGCATTCCAGAGAAGAAGGTGACTTTATATTTCTTTTGGCTACTTTATGTTCTTTGTTTGGGTGATGCATGAGGGAGGTGAGATACAAAAAGCAGCTTATTTATTTCTTTCTAAAATCAGTGTTGGTAGATCTAGTTAGTGATGAGTATTATTTCTGTATCAATTATTTCACAGACTTTGTTGCCGTTTACTTTTCAGTAGGTTAATAAGCTTATTTTTGTTAAATGTATTGGAACGGTTTGTAGTTAATCAGTCAATTTGTATCTTTCTGACATCCTGGATCACTGTTAATGCCCCTTCTCATGTAGCTTTCTGGAAAAGCTCTGGTAAAACCTCCACAGCTGTTCATGGATGCAGCAGCATCCCCCCTTAAAGGATATTTGGATACATAAGTACATTCAAAGGCATTTTGTGGTAAATGCTGGGAAATCCCTTCAGGGAAAACGGGAAGCTCTCACATCGGTTGTTGAAACAAGCCAGCTTCCTAAGCGTGGCAAGCTCCCATGGCTTGGCCTGCTGAGCATCAGCCAACCAGTTGTAGCTGCTACCGAATGTGCGTGTTCATCTGGGAAGTCTCAGTTGCATTTGTCAGGTTCAGCCGTCAAAACAACTTTTGGTACCGCAGCCGGATTCAGAAGGGTGTAAGAAAACATGTTGCTGTGTGTGTGGACTGGCACCCGATGCCTCGAATAAACAGGTTCTGACTTGCTGCTGCCATAGAAGGATTTAACTGCTGGTGACTTCTTGCGTGACACAGCTATGAGCTCTCCTGCTTAAATGAAGCATCAGGAGAACAGAGCTGGTGAAGGGAGTGTGAGAGGGATAAAAAGCTACTTTTGAGATTGCAATGGCACCTGGCACCCCTAGTGTAAGCTGTGCAGGCAAACACTGCACTTTGCTCTGAGTCACTCTATGTCCTGAGTGGCAGAAATGAACAAATAAAGAAAAAAAAATGCTATAAAGAAATGAGCTGTAATCTCATCTAACAAAAGTTGACTTGTATAGTAGCATTCTCTAGCCCGCGCTGCAAAAGTGGATTGTCACGAAGTTTTGCAGGAATTTTTTGGCATGGCGTTGTCTACATGAACATAAAAATTGTAATTGGAGGAAAGGACAAATAGGCAATTAAAGGCGGGATAGCTGTGATGTCTATAAATGCTGACAGGGTAAGGTTAAGCCTTTTAGAAGTGACTGCAGACTTGTACCCAGCAGTGAAAAGTGGAATGGATGGAAAGATATGGCTTGTGACACTGAGGTGAGGGAGGGGGACGTCTGGTGCCAGTGACAATGGGAGAGTTGTGGTATATTCAACATTGAGGTTCCTCGTGACAAATCTGGCTCCCAAGTTTGGTGCTGCAGATAGGAAAATGGCCAGCTAGTGCAGCATCAAAAAAGCATAAAGCAAACGTGGCATCTGGAAGCCTTGATGAAGGGCAAAAGGGGAATCAAAAGTTCAGGAAGAGTCTAGAGCTGGTGGTTTGTTGTTTGTGAGGAACATTTTCTGTTTAAACTGAGTATATCTTTGGAAAATGTGGAATTTAGAAATTCCACTTTAGGAAAGCAGAACTGATTTCTTACCATAACACTATTAGTTAAAAATCTGCTTTTAACTGTCTATAAACTTCAAGTCTAGCAGTAGGTGTCAGGAGTTGAGAGCGAGAGAGGATGTGGCCCAGAAACTCCAAGGACATTTGTATCACGAGACATTTAAGCCATTGAGAGGGAGAGTTAAATCCTGACGAGCTATCCTGTGGAGTCTTCCTTACAAGGTTCGAGATGTGGGAGGGCATAAAATATGGAAAATATTCATTCTAGAGGATGTAGAGTCCAGATCCACTACTGCTGTGCTTTTGAATAGAACAAAGATGGGAAGGGGAAAAAAAAACAGGCACAACTTGGAGTGTTTCACTTCCTATGGCTAATGAATCCCTCTGCCGCGAGCAGCTAGGATTCATCCGTTTGAGTCTCCGACACGCAGTTTACGCTTTACTTCTACCTTCTGCTGGTTTTTCTTAAAAAATACTGATAAAAAAGGCAATGACCGGTTTGCAGCGGGAGTGTCGGTGTGAGAGCGCCACCCAGCGGCACCGCGCGGTGCTGCAGCGGCTGCCGGCAGCCGCGGGGGGGGCGGCCGGAGCCCCCGCGTCACCCAGGGGCAGCAACTGGAATTCTTCAGAGTAATTTAAATGGCTTTTGCAGATCTTTTTATGCACGGCTGTGGGCCTAGATGAAGTTTTTAATCTCTACAAAACCGTGCTGGTTAGTGCTCCCAAGTATAGTCGTCTCTTGAGTTTGTTGGTTTAGTAGAGCAGCGGGATGCAGAGATAATGTGACATTTACTCAGTGAAGGTTCTATAGTGTATAGTAGAGAAAAAGGTAGTAGTGATAATATTGAATAGAGAGCAAAAACTGCTTCCTGATACTAAGTTGACACACTCTGGAATGCTTCCAGACACAAGGTGACTTACACCGAGCTCCCTTGAGCAGGAGTGGGGAGAGATGCCCATAATCTATATCTAAATCCTTCCTTAGGAAGTTGAGAGCTAAAATGGTACCAAAAAAAGACCCTTCTTGAAATATGTGAAATACATATGAATATATACTTACTCGTGATTAAGTTGAACCTGCCTTCTGGTTCATGAAGAACTAGATCTTCATGAAACTAAGACAGAATGAAATACTACGGTGTTGAGCACACAGAAGCAAAGGAATACAGATTTTACAAAATGGCCAAAAATACTAGATGCTATTTTGTTTTTCAGTTTAGTCTGAAGTGTGAAACACACAGTTCTTTAAAAAAAAAGGCCATAGATTCTTGTCTTCATGCATGAGTCACAAACTGTGGTCAGTACTCATTCCAATTAGTCCCTCACTCTTAAACTCTGACAGCTTACTGTTGATTTTCACTTTAAACTTTTTTAACGGGGTGCGAAAAATAGATCACCTTCTGAAGCTGGTAATCCACAAAATGGCTCAAAAGGCCTGTGACTAGTCATGTTTCTAAAATACTTAATATAATAGGAAAATTGTTGCTGGAAGAACTAAGTAAGAATACATTTTCTAATCTGAGTGGCCAGAAGAAAGATAGGGAAGAGAGGTATCTAAAGAACAAGAACGCTTTCCTGTGTCCTCCTTTCTTCCCCTTTCAGACCCGTTTTGGGGAGAAAGGGGAAGATATCCCATTGCACAATTCGGAACTGTGGAACGTGCAGAGTTCCAACAAGGGTGCAGAAGAGTGGTTTTGTTTCCATCTCCCTTTTTCTGCTTACTGTAGCATTCCGGGTTGTTTTTTTGTTGTTGTTTAATGAGTTAGTATTCTCATCCCCACCCCACCAAAACCCAAGCAAACAAACAAACAAACAAAACCAGCAAGTAGTCTGGAGTATGAGTCTTCTGCTTAAATTGCTGATTTGACCTAAAAGCTCAGGACTTCACTGGAGAAGATTTTGCTTTGGGGGTAGATCTGGCTGGTGCAGATGGGTGGGAATAGGGAGAAGCGAGTGCTCAGGTGGCAGGGCCAAGGCTGGGTAGCCCTGTTTTAAAGGCCAGGGGTGTGTGTGTAGCGGGAATAAAGATCTGAGATACAGAGAGAACAACTGACCTGTCCAGAGTTGCACAAGAAGTCTGTGGGAAAGGAGGACTCAAGTCAGCGGTAGGTACCTGGTTAGCAAACTAACTTCTCTTTTTTTTGCTTTCCCTTTTCTCTAGAAAAGCGATTTTTAGGTCTGGCAACTCACTGAGACCTTAGGAAAGTTTATTGTTAATTTTGTATATGCAGTTTCTCTGAGATCATTACAAAGTTGTGCACTTTTATTCCTTGGATGCACAGCGGATTGTCTTGCTTTTACATTTACTTTTCCTTGTCTTCAAGGTGTAGCACTTCAGCACTTTTGCTTCTGCAAAAGCACAGGACTGCAGCTTCCTTCTTTGCTCCTACTGCAAGGAACGTTTAATTTCAGTTTTTAGTGGCTGGGCTTCATTGCCGGAAATGACCGTAGTGATTGAAGTTCCTCATAGCCTGAACACAAAATTGACTTGTAGCTTGGTGCGCTAAGGAAACACTTCATGATCTATGGTGACTTTCTGCACGGGGAAATATGCAAAACCCAGATGCTTATGAAAACACAGGCTTGCAGTCCCAGCTGCCTCTTGAGGAGCAGAATTATGGAGCTACTGCAGCACGTGTGAGACAGGGTCCATCTGTGCCTGTGCCAAGGAACAGCCCAGCAAAGAGAGATTACCTGGTAGCTGCTGTGTTGTGCTATGCAAATTTGATAAATTTCATGGATTGGTTTGTTGTACCAGGTGAGAACCTTTTTTCTCCTTCTAAGGTAAAAGAAAGTTAAGTTTTCAACAGTTCTACTTACTCTGTAGTTACAAATGTTTTCTAAAGTAAGGATGTGCTTTATGTCTTTTTAAGCTTTCTCACCTGCTTTAGCCTGTTGGTCATACTCTTATGACCAATTGTAACCCTTGAAAGACCAATAAATCATGTAGTAGTTATTAATGGTTAGTAGAATACTTATAAAAATCACGTTTGTTAAATGCTTAAGTTTTATATTTTTAAATCTAAGTTATAAACCGACTTTAGCATACAAAGCAACTAGTCTATTTTTGTGTCTGGATTCTATAGAGATTTGACTAAGAAGCTTCCCTGTATTGTATACAGCAGCTTACCAGGTGTTCTTTGCATCTAGCAGATTAGATATGGCATTCCTTTATCTGAAGAATAGTTATGCCATTCCCCTCATTAAAAGTCAAAAAATTATGTTGTCTTTGTTCAAATTTGTTTAGGGGAGGCTTAAATTCCTCATGATCTGCTGGCAATTGTGTGATTTCTGCAATGAAGAGTATAACATAGTTGTGTCAAGAGAATGGAGACCCGCTTCCCTAAGCATCACCTACCCAATTTGCAACTTGTATTCTAATAAATAATATCCTTCTTCCAAAATGTAATTTTAAAATACTTTTTCTACCTAGCCGTGAACACCAAAGCATTGCTTTGTAAACTAGTGGGAGATCTATGTTTCTTGCTCCCATGTAAACTGCAGTATGTCTAAATTCTTCTGTTTAGCGTCTCCTGAACATCTACCATGCTTCCCGGGGTCTGATACATAAATTGGGAGGAAACACTTGTTGTGAGCTTGCTGTATTTTACTTCTGAGTGGCCTGGAAGTTATAAATGTTTTAAAACCTTGAAAAAGCCCAAAGGATGAATTGTTAAATTTGGAATTAATATCTAGTGACAGCACACAAACTAATTATTTTTACTACTTACATCATTCAGAAATTTAAGAAATTCAGTCAATATCTTTAAAAATTGAGAGGCTAGTGGGTTTAGGGGTTGAAAATTTTTTTCTTTTGAATACTTCTTAACCACACACATAGGAGGGAAGGAAACAAGTAGGAGTGCATGCTGAATGATACTGCAAGACTGTTAGTGAAAACTCACATGGGCGAGTTCTATTGTCAAGTAACTTTCCCTGGAGAAGGGCAGGGGACAGGAGAGCCTGAAAATATCTTTGAGCAAGAACTGGGATGCCAGGAGAGTATATGCTTGGAAGTGTTAATTGACAGCAGTCATTTAGCTCACTCCAGGCTTTGACCTGTTCTTTGGCTCCTCTATATACTAACAGCTTAATATTTTCAAGAAGGCCTGTACAGTAAAGCTTGTCTCCTTGTTAACACGCTCAGTTTTTGCGCATGAAGTACCTTCAGGGACGCGGACAAATTCAAGAGCAGAGGTGGGGATAGTGTCCAGGCCTTTGAAATATCAAACATCCAATTTAATGACAATGACCAAAACACTTTTTAGTTAACTCTATAACCTCTTGGGCCGTGGGGGAAATGTGTAAATTGCAGTTTATATCACAGCAATATATTGTTCATCTGCTAGAATTCAACGGCATTGCAGAATTCCTGCATCGGTATTTTTGAGTTTGGCTGTCCATATGTCTGAACATATTATTAAATATAAGTTAACAGGAAAGTGAGGAAGGAGCAGCTTCAGTTTTTGCTTGAAAGTAAGCCGGTGGCAGTTATGAAGTTGTGGTTTCCGGGCAGTTTTGCTCACAGGCTTTGACAGAGTTTGCATCAATCTTCACTCAGAAAACAAGCTATTCCACTGCTCTGCTAGAATTGAGTCTTCAGTTTGTTAATAACAGTGATCAGGCAGACTTTCCCCTCTGATCTGTTACCCTGTTCCAAGCTGTTCAGATCAATGTTTTGTAATTTCCCAATAGCTGGCCAGGCCAGCTATTTCAGTTGTTCGGAGGGGATAACATTTTCATGGTGCTCTATGTGAAAGTTAGAGATAAAGTTGTGGTTCAGTTCAAGTCTTGTGTCAGCTGTGATTCGTACTAAATACCGTATCAGTCCAGAACTGAAGTTCCTGTAAATACAGCATTCCTATGTGTTGATAATTGGCTACCAGAAAGAATAAATACAATTGATTGTCTTAATTATGAAAAATGTTCTTTCCTAGGACAGGCCTTCAGAAGATATTTGTCATTTTGAATGACATTAAAGTTTGCATTTTAAACTGTTTATGTGCTTACCTGCTAATGCTGCAAAAGAAACAGAACAGTTGTGATTTAAATAGAGGGTAAACTGACTCTCATAAGACCTGTAAGTGGAAGATCATTAATTTTATCTATAATGATAAGATTTTTTAATTATCTGTGTATCTGTGCTTGTGGTAGAGTAACACTTTACACATCAGCTAGCGAGCTAAATGTGCTGCCGTTCTTGCAAGCCCTGTTCTTGAGATAAATCTGTGAGCTGGCAAATAAACAGCATCACAAGGACTGAGCAGGGCCCTTTGCTGTCATTGAGCGTTTCACTCTCTTGCAGGGATCCTGTTAGATATACAGAAATACTTCGAGCTTAGCGATGGGGATACAGGTCTGCTGCAAACAGGTAATAGAATCTCTTCAGATAGTTTCCTTTGCCTTGCATCTAGGTGGTCTGTTCCTAAAACACAGTCTAGTTATTTATTTTTTCTAGTTCCTACTCGTGTGTGGTATTGCTCACTTCCACTTGTGGGCAGGCTGACTATACTGCAAAATGAAAGTCTTTGGTTTAGGGAAGGTTGGAGTTGAGTCCTTAAAAATCCCGCAGTATGTGAATCACAAAAGATGAGGGAACTTCTCAAGAAATACAGAACTTGAGAAATTCACACGCGTTTTATTTTTGTATAGGTTTTTTTGAATCTGCATCTATCTTTTTCTAAATATCAACCAACCTACTAGTTCTATGAACTCAGCCTGCCTTTAACCTCTGCCTTAAAAAATAACCTGAGTTTGTCTGAAAGGTGGGGAGTGCGTATGATGAAAATAATTTGACCAATATTGTCTTTGCTCCTTCTTGGATTTCCAGTCTTCATCTTGTGTTACATGCTGGCTGCCCCCCTCTTTGGATACCTCGGTGACCGGTACAATAGGAAAATCATCCTTGGAGCCGGTATTTTCTTCTGGTCTGGTGTAACATTAGGCAGTTCATTCATCAATGAATTGGTATGTTGCTTTCTCAGAGGGTACTATGAAAACAATCTGCATGTGTCTTGCAGGAGCTGATAGAGTCCTTCTCTGATCACAGATGTGATCAGTGAGCACTCACTCCCCAAGCCTGGACTAAGTGGACTTTGTGTAGGAGCACTTTATGAGATGGCGGAGTCCAGCCTGGGCAATGGAGAACCCACACATCACTGTTGCAATTGATGGGATCTTATTTTTGTACCGAATTCTGTTAATTATGACCTTACAGTGTTGCAGCTTGTTCAGCAAGCTTGTGGTATGTTCCCCCTGCCCTGTAATTCCCTCTGGGTGTCACTCTAAGGAGTCACTGCTGTGTGGAAAGTAGGAAGCACAGCAGTGGGATGTGAGGGAAGCAGGTGTGAGTGCAGGGAATACAGACATATGCAACAGGCAGTTGAATTCTTGTTTCCTCTGACACATTTGATCCACTAAAATGCACCTCTTTAATAGCAAGCTTGCTTTCTTTCTCATATGGGCATTTTTTTACTATAATTTGTCTTTTGTCTGCAGTATTACTGGATATTCTTTCTTTCACGAGGACTAGTTGGCATTGGCACGGCCAGTTTTTCCACAATAGCACCTACCATCATTGCAGATCTGTTTGAGGAAGGAAAAAGGACCACAATGTTATCTATCTTCTATATTTTCATTCCAGTGGGAAGGTTGGTTTTCTTGCTAGTAACTGTCCTGCCTTCTGAAATTCTGTCTGACCTCGCCTGCAATTCAATGTACCATGAACCTTGATTAGATTAGACAGATTTTGATGTATACCTGCACTGGCTCTTGCAAAAGGATTTGTCACTTGCTTTGAATGTTTAAATAGAGCTGGTTAGGCCTATTTCTTTATTTACCTTGAAGAAAAAATCGTTTTTTTTAGGGAGAATCTAAACTCTGAAAACTGGTAGACTTTGAATAAAACATTGAATAAATTCTAAAAGAAATATGTGCATGGGGTATGTGATTTGTTTCTGGGTTTTGGAAGACAAAAGTTTTCAGATATTTGTTTACCTGACAGATTTTCCAAGAACTCTCAATTAAATGCCTCCCAAGGAAGATCTGGTGCTTCCCTCTCCTATTTTAGTTAAACTGATGCTGTGTCTGAAGAAGAGGTGGAGAAGGGTTTTAAGTGGTTTGGAGGCATCCAGTTTATTAAAGCAGGCAGCCAAGGCTGAGCTCAGAAGGCAGATTAAAACTAAAAGACCCCACAAGTCTTAATACAGGTGGCTACCCCAGAAAAGAGTAAATAATAAACTTTATGGGCTGTCTGATCTTGGTTTGCAGTGGCAGTGTACAGAATGTGTATTCCAAGAGGAATGTGGGACATTATTGCCACCATCACAAGTCTGCTCAGAGAAGGTTAGACTCTTTTTAATGCTGACTGGCAAGCAGATTGGCATAGACTGTGAGGATTGTTTCCGTTATCTGTTTCGAAAACTATGACAGAATACTTCTCTGTGCTCTCCTTAGCTGGCAAGCCGTCATCTCAGCCAGCAAGAAGTCATTGGTGCCGACTGATTATTCCTTTCTGTTGCTTCCAGTGGTCTCGGTTATGTTCTGGCAGCCGGCATGGCAGAGGCCACAGGGGACTGGCACTGGGCATTCAGGGTGAGTTATTCCCTTCCACTCACAGGGCTGAGCCATTCACTGTAAAATCAGCATCGTCACCGGGGTCTGGATTACTTGTGTTTGTTGTGTTAGAAGAGGTGAGCAGTCGAGGGACTTTCTGCTGTCTGACTGGTCATGAAGTTGGTGTTTAAGAGAAGTCTTCCTGCAGGACAAGTGGAAGATTCACACCCACGTCCTGCAGAGTGAGAGCAGGCAGAGGGGACATTGTACAGCAGCCAGGGCAGGTGCCAATGTCCCTCTTACCGGAGGACACACTTGCAACAGTTGTCAGTGCACCAAGACCTCCTCAGAGTAAAATGGAAGTAAATAGATTGTTATACTGGTAGCACCAGTATAATTATTTAGGAAAATAGAGTTTGTTTTCTGGAATGCTGTTGGGAACAACTTCTGTTATTTGAGAGTTTCGAGAAAAAAACCTCTTCTGGTCATGTCATCTTGATGTCTCTTCATACTGAGCACCTAGTGCTTTGGAAATACTTACTCAGATCCTTCTTAACTAATCTATAAAATTAACTAGCAAGTACAGAATAAGTGGGGAAGAATGTTTACTGGACTAACAGTCTTGTGTTATTCAGATAACATTGATTACTCTCTCAGTATTTCTTGCATTTGTGGCCGGAGTTCTTTCTTCACATGTTTTTATCCAGAATCAGAGAGACTGATCATGTATCTGTATCATGAGGAGGGAGGACCTATTATCTTTCCTCCAAAGCTGCCATAAATCACCAAAGTCACTTGTCTTCTTCACAAATATGATGTACAAACAGCAGATCTAAGATATTTCTGAACATACCTGCAATTCTCCAATATGTAATTCTAACACTGAATTTGAATTGCTGTAGAGTTTTCACTCTAAGAAGAAAAGGTATCCTTGATCTAACCAGCCTTGTCTCTACAGGTAACTCCTTGCATGGGAGGTCTGGCACTGGTTCTTCTGATTGTACTGGTCCCTCACAGGACCCAGAGAAGGACAGCAGCACACAGAGCTCTGAGCATCTCCGGCACAATACGAGAAGCAGCTGAGAAACCAGGAGTACCCAGAACTGCCAAGACCACTTGGTGTCAAGATGTCATATCACTGGCCAAGAAGTAAGTGATTTTTGCAGAAAAGGTTCGCTCCACTGAGGAACGACCATTCCATTATTAGAAATGTGGCCAATAAATCCCACTCAGCTCCTTTGTATTATATGCTGTACACAAGGTGATTGAACCACCATTAATAAAATCTTTCGTCCACTACAGGAATGCTACACAAGAGATTCAAAATTTCTTTACTTCTGCTATCCTCCCATTTTGAGAAGGAAGAAAGAGACAAAGTTATGATGGCAGTGTGCTCCTATTTAAATTTAACTACTTTGTGCTGAGTTTCCCCTTCCCTCTTGCTTTAAGATGCAGGGTAAGCTAGATTGGTAGAAGTGCATATTTTGCAGGTGTAGCTTCATCTGTAATTCTTAGAGCCTGCGGAAGGTTGGGTCAGCACGTCTCAGGCAGTCTTTATATGGTATGTGTGAACCTGCTGTGCCTCTGGCACAAGAGGTCAGTGTCCGTAGGACCCCAATATGGTTTATAAGTGATTGTATGTGTATTTTAACCAGCTAACCTGCGGCTGACAGACAACCCCTTCCTTTCAACCACACAGAAATTCAAGTCAGCACCAGGTGACCTGTAGGAGGAAGTAAAACACAGATTGCAGCCGGTTTCTCACCCCAGTTACCCTGCAGCCCTTGCCAGGGGCAGGGAGGAAGCACCGGCCGGGCTGCAGAACAGCAGATGCCGCTGTGCCCCTGCGCCAGCCCTGGCTCCGCACCGCTGTGCCCGCAGGCTGCTGCCCGGGGTAGAGATAAAGCTTTTATGAGAGATGTGCCTTCCTGCAACCTTGGCTGTCTCTGGAGTGTTCCTTTTCTAGAGGATCCAGCGTTTTCTAATTGGTGATGAGATTTGCATTCTGTTTGCATCCAGAACAGCAAGTACATTAGAGATCCAGTTTGTTGGAGCACAATTTGTAGGCAGCACAGTGTGAAGTGAAGGAAAAATGAACTTCCCTGAATCAAAAATGAACCTTTCTGACATTTCGACAACTAGACTATTGTTGAAGTTGCTTTTCTACAAAGACACTCCTTGCAACCTCCAGCAATGTTGTAAAAATAGATTTCAATTTTCTTTTCTGTTGGTGATTGATGTCCAAAGCTTAAGGACATGCTGCCAAAACTCAGGTAGTTCCACTTTTAATCAAGTCCAAGAGCCATTTATCTTTAGAAGATGAAGAATTAGGTCCATATCTTAACAAGTCCTCTCATCTAGTGGTCACCTGGTCATTTGCAGCACTTTCATTTAGTCTTAACATTTCACACCTCACTGTTGACCTCAAAGGGGACTTTCTCCTAAGCTATTAACTAGAAGGAGACCAGTAAAATTTTCTCCTAGAATAGGGCAGGAAGGAGACAAGATTTGGATAGTTTCTAAAAATGCATCTCCTTTTGTCTGAAAACTGTCTCTGCAGACTGAACATCTGTTTGTAGTTACTCAGGTAGAGTTCAGGAGTGCTTCAGCTGCTGCATCTTAACAGTGTGGAAGAGCCAGATGTTACTTTCATTTATATTGGTTACACAAACAACTTAAAACCATCCTGAGGCATTTAGACTTGCACATAGAACACTTTAATTTATCTACTAAGCCATTAAATTCTTGCCCACTCTATTGTTGTAGTTCTGCTCTGCAAAATTTCACAGTAATTGTTTTAGCAGACATTGGCAATGAAATCTGCAAGAGACCAGGTCTGGGGTTTAATAGGAAATCAGTAGGTCATACTCTTTGCTCTAGTTAGTACTTCACTGTTGATTTTCATAGATAAAGCCTAATTAAAATTCATAACTTCAAGGGAGTACATTTTGTTACCAAGATGTTTGAATGCATTTTGTTATTGCTTAAAATCCTGGATATTGCAGGTAGGCTTTCCCTTTTTCCTCACACACCATTCTTCTAGTATCTCTGTTTTTTTTTCTTTTGACTTTCAGCTGGAGTTTTGTCTGGTCCTCGCTGGGTCTGACTGCCATGGCCTTCGTTACTGGAGCCCTGGGAATGTGGGTTCCGCTGTTTCTTTACAGGGCTCAGGTTGTCCAGGGCATCGTGTCTCTGTGCCTCCAAGAATCATGTAATTCGTCTAACAGGTGAGGTGCACACGACTGCAGAAACACACCTGGAAACACTGCACAGTGCTAAATCCCAGTTTGTTTCCAAAGGCAGATGGTAGGATGTGACTGTGAACACTTCTTGTGAATGCAATTGGGTGTGAATGTTAAATTGCTTCCGGGTATGCTGCGACACCCCTATTTGTTTGTTTATAATCACTCAGTTAACTGGAAAGATGCTGCCAGCCCTATTTAAGTGGAAAGAAGGAGCAGGGATACTTTTGGGAAAAAAGGGGCAGCTTTAGCAAGGAGACGTCAGCTGACGATCAACTCTGCACCCCAAGCTACTTAAATACCCATTTAAGTATGTTTAGACCCAGTGTTTGGTAACTTTCCTATGGCCTTCTTCATAGTCCGGTTTTAAAACTCCTGCTGTGTTGGCCAGGTCACTGTGACTCCCAGCATAAAGCAAGCTTGATGAATTTGATCTAGTATCATATCATTACATCAAGACAGGATAATTTGGTCTTGTGAGTAACTGCCAGCAGAGCTCCACTCACGGAGGCTGTCCAGATTCATGATAAGTATCAAATGTTGGATGGGCAAGGGGAATTTACAACAGGACAGGACTTCGAAGTAATCATAATATAACTTTTTGGACATCACTTTTCCCCAGCTAGGAAGAGATTTTTTTTTCTCTTACCCAGAATAGAAAAATGTGTTTGCTGTTCCTCTTGAGTCTTCATGGCTACCTGCAATTCCAGTGAGCACTGGGACGCTTCTCTGTACAGACTCGCTACCAGTGGCCTCCACACCAGTGTCACTACCTTTCTGCTGGAGGTTTTTCCCAAATCTTATTTCAGTCTCTGCCTTCACAATTGATTTCCAAGAACTGACAGCTTACTATGTTGTCTTTCCAGGTAAAGACAATGAAAGGGAAAAGCAGTGATCATACCTTGAGTGTGTCTCCTGGTAATGGGGTCCTTTTGCTTTTTGAATTAGATTATTTTGCAGTTTAAACTGTTCAGCTGTTTCTGTTAACAGATACAGTTTAAATACTTCCTTTATTTAGTTGAAGGCGATAGCCTATGTTTTGTTTTCTAATCCACCTTCTGAATTATTATTCCACAGTAGTGTTGCTAGAGCAGACATGGTCTTCAGGGAAGTAAAACGGAGCACCTGAGAGTTTAACCTCATGTACTGCTCCTTACAGGGTGCTCTAAAAATAACCTTGGCATAAGCTAGTGCCAGAAGCAGCATAAGGCTGATTTTTGACTGTTATTCCAGGAGGATGTAAAGAAACATAATATAAACAGCTATGTCAGACCTGTAGCTGTCAGTGCACATTTCCAGACCTGCCCGGGGATACTTCCAGGACGTTTTCCCCTCTGGCTGTTCAACAGTCGCAGTCTGTGTTTGAGGATCAGGGCTGTGTCACTTGGACTCCCTGGAAACACAAATTCAAGTGGCACCACAGCTGACCCAAGTCTCATTCCTTTCAAGGCAGTGGGAAGTTTTTGTTCAGGTCTTTGTGCAGACACTTCCGAACAGATCAGGCAGAGGAGTGTTCTCAGACCCTAAAAGATCCCATCAGAGCCTTTCCCTGGACTAGGCTTCTGTACTTTCCTACTCCCTGTCAATTAAATTGTGCTTGGATTTAGTTGTAGCTGTTCCCGTTTTTTCACCTGTAGGTTTATTGCAACTGCAATTTACAACACATCAATCTTCTAAACACAATTCCATGAATGCTTTGATCAACTAGTGTCATGCTGGAACTTGCCACTCCTGGACAAATCTCTAAGATGCTTATTCTGCCTAGTGACAATCCATGTTGTCACTATCAAGCTATAGTGAGTGAGTTTTTCCGTCTGTGTTTTAGGGATGACTGAGTAGATTTGTTCACAGGGTGATCAAGATGTCTGTGTCTCTCCTAAATCACTGGATGTCCAAGGCAGGTCATACTGAGCACCTTGAGCCTGGGTGCATAACGCTGCTCTGTGAATGAGAAAATATTTGCTCCGCAGGACAGAGCCTCAGTTGCAGAGGCCTAGTTTCAGTTGGGGTTTGGGATTAAATATGTTTAGAAGGAGCCAGAAGGTTAGATTGAATGGACTAAAATTCAAGTTCCCCATTAAAGATTCCTCTGAAACTGAAGGTATAAGCTGACACTATTTTTTTTTTCACAGTATGGTCTTTCTATGCTCAACTGAATCCTTTGCTTTGTCACCAGCCTAATATTTGGAGGCATCACCATCGGAACGGGAATCTTGGGTGTCATTGCTGGGGCAGAAGCTGCAAGAAGATTGAGGAAGATAAACAATAAAGCTGATCCTCTGATCTGTGCCGCAAGCATGTTCGTTTCTGCTCTGTGCCTCTACATAGCTCTGATGGTGGCCCAGACGAACATCCTTTCTACTTTTGTAAGTGCCAAACTGTCTATCATTCAAAAAATGTCTTCTGTGATCCTGGGGAGATGGGGAAAGGGGAGGAGGAGGAGAGGGGTGGCTTTTGCAGAGTTCTCTGCAATATTCTAGACCATTAAGAGGTCTCAGTGACTCGTGGCGAGGTGGCCTGGCAGCTCTAACACCTCCCACAGCTGCGGTCTGTCCCGTGGAAGCTGCCTTGTGCGTTACTTGGCCCAGTGAAAAGGGCAGCCAGTCAGAGCGTTAGAAATCGGGCCTCAGGACCTAGAGAGTCCACCCACACTGAAGAACAGAATAGCAAGCCTGTGTAGTTAGCTGCATGAAGTTTGTACTTCAAAGTGTTCCTTTCTAAAAATGTAGTTAAAGAAAGTCTCAATCTTAGGTTAATTTTGAATGCTATGTGACTAATTTAGTATTCTTATTTATTTTTGCTCTCTGAATGCTTGAAGATTGCTGTACTTGTGACTGTACAACATGCACAGTTCTTGCTAAGAATAATTTAGCCATCACCTTCAAAGCCCCACACCACTAGCTGATCTTCAAAGTCAAGCTTTTGGCAACACAAACTGAAGTGTAAATCACTTAAATTCTGTTCTCGGTGAAGGGAAAAACACAAACTTACGAGGAATGATGAATAGTTCCAAAAGCTCCCTGTAAGAGGGAACTGAATGTAAACCTTGCTTAAACTATAATCTGGTAACAGCTAGGGAAAGACTCCGAGCTTTTTTCCTCTGACTCCATATCCACAATTACCATGATTAACATAAATAAGAGGACTCAAGTAAAGTTAATTACAGTAATCAACAGTTCTCTGCAAAAGGTTACTTCTTCAGGGTTTTTTTGCTTCTAAGAATAACGCTTTTTCAAAGAGGTTTTCCTTTTGACTCCTCAGGAACGTGTGTTCCTGTGGAAAAACACCTTTACACAAAGTGAATAAACAAATGGGTTTGCATATCTGAGTGTGTGTACACAAAGCAAAATGTGAAACTGAAGATTATTTTTAGGCTCAAGATTGCACACCTGAGTGCCAAAAGAACTGGCCATTTTATTTTTCTGCTACTCAGGCTCCCACATGGCCCCACTGTGACTGTGTTCTTCGGGTCTTTTTTTTGTCATTAAAGAAACAGATCAACAGTTTCACTTGTCAGTCTGTGTTATATGAGTGAATCAATGTATTGCTCTTGAATTTTTTAGAACTGATAAAAAGAAATTTGTTTAAAATGTTTCACTCCTTGCAAAGAGCACTGTGTTTTCATGCAGTGTGTTATCCGGGAGGAAATTCTGAAGCAAGATATGGATAACTCTGTTGCTTAAGTTTCTTCCTATGGGCATACCAGTTGGTCTCTTAATCAGAGACTTTGCCGTTTTGTGTTTGGTTTGATGTGCTTGATCCAGATGTTCCAACATGTGTGGTCAACAATGTGCAGTGTTAATAAATTGTATGTAATCTAAGCACCTGATTCTTCTAGCACTTTTACCACTACAGCTGCTTAACAATTTCCTTCCCTGGCACCAGCCGTGCCTCTCCTTGCTTTCCAAACAAGATCTGACACTAGTCATACTGGTGTAAGAATTGGAGTGGCGTGCCAGTTGGTGCGTGCAATTTGAAGGCCCCACTGAAACGAATCTTCCATTTGTGTAGGACACTTGCAGGAAAGTGGCTTTCCAGTCGCTGTCTGCTCAGCACTCCGACGTTACCAAACCTGGCTCCATCACTTCACTCTGCGGAAGCTACTGAAGCCAAAAAGCATCCGTGCATCGGTGTGCAATCATAGTAGTTTCTGTATGGTGCTTTCCACTGGCTTGAGTGGATAATGAAAGGGAACAAGACAGGTTTAATCATTCATAGCCAAAGCTGGAAGAAATGTTTCAAAGCACAAGAATGCTCAAGTTAACATGGAAATGTGACCGGACTTCCAAGGTTTCTGTTTGGGTCCGTGAACTGAAATGTCATGAGATTTCTCCTCTCTTTCTGCACACCCAATTTGTGATTTCGAAGACTATCTTTGAAAAGATAGAGAAAAAATATCTGGTTTTGTTATCTCAGAGGAGGCTCTGTCTAAATCTGTTCCTGTCTCCAAAACAAGATGAAAGACGTGTAAGACATGTGCTGTCTGCAGTGCAGCAGGTGCTTAGAAAGTGATGACTGAACCCTGTGACTGGGAACCTTGGACAGCAGTATTTGGTATTATGGTACCTTAGATTTTAACAGACTTATCTTTGATGGTACCACTGTACCAGGATGCAGTCTTGCCCTGCAACTTGCCTTTGAAGGGGGCGTTCTGCAGCTCTTGTCTCCGATACACCTGCCTGGCGTGGTTCTGTTTGAAAAGACAGAAATGGGTGATCACTTACGGTCCAGCCATACTGATTCAGCTTTTACAACCTGTTCGTCAGTGACCTGGGTGAAGGGACTGAGTGTACCCTCAGCAAGTTTGCTGAGCACACCAAACTGGGAGGAAGGGTTGATACACCAGAAGGCTGTGCTGCCATTCAGCAAGATACCTTGATGCAATCTGGGGAGTGATTTATTACCTTCCAAAACTGTCTGAGTTACAACTACAACTGCAATCTACGTAAGACCTTAGGAAAGAAGAGAAAAGCTAGCAAAGTTGTGTCTCTAATGTTAGCACAATCCTGTATGAAATAATTACTCTCTGCAGTATGAGGGCTTAGCCACTCAATATCACATTTTCTTATTGTGGAAAATTTTTCAATAATTCCTGTTCTTTCAAACTCTAGGTTGAAAGCGTAACTTATTTCCTAAAGATGATTTCTTCCTAGGACAATGTAGGTTACCCCTCTGAAAAGATCTGATCATTTGCCGTTGTGCCTTTCTTAGGACTGTGTTTTCATCACCCAGACAAAACATCTTGACCAAGACCTTACGAACAAGGTGCTGGCACCTGTTGTTATAATGGATTTTATTTCCTAGGTGCCATCTGACTTGTGGCCTGTGTCACTAAATAGATTCTGCCTTATAGAACTGCGACGGCTTAATAGTGCAGCTTCAATGGTTTCCTCAAGGATTGATCAGTCTGTACAGCTTGATCAAATCCATGTCCAAGGCTGGCTGAAGGGGTTAATCTTTCCTAAGACCACAGCTGTGAGGGTGGTTGGGGTCCCTGCCCCTTTTCCTGATGGCTGGGTCTCCATCTGTGCTAAATCAGGGAATTCCCACAGGGCACCGAGGCTTTGAGGCTGCTTGTCTCTTGGAGTTCATTTCATTTGGAAGTTATGTCTCTGAAGGAGCCTTTAACAGTACTTATACTGGCACAGAGGTGTTCTACTGGTTTCATTTGGAAACCGAGCAAAGGGAGTTCTTTGAGCACTTTTTAAACCCGTGGTGGATGTTTCTCTTCACAGGCTCTTGCTTTCCTCCTCTTGGCTTCAGCAGTTCATTACAGTTTATGCGGGAGGATGGTACATGTTGCCTGTTTTGGCTCCCCTGCTGAAGATTTGTGACACAAAGCAACCCACTTACCTTCTCTGGTTCCTTTTCCCCCTTTTAAGATGAAGTAAGTGTTTGTGAGCATAGACAGAGATGTTTAGTTTGTAAGTAGATGGGTATGTACAACAACTCTTACATAGATAAGCACAGTCAGTGAGCCTGCCTTCATCTTCACAGTGAAGGACAATGCAGTGTGTATAGTCACTACTTTATTTTTTTTCTTTTGCAGATTTTTATTGCCTTTGGAGAACTCTTTTTATCTGTAAACTGGGCTGTTGTCACAGACATACTGTTGGTAAGTGCTTGTGAAACTGTTTCCTTATTTGAGTTTTTCAGCTTTTCTCGACATAATATAGAATCATTTTGGTTGGAAGAGACCCTTAAGATCATTGAGTCCAACCACATTGTTCAAAACCTTCTTCTGTGGGGTCACCATGTTACAGAACGGTGCATGTGACTGTAACCCAAACAATTCCTGTAGGACGTTACCTGAGAGACAGAGATTGTTGAAGCAAGTGTGGCACAGGCAAAATGCCAATGCAGTTGGTACTGATAGGAGGCAAAGTAGAGAAATTGTGTGAAGGCATCATGACCAGTGAGAGAAGACCCAGAGGTAAGGGCACAGCAGAACAGAAATCTCTGGCTGTTTCCCACCCTCAGGCAAATGATGGAAAACCAGTAGCTGAAGAGAGCCTGAGCAAGAGCCACGTGAGCATCTTCCGTTTTATGTGATGGTTCTTCATTCTAAGGGACCTCAAATTCATTTGCAGATTGCTGCTTTAAACTTTAGTGTCATAATAAATCTTTCATATAAGAACCACAGTGAATGCATTCATATGTAGCACAAAATGCAGTGATGTACAATAACGTGTCACAGGAGTTTAGGGCAGTGAGGAAAACTTGCAGCCTTGGCCCATGTGGAACACAGTTGCCCACAAGGTTGTCATCATGGCTTTGCTACCTCAGGAACTGAAAATTTATAACTGAGGTTGCTGTCACTGTGGTCTTAGTTGCTCGGAAGATACAACTTCCTCGGCATTCGTAACAGCTAACTAAACTTGTTTTTACAAGTGGTAGAAAAACTGAAAAGAGATTAAAGTGTAAAAGGATCTTGAAAGTAATAAACAAATGCTCAGCACCATCTAGTGACAAAAGAGACTCGCTGTGAAGCGCTCCAGAGCTCTCCTTCCGCTGACTCGACCTTGCCTTGTTCGCATGAGCCTGTTCATCCTCACACCTCACAGCCTGAAGAGTCTTTCTGAGATGAAGGAATGGACAACTTCTATTTCATGGTTCTTCAACACAGCATTGCTGATATTGACCGTTGCATTATATTCCAAGTTACTCTTTCATGGTGCTGCTTTCTACATGTCAGTTTTCTGCACTCTGGAATTTTAATACAAAAGTAAAAATTGCGGTCAGCATTAGTGGATTGGTTATCTGCTTAAAACCTCATCCAGCAGCAAGAGGGTTTTGTTTCTTCCTTGACTCTCAGGGAACAGTCAGAAGCAATTATCCCTTGAGACGAGAGCTGTAGCCTTGAAGCAGTGAACAGGTGCAGGAAAACCATCACTGGTTCAAAATGAAATTTTTTATTAGCTTCTATTTCAGTTTATTTTGAAATCACCATTTGGTTTGTTTTCAACAGAACCAAGTACTATTACAATTCTCATTCTTCTTCATCAGTTGAAGCACCATTGAAGGATTTTTTTTTTTTTTAAGTTATTCAGTTTACTTTTCTTTGAATTCCTACATCTGTATTTTAATTCTCTCCCTTGTCATTGTTAAAAAGGAAGGTGACACCACTGAGTTAGATGCTGTTGATATATGATGGGGAAAGTAAGGCAGGTGATCACTGTCAGCTCTTCCTTCAATTCTTTTCTGAACCCAAACTGCAGATTCTGCAAGAGCTGTGCTTGCACTTGATCTCGGTGTAGGGAACGCTGCATCATAGTGCAGCCTGCGGCAAGTCTGTTGGGAGCATCAGTGCTGTATCCTGCATCCATGTAAATCCAGAAGAGGATGAAGTTCTTGTCTCCCAAGTGACTGACACCCCTCATTTGTATTTACTTTGGAAACTTCGGGGTTAGGTACAAGCAATATTGTGTCAATTGGCAACAAGCAGGAAGGTGAAAAGTTTGGTGGAGCAGAGCTGGGCAGTGGTGTGTTCCCCAAGAGCAGCCATTCAGTGTATTACCATCAGTGTGCTTCGGGATGGATCTGTTGAATTCTAAATGCTATTAATTGTTTTATCAGAAAAAATGATGGTATTCAGCTGAAGTTGTGGATGTCTGCTCATTCAGTGGCAATCTTATTTGGGAGTTGTGTTTCATCCTGCTGAAAACCCATGCGTTCAGTGTATTACTGCTATTACATTGACTGAAGGGTGCCATAGATAACAACAGTAATTTCTTTTTTTGCATTGTTTCCCTTGTGAACTGGTAGGATTTCTGATAATGCAGCTGGATTTGCTAATGCATGTTCCTATTTTGCCATGAAAATGACTTTTCTTTCTTCCCACGTGGCACTACTAGGCAGACAATGTAGCTAGAAATTCATTTATCCTGGGACCTGTGGAGCTGAAGACAAAGGAAGATGCTGGCTGAATGATAAGGACTTTCTTCCTTTGTGGTAAATACATCAAGATGCGTTGCATGTAGCAACCTTTGTGCCCCGTATTCAGCTGTAAACATGAAGGTACCTACTGTACAACTCCAGTCGTGATGTGTAAGTGGGGAAGTGCTGTACCTGCCTTGCTCACAATACGCTGGATACAGGGAGGCTGTACATGGAGTGTCCCTTATGAAATATGTTTGCCATCTGTGAAGTCATGGGACTCTGTCTTTTAGGGTTTTGGCAGCTAGAAGCATAGGAGATACTGGAACTAGAAGCTAATATGGGGTTTGGGAAGACTACCATGTCCCTGGCTTTGTTTGGAAGTGCCCTGGGAGGTACAGGAGTGTTTACCAGCCTCTCTGTTCCATCTGCTTTCACAGTCTGCAGGAGGATCTCTGAAACCTCCAGAGACAGCACGACAGGGTTTGCAAACTACATCTGTTTGGGGCACCCTGCTTATCTGTCAAGGCATCTGGACTGGGATCTCCTAGGAGGTGACAGTGTGCAGGATGTCATCTGCATTGTTGTCACAGCGGGGGTGAGTGGGCAGTCGCTGGGGACAGGCAGGATGCTGTGGCCATTTCAAATCCCTGTGTGTGGGAGTGTTTGGATTCTTCTTTTTCTGGTGAACCCTACAGTGCCTTGAGCTCTTGCGTGTGGTTTCCATTGTGCAGAAGAACTTGAATAATAGTACAGGCAGAGCCTGTATGAGCCTTGTAACTGCAGGAAATGTCCTATCCTTATCTTCCGTTTTTCTTGTTACAGCTTTGTTCCATGTGTCTCTTGTAGTTACTGATATGAGATATTAAATAAATGTGGTGAGAAAGTGGTGCAGGGCACTGAGGGAGCAAAAATGCATTTATCTGTTCTCATGCCTGCAATGCTCACAATATATTAAGTGCATAACAATATTTGATTTGTATTTCCCAAACACAGCCTGTCATTACCAATAAAATAAAAGAAATCTGAGTCTAGGACAGATGACGTGCTATCCTTGGAGAGCCAAGAGCTGTCAGTCTCCAGTCTAATACAGTCTGTCATCGTAACGTTTACTTCCCAAGCTCAGAGTTTTCTGCTGTAGTTTCTTTATCTCTCTTTCTGTACAAGAGCCTGTTCTCAAGGTGCAGATGCTCATCTGGCACTCCAGGCAGGTTCTGAGAGCAAACAACACTTGGGTGGACTGCATGTCCTCAGTGTGGGCCGCAGTGTCCCAGGAGCACGGTGAGCAGGAGCTGCCGGGCTGTTCCCTCATTCCTCAGGAGAGAACATTGTAGAAACAGGTTTGTGGGAGACGTACAGCACGAAAACCACAGCACTGGGAAAAGCTTGGCATGGTACTCAAACTACAAGATGTAAATTGTACATTATTCTATGAATGGTTTTGTTTTCAAAATAGAGGTTTTTAGGTGTTTTGATTCTATATGTGCTCCAGTCTTCATGCCAAGCATGAATGTCACGCTAGCTCCTACAGATGGGGGGGGCTGCAAGAGGGGAAGGGATGCAGTGCTGCAGAGTCCTCTGTCAGTCCATCCTGACTGCAAACCCTTACATTAATACGGCTTATTGTCCTGCTGCTTTCTGCATCTGCGCAGTACAGTTAAAACGCTGTAACATACTGGTATGGATAGGTCTTGACTGCATGTGGCACTGAAGTATTTTTTGCTATTATTCTCATAAGACTGATTAACCTTGGTGTTGCTTCCTTATCTTCCTTATATGTCAGTTAATGCAGTTCCACCCACCCTAAATATGTGGCATTGACGTTGCCATTGTGATATAGCTACATCTGAATGACAAGTAAATATTTTTTAAGTCTGATATTCAGAGGCCTCTTTAAACACAAAGAATGATAATGAAAATCTAAGTTAATTGGAGAGCAGGATCTTTTTTTTCCTTCTAAACCCAACTTGTCAGGCATGTTAGTGTTTCCTTGAAGGTGGCTATAGAGCCACAATATAGATTATATACCTTTAGTTTGTCTCTTGGTCAAACACCAATCACCCTATTAATTAGTGTTTGAGGCCCCCTAAGTGATGTTCAGATCAGTTTCCAGAAAAAAATCAAGGCAGGGAGTCAAGGACTGGGAGAATATTCAGCATGTTGTCTCTGATATAAGCAAGTGGTTGGAAGCAGAGGTATGAAGGTTTAAAATTGCTTCTGTCTCATTCTGACTGTGAATGCTTTTTTTTGCATAAATGCATTATTGAAAGAGAGAGACAAATTATATAGAATCATACTGTACTTCAGGCACAGTTGATCTTCAGTAGCACAGACATAAAGCCCTTATTACCCCCAAATTACTATATTTCATTTTAAAAAAATAGCTCTAATCTATGTGATGCTTTGGCGTGTTCTGGATGTGCACTACATCTTCTTCTTCAGCTTGTTATTTAAACTGTGTGTGCTCAAAAGCAGAATCATTTTGAGGTATCGTTATTAGAGCAGCTGTATCTCAGGTTCTATCCAGTTGCAAGCAGCAAATTTCTGCCATCAAAGGCCCATCAGGCTCGTGGTCTGGCAGGCTGGGACCCCTCTCGTCAGGCTGTGTTCTGCAGGGTCTCGGCTGACATCCACGTCTTTTCTCAGAGGCTGCCAGTGCTGAATCTCCTTATCAGTAAATCAGTGGGACTGCAGGGCTGTGGCTGGAGGTCTCTGTTAGCAGCATGGCCACAGGAATCTATACAAGCTGCTGTGAGTCTCTGAATGGAGGCAGGGGAGTCATGTTTTTCCTACTTTATTGTCATTCCCTGTTGTGTGTTGCTTCCTTGAATCTTTTTTTCCTCAACAAAACATTCAGTGTAGTCTTTTACTCAGAATAACTTGTGTCTCCAAACCTGTAAATCGTTTGAATATCAAATATATTAAAATGAATATATTAATCTCTCTAGGATGTTATATAAGTAGTTGGCCATTCTCATGAGATTCACTCTCTTAATATTCATTCTCCTGTGGGCTGTGTTTTGTTTCAGTATGTTGTGACACCGAGACGGCAATCCACAGCCATCGCCCTGCAGATTTTGGTGAGCCATTTGCTGGGAGATGCAGGCAGCCCATATCTCATCGGGATTGTAAGTGAATTCTTTTTCCTTAGGGTAAAACTTTTAGAGACTGGAAGACAGACACTCACAGAATTGTAGGCACTTCCTGCTCCAAAACTAGAAATTACTCAAATCGGTGCCTTGATACTAGAACACAGAAAGACATTTTTCTAAACATTTTTACATGCATGCAACTGCTGGTCCTGTGACACTGCAGGTATGTAGGATATAATCCTACATCTATAGCTGTGAGTAGTTCCATGCAGTGTGTAGAAATTTATTTTAAATTTGGAAACTCATACATTTTTGAAGGCGTGCGTTTTTGCAAAGACAGTGTCATGGGTATTGTACTTGGATTTAAGCACTTTCTGCTTAGTTCGTGAGTTCCATGGAAATTAATCAAATACCATTTTATGCCTTGAGACCTGAAACTCTTAGTTTAAATCACAAGGTTTGAAGTCTTGCAATTAGTCAATGCTCTTTTGAAAATCAGCACAACAGTGACTGCAACAGTTGCTTTTTCATACTACTTGGCATTCAAAGCTCTCATCTCAATTACCTTAACCTTGGATTCCTGTATTGTTTAAGAACTGATTTCTTTGCCCTTTCTCCACTTACTTGATCTCAGGTGCTTCTGGACAAAGCAGCCTGTTTTCTCCTTGCAGTTCACTTGGTTTTGTTCTAGTGGTTGATATCTGTCAGTGTTGTTTCCTTCCTTCATTATTTTCAATTTAAGACACAGTAATTCTGCACACACACCTTTGATTTTTCTGCTTTACTGGACATGGGAGAGAGAGTTGTTCTTGCTTTAAAGTTTTGTTCATATGGAAGTTTGTTTTCAGAAGTTCACCTCAGGAACATCTGTTCTTTCCCCGTGCCGTGCTAACAGTGTTAGGGTTAGACAGGGCCAGACAGAAATGCCTGAGCGAGCCGTTCCTGCAGGCAGAGCGGCTGCTGAGCCAGCCGGGGGATCCCCCTCGTCCTCAGCTGGGTGAAAACCGGAGTCGTGCCGCTGCGATCTGCCTGGCAGAGAGGACAGTGCTCTCTCACCGAGAGCTTCCTCCTGCTGCCTCTCTCCTTTTTGCAAATGAAGAGATCACTTTGCTCCTTGCTGTGTATAATGAAACCATTGCCCTCGCACTGATTTGGCTGTATGCGCGGGAGAGCAAAATAACTGATATCCCTGTATCATGAAAAATGGCTGGAATTATACACAAAAATGGGAGATATCTTAAAAGCTGAAGTATGTCTTGTGCGTTCTCCCTTCTTTGACTATTCTGTTGATTTATGCTTGCTGCCTGAAAGATGAAAATGTTTGTATCTTCTACCCGCTGTTCTTCACCACCTTTGAGGCACAGGCAGAACTGAGTTTTCCTGCTGAATGTGCTGCTGCATCTTGCCAGTACCTGCGTGCAGAATACTTCCGCAGTACCTTGCACGCAGTGGCCTTAAATAGCAGCTGTCTGAAACACGTGAAGACAAAAAAAGCTTATCCAGATGAGATTAACCTCAGGTAACCCTGCAACTTTGCAAAGAACAGAGACGATAAATCCAGGAATAAAACTGCTGTATATCCAGGTGGGGTCCTGTGCAATGAGCACAGCATTGTCTTCTGGAATGTTGCTGTGAATGAAAATACCAATGCTGCCTGTGTCTGTTGTTGATGAACCACCAAATATTCTGCATTCATGTCTTGCTATTGTTTACTAACCTGCTTCAGCTAACCCTTTACCTTAAAAACTGGCTGCAGAGTCGAGGAATAGTCTTTTTCAGAGTTTGTTTTTCTTCCTTTTGTGCTCCAGATATTTTCTTACAAAGGATTTTAAAGTTAAACACATTAGGGTTGTATTTTGGCCATTGTGCTTGGTGTATTCCCTCAGTGCTCATTTAGAGTTGATCTTGCTCTTATCCTCCTAAACTGTCATAAATAATCATATTGAACCCAGCGAAGGTTGAAGACTCATATTTATGTATTTCAAGTCACGGAGCATATTCTAACCATCAAGAACAAATGGGGGAATAAAAAGGACTGCATTCAGCATTCATCTTTTTGTTTATGCTAAGAGGAGATTTTAAGTTCCTGGGTTGAGTATTGAATCTTATTGAGTTCCTTGAAATCAGCTTTTCTTTCTGTCTACAAAAATAAAATTAATGTTTATAATTTATAGCTTTTACAACCTCATCCTCCAACCAGTGCAAAACCAGTTGCCTGATATCTTCTTTATCCCAGTTCCTCACAATGTCACCCCATGGCTCCTCAGATGCCTTTGGCTTCAAAGCAGATTCTGCTTTTGTCTCTCAAATGAATTTCCAGCGCTTCCCTTTTAATGGGTGTTGCTGCTTGTGCATGCATTGATGCTAATCCCGTTTCTATCCATTTGACGCTGTTTAAGGATGGAAGAAGTTATCAAATAACATCAAGACATGATAAAGGTCATTGCCCATTGTCTGTCCTACGCTAGCTCACTGGAGATTGGTTAGAAAATGGTAAAATGAGTTAATGTTTACCAAACATTATAACCATTGGTTGCAGTATTTCCTACTCTCGTGACTGGAGGCACTGGCGGTATAAAAGAACATGGCATTCCTTGACCGAATGGAAGCTGGACAGCAGTGAAGTTTAGGTGTATGGGAATGTAGTCCTGGGTTTGACAAACTTTGGTAGCAGGCTTTTCATCCCTGGCCGCCTGGTTTAATTCTTTCCAAGGACCACACAGTCTGCTTAACCCAAGAGAGAAGGATGATGATGATGATGATGTTATCACAGATTAATGACAGCCTTGTTCTCTCCCTAGATCTCCAATGCCATCCAGGCCAGGAATGCTCACTCATTCCGGTGGAGTTTCTGGAGCATGCAGTACAGCTTCATCCTCTGTGCTTTTATTGGGGTCTTCGGAGGAGGATTTTTCCTCCTGACATCTTTCTACATTGAGGAGGATCGTAAGGAAGCAGAGAAGCGTTGAGGATTCTATATACGTTTATAACTTTTAAACCTGTATCTGATTGCTTTCCTGTTTGTACACTAGCCATGATATCGGCTCTGTAAAGTTAAACCACAAATGTCTGCATTATGGTAATACCATGTTAGTTTCTATAAAAAAATAAAGAACACACAAGCATCAGGGAAGTGCTGTTAGTAACACCTGCAAAATGCTGCAGCACACAGAGATAACAGAACAGCTTCACTGCAGGTAGTGCACCGTGACAGACTTCAGGGGAGGTGCGGTTCTTTTTTGACTCGGCTCTTTCTCAGCCCAGTAAACCAGTCCTAGCTCTCTGTAATACCTTTCCCTCTTCCCTGAAAGAACTCATATTCAAAGTGTAAAAGACTCGAAGAACACCTGTTGAATTGGACAGAACACTGTCCTTAAACACCTAGATTCTTAGAACTTCCTTCTGCTCTGACTTGGTTCTCTAGGTACCAGAAACGAATGCTGTCTTTTCAATGTCGATGAACTCTGGGGCAAGATTTGCAAAGAAGAAAAGAATGTCCTCCCTTTCTATTCCCATTTTACTTAATGACATACAGCTAGCGAAAAGGCCAAATAACGATTCCTCCATATGGCAGAAAATCCTGCATATTGACTTTTTTGGATGCTTTTGACTGTGAGTCAAAAATTGCTACTGCATTGGCATATGGTAACCTTCCCCCATCTGCAAAAGAGGCGCGAGTGTTCTGGGGAAAGGGGAGCGGCGGCCGGCAGTGCACAGAGCTGGCACAGCCACCGCTGCCCACCTGCTCGAGACGGGAGCGTTTAAGGCACAACGTCTTGTGGAGATTAGGAAGGGAGAGCTATGAATTCTCATCAGGATAACGTTTGCCTGTAGAATTTGGAAAACGTAGGTAATGAAGTGTTTTCAGTCGCCTGGAGTGACCAAGAGGAGCAGAAAATATCAAAGTCAGTGTCACATTCGAGAGCAGAGGGTTGTGATAATTTTCTGTGTAATATGTTAACGGCCTCTCTATAATCCCGTGATGCTCTGCAGTGTATCCTCAGGACTTGGGTAAGTATCTCTTGTCAGGATTGAACAGTAATAGCTGTAAAACCACTTAAATATAACGATCCATTTGAGCTCTTATCTCCAAAGTGCATAAGACTTTGGATGTGGTGTCTATTGTCAGGATATCAAGCCAGGTGCCTAACAGGACGTGATTACTGTGGCCAACTTTCATTGTGTGAGGTGGTGTTCCCAGCAGCGCCTTAAAGCCAAAGCCTGTGGAAAATATTAGCAAGTGAATAGTGAAGTATTACTAATTCTGCCTGATTCTCCCAGTAAATCATAAGGATCATAAAGCACAATATTGCTGTAATGACTGTGAATATCTAATGTCATTATAAATAGCATAATTCAGCAACTGCAGGTTTTTGTTTCTCTCTCCCTCATTTTTAAAAAATCTGTTTTGAAACCTGACTTAAACTCAGATACTGAAAGCTGGCCAGACCTTATGCCATTATGGAAAATAATAGAGAAACTATTTTGTCATACTCAGTAAGAGTGTAATAATTGCCTTTAAAATAAAAGTTGGTATTCTCAAAAACGGAGCAACTCTTTCTGGTTGTAAAAACTAGCCAAAGCCATTATACCACTGACGTTTTGGAAATTCATGTGGTGCCAGGGAACCCACGTCCAACAAAGAATATTTACTGTTGGATATGGATACAGCTTGTAGAGATTCTCAGTGCTTGCCTTAACATTTTTCTGGGTACTTTTTAAGAGCTCTGAGGATCAGTACTAGAATCACAAGATTCTATAATATCTCTGTTGCCAAGCTCTAGAGAGCAAGTTTGCAATCGCTAAAGTCATCGGCATCTGCAGCCCAGATTGCCCCAACACCACAGCTGATTGCTTGAAACCCGGGCAGACAGGCCAAGATCTTGAGAATCATTTTTCCCATTATTCAACTATGGTAAAATTTAAACAGCTTAACAGTACCTCTCTATTGGTATCTTCATGATTTGCCCTGTAAACAGATGATCTATTTGTCACTTCTATTAAGTCAGCATTAAATTCTTCTTAAAAAAATAAACTCGGAAGCTGTCCGTGCAGTTCTGCGGAGGCACGGATCTGACAGATGAGCAAGGGATGCCAAATGCTGTTCTGGAGCTGGTACACGAAGTCCGTGACAAACTCGTTCCTACTCCTACTCTTATCTCCTTTGTGAAAGTCAGCGCCGAGAAATGAGCAGGATCATGCTGACTAGTTGAATACCATCTTTTCAAATGCTTCTCTCTTTGTAATCTAAGGGGAGAGGATTTTTATTTTTTTCTTTTTTTTCCTGCATCTTAGTAAGACTAACATCCAAGCCAAGAGGCTGGGTGCCTGGTTAGTTTTACTAAGTCGTTCCTAACTTCCACTGGAGAAGGATTTATCACCTTCACGGGTAGCCTGGGTCAGTGTCTATCAGTGAAGAACGGGCAGTTCCTCCCATTATTCTATTGCAGAGGAGTTGGTTGAACTCTGTCCTGCTCCTCTTCCTTGCACTTGTCTTCCCTTCTGCTCCCTCCATGGTCCAGTGACTAGAGATGCACCTTTATCATTAGGTGTATATGTCCTATTAGTTTAGAATCAGTAGAATAATTAACTGATTCCTGTTTGGGAAGTGAGCTAAAAGATGTAGACACTGTCCACCTGACAATATCGTGGGTACGGAAAGGCCAGATCAGCCAAATTAAAGCTGTAGCTCACATTAGTTTTTTTCTTAGCAGTAGAACCATCATCTCTGCTTTTTTACCTTCCACTCTTCACATTAAAATGAAGATGCAATGTTTGTGGAGATAAATAACTAAGAAACCTAAAAATCCTCCATTATCCCCAAACATTTATGGCAAAATTTTCATTCAGAGATCCTCCTGCTGTTTTGCAAACGTCGTTCACCCTTCAGGCCTCCTTCGCGTTCTGGGTTCTCCCGCCCTGCCCACAGCCCTGCTGGTTCCTGCTGCCTGCGAGGGTGGGGGGCCCGTCCACACCTTCCCCCGGGACCGGGAGAGCTGTCACCTCCTCCCTGCACACAAAGAACAGAGTCTGTGGGTCCCTGCCAAGTTGGGCTGGGATTCAGGTGGCAGGA
This sequence comes from Pampusana beccarii, assembly GCA_013399365.1. Classification (NCBI taxonomy): domain Eukaryota; kingdom Metazoa; phylum Chordata; class Aves; order Columbiformes; family Columbidae; genus Pampusana; species Pampusana beccarii. Next base: position 337,850 of record VWYH01004666.1, on the reverse strand, counting down.
ACTGGCTGTATTCTGTCACGAGAGCCGCTGGGTTCCTCCCAGTTCCGTCATTATCTTCGTTGTAAGCCAATAAAGCCAATAAAGGTTCTTAGAAAGCTTTTTGTTTCTAAGGGAAAGAAAGGTTGACATGAAAAGACTCTTGATCCTGGTGCTGTATAGCTGACCAAAATTGCATCGATCTCACTTTGTGTATTGTAATGTTTGCATAACAGTTTGGTTATTAGTATGTAAATTAACTACATACCCTGCAGGAATAAAGTGGCTGTAATTTTGAGAGATTAATGGAAGTGCTGTCAAATCCCCCTGCAGCACAGTCCTTTGGAAATGCCCCGTTAAGTGTGCGCAGATCTGGAATGTGATGGAGCCCCAGCGGCCCGACCCTGCCAGTGGAGCCAGAGCAGGGCTCCAGAAACGGCCACAGGCTCCGTACAATCCGGGTTCTCTGCAATGAACAAATCTGACCTGTGCGGGACTTGGCTCACGTTGTGGTACTGAGATCTGACATAATCTGCTCATATACTGTGCTTTTTTTTCCCCCCAGTTACTATTTTTCTGTATTATTAAAAAAATGCTTTTAAATGGGATTGAAAGGTAAATTCATGCACTCATGTATACCGGTATAATTTTCTTTTCAGTATTGAATGTGTTGGGCAGTAGGCTTGAAACTGATGTAGAAAGGGTGAAGGTAACCATTTTTTAAAGTACTAACTTCAAGCTAGTTATTTAATCCCACCATTACATCCCCTAGTGAGTGGCCTGACTTTTCTTTCTTCATTCCTTTTTCTCGCCTTGCACCCCTGTGCTCCCAGCGGAGGCGGTCTGAGCAGCTGTGTGTTCAGCACTCAAGAAAATCAGGCTGTTTACTTAAAGACTTAATTATGGGTTTAGGAACCTAATCTTAGTCACCTAATTTTTCAAATCTTTGCTGTAGGCATTTTTTTCCGGAATACCTCTATCCTGCTAAATGAAAATATCACTTAAAGAAACGCAGGTCTGCGAGTCCTTCTTAATCTTCGGTCTGATAGATGTTGCGACTGTCAACTTCCCAACTTTCTGCCTTTCTAGTTTCCATTTGCAGTGAGTGAACTTGTTCTCTATGTGTAACGACAACCCACCGCAGAGGAGACGTCACCGGCGCTGCTGTGGCAGAGCTGTAGTAAAAGAGGACGCGAAGTGAAAAAGGGACACCTGAGTTCCGGCAGAGAATATCTCCTCAGCAAAACCAGGTGAAAAGATGTTTGTTCAACCCATTTGGTGACTCTGTGGATTCACCCAGTAGCAGAATGAGATGCGGATCAGAGGATAAAGGGTTTGAAGCGCACTGCAGGACAGCCTTGCGGGCTGACGGAACAGAGTACGTGGGTACGAGCACGGAGGTGAAGAGTCAAGAAATGAAAAACACTGTTTGCGCAATCCAGTTATTTTTATAGTAAACCTCATAGCCTGGTTTTGGTATTAGGAATGCCTAGAGATTGTTCACCTAGATGGTTAATGGCAGCTCAATCATGTTTAAGCAAGACCTTATCCTAGAAAATGATGTTCGTGATCTGATTTTTACCACAACAGCCTCTGCGAGCCAGCAGTGTCTCCCAGTCATCCCTCCAATTAATCTGGGTAACTGAGGATAACTCCATGGGAACTGCACGGTAAGCTCCGGAGCAAGGGAATTATTTTTCTTTGGCCCTTTGCCTGGAAGTCAGGGAAGACAGAGCTGCTTCCCTGATCTGTAAATGTGGAGGCATAGCTCCTAAGGGAAATTGCAGTTCTATTTTTAGAATTCTTTTAATTGGGCAGCAGATACGCGTATCTCCAACCTATTAACCTGGTCACACTGTGTGGTCTGATCCTCCTCTAATAGCGTGTGATTAAACGTGATTCATCACCATCTCCGCTAAGCGCGTGCAAGTGGGAGAACGTTGGTAGCGAAGTAGATGCAGTTATTTTCATAGCAGCTGCTTTCTCCTGTAAATTTAGTTTGTATTGTTAAACGCTGTCGTGTTGTCTTAGGGGGTCTGTGTCTTCTGATTTAGTGCGATGACTCATGTTCTTTGCTGCATTTTACCAGCTCAAAGTGCAACTGGAAAGGGTGAGACTGACAGAAAGAGCAGGACTGACGCCTGGACATCGGTGGCTCTGAACGAGTCACCTGTGCCTAGGGGAGAAGAAAATTTTTGTACTTACTGGGGTTGCAGGGATTCATCAACTTCATTAAGAAACTTTTATCTTTTTTTAAGGGCAAGGTATGGGAGGAAAGAGGAAAGATTTGCATTTACCGATGTTGCATAAAAAGCAAATGTTTAACCGAAATATAACAGCTTAAGTGAAGAGAGAGATCTTGTAGGGAGCTCGTAATGCCCTAGAGAAGAGATGTGGCCACAGGATGGGTCTGCTCTGAAAAGTGATTGTCTTTGTTGTGATCCCAGCAGTTCCAGGGCAGACTAACTACAAGAAGTACATTTAACTTCTTGAGCGTCGCAAACTTGCCTTAAAACTAAGCCGAGCTGCCTACTTTAAGGTGTGTATTTCTCTTCCTCATAGGAGGAAGTGATGCTGCAGAGGTGCAAGAACAGGAACTGAATGCCTGCTCCACCTTGCAGCCTTTAGTCTTTATTTCTAATGGCCCTGGAAAGCCAGCATTAAAACTCATCTGTTCCAGGGCTGCATTCAACAGAGAGATGGTAATATCTGATTTCCAGCGAGTGCCTGCGTATGTCAAACGTGTTCATGCCGAAGGCAAAGGCGATTGCCAGAGAGACAGTTGGAGCTGTTTGTGTTTCATTCCCAGTCAGGTTTGCTCTGTCCCATCGTCCACCAGCCAAAGGCTGTGGTGAGGGATAATGTTATTCTTTATCTTCAGGCTTCTCTCCAGTCTGAGACGTCTCGTTTGTCTGTGGTCAGCTGAGGAAAGGTAAAGGTGTAGGACAGGAGCACACAGAACACACAGCCTACTGTGAGAACGTGTCTTTGCTTTTTCTCTCTCTTGAACCTTGGAGTTGTGGCTATAGGAAATGTATTGCACTGAGAGCCTGAAACGAAGGTGACACCCATCAGCAGCCCGGGCTGGCCCAGAGCTGACCCTCAGCAAGGAGGTGACTGGGTGCTGTGGGGCAGGAGGGGAGGGAGGAGTGAGGAGCAATGGGGACCAACAGGAGGAGGAGCAGGGAATGGGAAAACTCATTCAAGCACTGATATCCAGCATCTCATTCAGCGACAACGACATTAGGATCTCAAAGAAACGTCCAAATGAATTCATTCCTTTAAGGGGTTTATTTTGATTCTTTATTGAAATAGGAGATATATGTGCATTTTTCCCTCTAGCCCACTGTTTAATAGGAATGCCTGTAGCATCACCCCATGGGCTCTTTAATTCTTCATTCCAAATCTTCTGTGCGAAGTCGTCTCAGCAGATCCAATCAGGTGCATTTCACTGCTCAACAGTAGAGAGGAAATGAATTTTTCTGACGAGGGGAAAGCACAGTGAATAGCTTGATTCTCCTCCCCAATGCCATCTGCAATCAGTTTTGTGCTGCAAATGAAGTCAATGTTTTCCTGGGTCAGAGGTGGCTAATTATTCATAGCACTTTCATTTCCAGCAGTAGAGTCATCATATCTCTGCCAATCACCATTCTAACTGGTTTGTGTTTGGTTTACTTTGCATTGCTTTCAGGTTTGCACGTCTAGCTGCTACCCAGACTTGCACTGTTGTTTGTTGCTTTTCCTGGGCCCGTGCCAGCAGCTCTCTCAGCTTCTGAAGACACTGACAAGAGGACTTGGGTACCAGGGCTGTCGTTTTCTCTCATCTTAAGCGATCAAGTCTGTTTTAAAAAAAGAATGAAATGGGAAAGAGAAGAATATAACACTCGGTTCACTCGTAACTAGCCAACCCCCTGAGTACTATTTCAGTAAGATGGATCAGTGTCATCTGTGTTTTGTTTTGTTTTGTTTTAATGGCAATAGAACCCCAAAGTCCAGAGAAGTGTATCAGTCACGGTACAGCTGGGATTTGAACTTAACTCTCCGAACTCTTAGGCTGGTATTAACATTTTCCCTGCTGGTGCTTAGTGCTTCCCTCTGATGAGTGTCCAGAGCTCACATTGTTGCTGAACCACGGGTGGGTTTCCAGTGTCCTTTAAGTTTGTCCCTTGCGGTTTTGCCCTCGGATTTACAGCACTGCTGCTAACAGAGATTAGAAGAGTAACTGAGCGTTCCTGCCCATTCGCTGCAGCAAACTGACTGATGCACTGGTAGGGATGGAAACTCACAGGAACTATGACCCAGCCTTGCATTTTCATGGAGTAGTAAGTTTAGAAAGATCTTAAGAGGCCTCCAAAGTAGATACTGATAATTAAAATGCTAATTAAAAATGTTCCCAGTGGTATTCACTGATCGTCTTGCCAGAGCAGGTGAGATTTCAATTACCTTCCTATCCGTTTTAGAACTAGAAGAATGTCTTGCAATAGGTTAAGATGGAATACCTAAGCCATGATTATTTCATAGCATTTAAGTGCTGAATTTCCTCCAGATTTCTTCAGTTTCTTTATTTTGTATTCGAAAAAAAAGTTTGTTCTGAAAGGCTTTGGGGCAACAGCCACCAGAGCAGGGGATGTGGCTCAGCAAAGGGCTGGCAGAGATTGTCATCTGCAAGATGAGATCTGCACGGAGACAGAAGTGAAGCTTTCAGATGCTCAGTTCTTACAGCCTACACCAGCAGAAAACAGCTGAGCTTCCTCAGGAATGCTGAGCGTTTTTAATTGCTCTGCATTTCGAATTGGTAGGAATTTAAACATGCTTAGTGCCATGATTTAGAGGTAGGAAAGGGCACACAAAGCCAGGACTGTAACAAAAAGAAAGGTGAAGGTGGGAAAATCAGAGGAGAGATGATAGGATTAGAGGCAGATAGTAGGGATCTGCAAAAAGGAGAAAAAGGGCTGCCAAATACCTAATTAGAAGATGTGCTCCCATTAGGTAGAAAGTGATTTGCTTTCACACAGGATCCAGGAGAAAGACTTGATGGCCTCTTTCTCATGAGTGCAGTGATCTCTGGAACTGGGCGATGTGGCAGTTTCACCATTTTTTTGTGGGCTTTTGTGAGCAACAGCAACTGTGTGTAGATGTGAACAATGTATTTGTGGTCTGCTAGCTGTCCCTTGTTGGACTTAGTCATGGAAACTATATTGGATCACTTATTCTTTGCTGATGCCAGATTGTTTACTATAATATTTTTTCCTTAAATGTCATGTCTGCTTGTAGCTTTTAATTATCTCAGTGAAGTGTATCTGTAGCTTTAGCAAACAGCCTTTTGGATTTTGCCATACGTTTATTCTTTTCCTGATACTTATCCTTCTCGTATTTTAGTGTTGTCATACAACTTCTATGTGTTAGCCTAAATATTTCCCCATATACCTTTCAAACCCTTCCAGTTCTCCCTTGATAACCAATCTCTCTTGTCCTTTTAATTACATGTACAGTTTGTGTGTGCCGCTACGGAGCTGTCAGAGTTTCGGGTGGCAATCTTCCTGGGGCGCAGCGATGGGCACAGCCGCCAGCTCCCATCTGCTCGGGAGCTCTCCTGTCATCTGCGGATCGCTGTCAATGGGCTGCGTGCGAGAATGATGACAGTGCCCGAAATCCTCGTTTGGCTGACAAGCCCGATTTCCGTAACATCTTGTTTACCTTGTGCTCTAAGTGACTTTATCTAATCAAGAATACATCGCGCAACTGAAAGCACTGCGCACTACATATGGTGCAGTCTTTGTTTAACTGTATTTCCTCCCCGAAGTACTTAACTAATAGCCGAAGGGCTAGTTGTGGTAGCTTCGGGATCTCTTCTCATGGAGATAAATTATTTTTCCATGTTAATTACCAGGGATTTTCTCTGAGCATAATTTTCTGTAACAAAGCACGCACATATCGAAATTTCACTTATGAATGACAGCAAGGTCCTTGAAGGTCAGGTAATGAACCCAATAACATAAAAAGAAAGCTGGATGTTTCCTGGCTCCGTAAGCTCTGGTGCAACAGGGCAAAAAGGCTGGAGCAGCCCCAGCAGCAGCTTGTAGGTACTTTCCTGTTGTGGAGAGTAAGAAGGGGCTGGTGGATGTGCTGCTTTCTGCAGACTGTGCTGGAATTAACTGTCAGAGCCGGCTGAAGAGGAAAGTAATTGTGGCAGCAGAGGGCACAGATACGAATAAATGCATGGATTGTGATTGCATGCGCCTTAGCTCCCTTGGATGTCATGCAGAAACAAACTTTTTCCTGTTTCTAAAAAGGAAATATGTGTTGGAGGTGAATCCTTAATAGCACTATGGTAAATGGATTAAAAACAAAACTATTTTTTCAAGGACTTCATTTCACCATTATGGTAGTGAATTATTTTAGCCACAACAATCTGGTGAGGTTCTGCCTTCCCTGTTACAGCGAGGACTTGCAGACAAAACGTGTCAGACGAGCTTATTCATGCTAATGACAGCCATCCATCTTTCCTCAGCAGCAAAGTGCACTCCTTGCACAGTTTTAATTTAAACTGTGAAAAAAGCCTTTCTCTCCTGAATACTTTCAAAGGCCTCTCCACCTCTATTTTTATTTCTTTGTCCTCATCTTTCATTCTCTAGTAGCATTAGGCGCATCTTTCCTTTTTGTGTTAGTGAGTTTTGATGATTTTGACCTACGAATGGCAAGAGTAATAGAAACTTGATCTTCCAGTGCAAAAGGTACCCCATCACTTCATATTTTCTTCCTCTTGGACAGCAAAGTGTCTTTCTTACACGTGTGGCCTCGCATGCCTGTGTGGTAGAACAGCTTTGCGCTTTTAAAAATGTCTTCGGTTTCTATTTTTTCTGATTTCATCATTTTTACTGATTAGTTTGGTTAAGATTTGAAGCCTTGGCAAATATTGCTTGCAAACTAGGTTTCGGTGAAGACTGAGAAAGCGGTTTAGAAATCTAAACTCTAGACTCATTTTGGCACTGAGTGACAGTCACGTTCACCTTCTGCCTTTGCTTCCCAAGCAGGGTTGGGATGCTGATGGTGCTGCAGATCCTCTGCAGCACTGGGGACACTATGAAAGCTCCAAGTGTCTGAGATGTGGAGAATCTAAATGCGTGGAGAGTGAGTGGTGCTTCTTACCCCAACAGATGACTTTTGCCTGTTGCGTTGCTTGTGTGGTTGCTCAGTCATTAAGCATAACATAAAAGCAATTCTTCTCATAGGCAGGTGTAGAAGGCTCCTGCTGGGATTGTTCTGAAGGGAAAGATTTTTTGTTTTTCCTTCTGCTTACAATATCAGCATTCCCAAATGCTTCATTAACATGCAGAGAGTGAAGGGAAAAATCAGTATTTTTAAAGATCTGTCTTGTGATTATGATTCTGATGAGCTGCTCCTCAGCCACAGATAGGTTGGCACCACAGCAATTGGGTGTTTGCAAACAGCGGCAGAGAGGAGGCGTGGATCAGACCATCACCAGCAAGGTGTCCATCAACCAGCTGGAGAAGCTGCTTGACCAGTTTACAGCTGCTGCCTTCTGGGCATCAGGGTGTCCCTACGGGGTGCTGTGTCCCTTTCCCGTTCAGCCATCAGGTGAGCTAAGAGGTGATTTCAGCTCAGACCGGCTGGCATACGAGGGACATGGCACACGTCAAAATGCTGGTTTGCATGAGAAACGATTTAATCATCTCACAGTCTCCGGATGAGTTCTCACAAGTCGCTTTCCTTCTGCTGAGAAAGATGTGTATTTTCCTACAGCTGATGGAGAAATGGATCCTGGAGCTGCTCAGAGCAGCGTTGTGAGGAAACTTGTGGATTGTGCCTCAGCCACACGCAGACAAGTGAACATGATGCTCCAGAGGATGCAGTAACCTGGTGATTTGCTCCCTTGGATGCTCATCTTCTGGGTTAATGCTGCAGTGCAAAGTTACCCTGAGTTAGGGGAGAGCAGCACAATGAGGCAATGTCTCTGCTGTCTTGTCACTTTACATTTCTCAAAAAGAAAAAAAATTACCGAGCCTTTGAGAGAGTGTTTTCTCTCCTTGCTTACAGAAGTTGGGCTCTTCCTTGTTACTCAAGTGTTCACGGCTGGCACCTCCAGGAAGAAAATTCAGTTGTCTGCAGTACAATAGCTTTTGTTTAGTCTCCACTGCAGTGATCAGACAGAGCTCTTCAGTTTCCTCTTTGCCACTTACCAGCTTAATTATATCGAGATAAAGACTGTGCTGGAAGGACAGCTGTTGCGGGAGAAAAAGCCTAGACAGTAAATATGCAGTCAGACGCATTCAAACATGGGGAGATTTAGCAGTTCTCTGTCATTCCTCCTATATACAGGCAGCTTAATCCTGTTGTGCTGACCAGAAGATTTAAGATGGACCAAACCAGGAATTGCACGGGGCTCCTGTATATAGAGTGCTGACACTAGGTACTCCTTGATGGCTTAAAAAATGTTATCAGATGTGATTACTAAGGCAGTGTCTGTACTACAACGTGCTTTAATCCCAGGGGACAGTTGCAATAAGAAACACCATTGGTGTGCTCAGCACTAAATGCCTGACCGGCTATGACTGAAGTTGTTTGCAAATAACTCTAGGTAAAAACGACAAAAGGAAAAGGGACAACACTTCTAAAATACCAAAACGTTTTGATCTAAGACTTCCAGTAGAAAAACTGACTTTTGCTTAGGAAATGTAAAGTTTGAAATTGAAAAAACGTCAGGGTTGTTGTTTGTTTGTTTGTTTGTTTAAGTCTTGAATGTTACAAAGGCAAAGTGAAACACTAAACACTCCATTTGGGCTAGAGATGCTCTTTGGTCAAAAGCCAAAGGCTTTTTCCTGTGCACCTGGAAAAACTTGTCTGCTTGTCTCCCCCAAAGCAAATCTGTCTCTCCACCTCCCCATTCTGAAATTTCTCTCTCCCACCCCCTAAATTCATGTGTATGCCTAATTCCACTATTGAAATAAAAAATAATTCTTGTATTTGCACATCTCTGGGTTGATAGGCCCAGTTAATCAGTTTTCATGTTGTGCTGACACATGGAACTGATCCTATTGCCAGGGCAGTGTTGTGAAACAACCTTTTGTGGATGATTTGCCAACTCCCTTCTCTGCCTGGTCCCATGTTCAATTTGAAAAGAACTACCAAGTCAGTTGTGTCTAAAGGCTGCAGCAGCCACAACAACCCTGCTTCTCTCTGAGGTTTTCCTTTTTTTCTGATACTGTATGGAGAGACAATTGCAGCTGAAATAGTTTCCCTTTCATGTACTATTGCATAATTTCAGGATACTACCACCTTTCTGGGTATTGCTGTCTCACGGAAGCTTCAGTGATGGAATTACAGGGCTTGTTATTTTCCAAGATCTTAGCAGTCCTGCATTTTTTTTTTCCACCTTAAGGTAATTTTACTAATCATTCTTGTCCTGGGTTGTCGCCATCAATTGAGTGGATTTGCTTTTCCCCTATAATTTCTGTGCTTATTTGGAGGAGGAAGCGTTGCCAAAGGAGTCAGGCTAACCCTGAGATGAACCCTGAAACATTAATTTTACAGGTTGCTGTGTTTGGTGGAAGGAGCTATTGTGCTGAATTAAAATAAAGCTACTGCAATTCTGGGAAATTAATGTTGAGCTCTCAGCCCAGATTCCAAAGAGTCTCCACGGCCTTGTCTAGACTGACTCAAAGAGGCAGCGTCTGTGCTAGGTTGCTGAAATGCATTAGCAGAGCTGGAGCATGCTTTAATGCAGATGTTAAAATGCACTTTTCTTGCTCTGTGTTCATGTCAATAGTCTGGCTACCACCCCATACATTCCTAGTCTAGACAAGCACATGTCCATAGATTTATGTGCCGGAGGCAATGAGTGAACCTTAAAAGGCTGGTGTGTATGCTCCTTCACCTCAAAAAGGAGAATTTAACCCAAAACTAAGTGTAGAAATCCTAACAGAGGTAAAACCTTGGTAAGCTTGACTGCAGCTAGTATGAGTGAGAGAAGGAGTGAGGGCTCCTGTTTGGCTTTCACTGGTTATGTTTGGTTTCAGCCAAACTCCGATCAGCCTGCACCTTTTCTCCAATACAAATTGGCACAGAAATATAAAAGGTCCCTACTTGCTCTGAGGACAATGCTGAGGATTGTCTAGACTACCCTAAAAGATGTATTTAAAGCCCATGAGCTAAACTGACTTAATTGTCACATTAAAAAGGTGAAGCAGGTGGGATGATTTGTATTCTGTGGCTGGAGTGGTTTTTGGGGAATCTCAGGGCTCTGCTTCTGTGTTGGAATGGCCAACAGTTCTGTGCAGACTAAAGAGTCCAGCACCTGGAGTTCACCCAAATCTTCGAGAAATCAAAGGATACAGAATCAGAATGTGTGTGTAGCTCTTGCTTCTGAGCATCAGTTAATAAAGTAAATAGCTTTGTTCATTCCCTACCACTGCAGGTTGTTAGGTCAACTGGCATTCTATGGCTTTAATGGATTGTGAGATTGCTTAATATGTCAGAATTGGTGGGACAGACTGTGTTTAAAATTCAAATACTCCATTTTCATATGGAATCTGTGTGGGACTTGAGCAGTGTCCAAATTAATGCATGGCACATTTGAATACTGACTAATTAGACTTAACAAATCAGTAAGAATTGGGCACTGGTGAGAACTAAACCTATTAAAGAAACAGAACACAAGTTAATTTAAAAAAAAAAAAAAAATCCCTGACACTTTATGTGGTGTTTTCCATTCACAGAGGTTTTGAAATGCCGATTAAAAATGCAGTGACTTCTGGGATAAACCTCTGCTGTGATATGCAGAACAGCAAGGTAAAATCTGAGTGAGCAAACAGCAGAATTAAAGTCCTGACTGATAAAGCACAAAGCATAGGTCCATAATTCTGAAGGATTTGTTTTCCAGACAGTAGCAAGAGAGATGAAGTAATTACTTTAATGACAGACGGTCTGTACTATTGATGTTTTAAAGTGACCCTATGCATCCTTCTAGGGCATAGTGAATGTTTGATTCTATGTTATACCGGGTTGTTTTAAACATCTGAAAGATGTGGTCTAAGGAGATCCTAGTGAATGTTCTCAGTGATTTTTGCAGTGCTTAAATGTTCTTCCAGTAGGAAGTGCCCTGGATAAAGTCTCATAGGTAAAGACTAATGGAAAAAGACTTCAATAGTGCTTTGTTTTCTGATATTAAACAATGCAGTTTTGAAACTGTCAGAAAGGTGTCTCGTACCCCGGATAGGATGAGGCTGATTTACTCAACCTTTCTCACCAGCAGTCCTGTAAGAGGGATTTTTCTCTTTGGAATTCTGCTGCTTTAAATTGTGAAAAGGAAATTCTATATCTAGGTATCCTCTATGTTTCCAGGTGAAGTTTTTCAGTGGTTTTCTTGCTGTGTCCTATGTGTCTGGCCTTTGAGCAAGAGGAGGATACCCGAATTGTGCCAGGGAACCGGCTGTGTGACTTTGTCTGGAAAACAAAGATCTGTGGTTTGGCCATATGTAAGATGAGTTGCAATGCTTATGTGTGAAAGCACTTGAAGATCTGAAGGAGAAGAGCATACATAATCAGTATTTTCATAAGGATGTTAAGCTGAGTTACTGATGTATTTTCTTGTGCTATAAGCCCTGGAGGTCACAGGACTGACGAGGTTGCAAGGGGACAGTAGCCTGCAGAGCAATAGGAGCCAATGTGCTTTCATTCTGTATGGTTTTCAAAATGCATCCCACTGACTCCAGCAATGCCGTTCATGGGAATTCCTTGCTCAGGAACGCTGAATGCAGCCAGGTTTTGGTAAGACAGTGAAGTTGCCTCATTTTGTACCAGTCCCCTGATTTGCAAAGCCTGTGAGTAGCCAAGTTGGTCCCTTCCAGCTGCTTCTTATCTGCCATGTGTAATTACGCTGTCATCATGAGCAGTATTATGGATTTGAGAATACCTGCATTATTTATAGAATTGCAATTTGATGTGATTTTTTTTGCTGCAGAAATTAACTCCCTTTCGTTATATTTATTTGTAACTTAGCCTTTCCTGCCCCTTAATAGGGTCATAGCGTTAAATACATCATTCATCTGACAGGCTAATGTCAATTACACATTGGGACCCCAGATGCCTTAATGAAAATAAGATACTATAGGATTAGGCAGGGCAAAATAGTTGGAGCATGAAAAATATGGCTTTACAAATTCAAGTTATGTAAGAGAAGCAGGAGAGATAACAGTCAAGGTCATGAAGATGAAAAGGAGGAATTTCATATGTTATGTATGTAAATAGCTTGTAATGGTTTTGTTTGTAGCAGTTTGCATGCAAATCAAAATGTAATAGGAACAGTAAAAACTTGCTCATTTATAGAACTTGGCTTTAGAAATGCAGAGACACTGGAAAACAATACGTGAACTAAAGCAGGTGCGATACTGCATCATCCTTCAACTTGCATCGCTCTGCAAATTCCCTGTCGTATGAAGAGGAGTGTTGGAGGACCTTTACGTGACCTCTTTGGCACACACGCACTTACTGGGGTTCCACTTGTGCCATTAGTTGCTCTGAAGCTGTAGCTTCCTCCGGAGGAGGCCTTCATCGCCGATGGCAGCACATTGATTTTTGGCTGAACAAATGCCATGTGTTATTGACTGGTTTCCCTGGTCCTCTGGGGTGTCTCGTCTGACAGAGACAGGGCAAGTCTGCACACACCATTCCCAGGCTTCCTTTTTATACAGACATTCAGTCCACACTCTTCCTTATCTCAAGAAGTTGGGGGATTACTCCCTTGCAGTGAGGCACTTTGGTTATATGTACCCAGCCTAGTCAGAACCTGGATTTCAGTCAATTTGCTTTGTCCTGGTGGGTATTTTTTCATAGCTGGATATTAAATAGATTTTAAATCTCCAGGAAAATGAGACACACACACACGCACCTTCCTGCTCAGTCTTGGAAGCTTAGCAAGCACTCAGCCTTGCTACCTGTTACAAGGAGCTTACTCAGGGTACACCTGGGGCTGCTTAATTTCCCAGTTTGTTCAGCTGGATTGTAAATCTAGGCTATTTTCTTGCAAGTTGTTCCATGGTAATGTACTTCCTGCTGCTACAATGGCTAATAGACCCTGGATAAAATGCCCTCAGTGACTTCAGAAATAGCCTCATCGCTCAGACTTGTGCTCAGAAGAGGACTCAGCTGGGCAGCCAACATTCTAGCTGACGGTGAGCTTTCAGCTAAATCTCTGCTAAAAGCCAACTTGAATCAGTACTGATGAAGACTAGCCACCTTTTTCATTTATATAATGCAGATTGTGGCTCTCAGTTCAGATGTTTAGGGCCAGTAGCACAAAGAAATAAAATACCCTTCCGACCGGTCTAAATGGGGGTGAGGGAGTGTGACATCCTCAAACACTTGGCACCAGTATCTATGAAAACCATTGGTAACGTGCGTTCTGATATTAGCAAGACGACTCTAGCTAACACCAAATGCTTTGGCTGTCCTTGCCCACGTGCTGTTCAGCAATGGTACACATCTGTCTGTTCAGTTCGGAATACAAGGCCTTGAACAGTCCCTGCAGGCTGAATGTACCATTTCTTTCCATAGTGTAGGAGCTGCAGGAGTAATAATGTCTCTATCTTGGCAGCACGGTGTTTGCAATCGGTGGGTGATTCAGTTGCTGAATCTGCAAGTTTATACATCTGGAAATGTTCTGGGTTGGGCTCCAGGTTGCCTTACACCCCTTGCAGTCTCAATGAGTTTGGCAGCAGGTTTAGTGTACTCACTGAAGCCGAGCAGTCTGGGGGGTGTTTCCACTCTAACTTTGGTTGAACTAGAATGAATAACAGCTGAAAGGAATTTATCTGGATTGTAAAGTCAGTATAGAATTTGTCTCCATGCTTTAAAGCATGGTAGCCACTTTCTAGGTCTCTCTAAGTTAGTGTGCATGATAATAATGAAAACAGTTCAGCCTCATATTTCTTTCTCTCTCAGAAATCAAAGCAAGAGATTCTTCTCTTTGCAGTCTATTAGCAGGAGAACTGAACAAAGTGAGAAAGCATCACAGGCTAGAAGAAATATTCGAGCTATTGTCAGTGTGGCAAGTGAAGGGCAATGATCCACCTTGGAGATAGATGTACTTCATACTTGCCCAGCCTGAGTGCACAAGAGCCATGCAAAGCTGACTTAGTATAAGCAGGAGTGATTTAGCATAAAGCTTTCAGAAGACATGTCAAATATTCTTGCAGCTTGCTTTTCTTCTCAGGTGCTGGGATGTAAGGATGAAGGTGGCAAGAGGTATTTGTCCTTTCTGTGCTTTGGAGCTGGGCAACTTGCACAACCACGTACCTGCTCACATGAAGGGTAGTGGTGTGGAGACTTTGCTCCTTTGGTGCAGGAGGACAAGGCAGTCGTTCGCTTCCTGTCACACACCCAACAGTGCACATGGCCTGGATTACAGGTGGAAATGAGTGTGGGATGTGTGAGCACAACACTGCATAGCCAAAGGGGCTGGCTGCGTGGCCAGCAAGCCTCGTGAAACACATGGAGCTGGGGGCAGCACTTCACAGCAAAGCCCTGGGTACGGGTTCTTCAGCCACCTCTGCCGAGGTGTAACCTGGGCACTCCTGCTACCGTCGGGTTGGCTTGGCACATGTGCTGGTAGTGCTGTGACGACTTCAGTGAAGTGCTGCTCAATATTGCACAGATTGCTTCCCTTACACTTGGATTCATTAACAGGTTTTCTTCCCAAATGAGTTAAGGTTAGCAAGCCTGTTCCAATGGCATGGACGCATGAGCATTTCTGTTGGAAAACTGAAAGAATTTGGCAGCACAGGCAGACTTACTGCAGATCTAAGCTTATTTTGAAATGAATTCCTGAGATTGCTGGGGACAACTAGATATACACGTTTCCATGTGGTGTGTAGGAGTAGTGTAGGATAATCGTACAAAGATTAGAGAGATCATCACTTCACTGATGGGGAGAAGTGATTTTTTTTTTTTTTTTGGTAGACTTTTGTCTGTTCTACATCTGAATTAAAATGTTCTTAAAGGTATTCATCCCTCTAATTTTACTTGTTTTCCTTACATTTTGATTCTTCTCTGAAAATAGACTATAGAAAGCTTATGTATTCTTGCTCAGCAAATTGCTTCCCTATGAGCACTGAGAGACAAAGTGACTAAGTCCCGCTGCGTTTTTTAATCTAAGTACTAGTACAAAAAGAAATACGAACAACTCATGTAAGCAACCTAACTACCCCCCCCCCGCCATGCAAATCTATGTTACAGTGAAGTGGTTTTTAAGTCCCATTGCATGGAAACCAGAGAATTGAAGGGATTTTTAAAGTTAGAGCCTGCACATTTGGTCCATAACGGTCAATCTAAAAGCAAAGAACTGTGAAAGAGTATAACCTCAGAAGCAATCCTAGGATTTTAACAGGGACAGATGTGCGGGGAGACACTCAACATGATTGATAGCTGTCAGCAGAACACTCTTGTCATGTAGCCATCAGGAGTAAAACGGCTGAGGACAGAAGTTCAGTGTCATCCAGAGAAAGCCCTTGTGAAGCTCTATAGACTGCTGTGCTTTCCTGACAGGGCAGAATGAATTGGGACTGAGATGTATTTATATCACTTGATATTTTATTTAGTGCACATACATATTTTAGCAAAACCCTGATTAGCTCCCACAGCATGTATTCTGTAAATCATCGTATTGTGCCTGCGAGTGGCACTCTTGCTGGCCTCTGGGCTTCAAGTATAGCAAAAGAGGACAGCTGCTGCCTTAGCCTTCAGGGCAAACTATGACTTCCCTTTCTGCTTCTTTACTAACTCGCTCCTCCTTTAAGTGCACAGGTGTACTGCTAACTGTGGAACCTCCCCTAAACTCAGCACAGGGTCTAGACCTGTAGTCCGCCGCACAGCTTCTCTTCACTGACCTCTTCCCCCTGCAGCTCAGTAAAATGGCCAGGAAACTGCCCGCTTCTCTGTGCTGTTAGAAGAGCAAAAAGACAATAACTGTCCTCCTACGGCTGTCTCGTTCTCTGGTCTCTTCTCCCAGTGTAGACTTCTGCCTTCCTTCCCATCTAAATAAATGTCACTTATGCACTTAGAGGATTTTTCTCAAGGAAGATCAAGACTTTGCTGTGTAAGTTGTGCTATTCTCTTTATATCAAAACTTCATTGATGTTGGTACTTAATGCTATGAGAATAATGTTGCTGGGCAGTGGTGAGGGATTCGGAAGTCTGGAATGCTTGTGGCTATTGAGGGTAAGGTATCATTTTCTCCTATAAAAGACAGTTGCATTCTCACCATGACACAAACTAAGAGCCCCGCAATATTACCTGTGCTTTTTGGAGTTAAATACATGTACTTCACAGATTGCAGTTGGCTTTGATAAGTAGCTTCTGATTGTAAGTAGATTTCATTTAAAAAGAAAATGTAAAAGCTTTTTATTTTAAAAATACTGTACAATCATGCTATGTTAATAACTGATGCTACAGTGTATCATGATCTGTTGATGCAGATTCTGTTAAGAGACGCCAAGTTAACGCATCTTGCGAATAACAGGTGTTTTTCTTTTTTTTCTCTTCCACCACTGCTTGGCCAGGACTGGAAGAAAGGGAGGAGAGGATAGACAGAGAGAGACTCACAAATAGTTGCATTAACTATGCATAATAAAAACCCAAAGTGTCTGGCACACAAAAAAGGTACCAGCAGCAGATGGTGAAAAGAGAAATGGATGGGAACTGGCAACAACCCTAGAGTAACCCTAACCTTGGCAAAACAGGGAAAGAGAAAAATAATCACTGTGTGCCACTTTGAAGTGACCACAGGGAATCTCTTCATTTGCTGGAAGGCTTCCCAAACCCAATCTTTGGGAGCCTTGCATGTAAATTAATGCTACTAAGGATGGAATCTAGTCCAGTGCCTTCTGGTATAAAGCGAACTCCTCTCTGGAGGATGTGTTATCAACACCAATGCCTGGATGGTTCTTCCCTCATTGGTTTTCTTTATGGGAAAGCACAGTGAAAAAGATTATTTCCCTCAAAATTATTTACGTGTGTCCCTTATGATTTCAGAGGGAATAACAAGATTGCAATTAAATTTATCCTTATTAGCATTAAACCCCAAAGCAACCATGTTAAAATAAATCTGTACAAGAGCCTCCCAGGAAGGAGTGTGAGAAGTGAGAAGGAAATTTTCTACACTCTTAATTATGGCTGAAGGTTTTGGTCTCCTCCTACATGTCTGTGCTGACAATCTCTACATGTTGAAGACACAGCAGTATCACCACAACGACACCCACACTGACAGCAACCTCCTGGAAGAGTCCTCAATGGACTCTTAGGCTCTACTCCAAGACTTTTTTTTTTTTTTTAAGGAATTAATGTAGAAAGCTAAACAAAGGTAGACATTTGCGTAGGACTTGGAGAAGTCCTACTCTGCCACAACATTCCTATGTGATAGTGTTGAGTCTCTTAATCCTGGTTATTCCAAGTTACTGAAGTACCTCAGTCCTTCCCCAATACAGTGGAGATGTAATTATGCCACGGGCCTTCTTTGCTGAAATGGGGACACCAGTGTCACTGGGTGTTTGTGGGGCTCAGTACATCCATGTCTATGAGCTGGACGGCAGCTACAGTAATGAAAGCTGTGTAAATAACAGCAAGAAAATGAGGTCTAGAAACAAAATGCAATGGCCTGTGAGAAATGGTATTTTCTAAAGCATTAATGACTGAGATACATGCTGCCATTAGATGGATTTAGAAAAATCCCTTGCTAAAGTCTCAGGGAACCTGTCTGAGTTTAAATAATGAGGCCAGTGGGAGTCTTTTTGTAGGTGTCATGATTGGATCAGAGTCTGGTTCTCTGTGGTAATTTGTTGCAGTGAAACGTTACTGGCAGCACTAACTGATCTAATTCTGTAGATCTTCTTTGTGAAATCAAGATAGCTGCTAGCTAGTTAAGTACCTACAGACCCACCCTAAACCTCTTGCAAAGGCTACTGCTGCGAGTGATGCTAAAATCTTTTAGGTGGGGCTCATGTATACTGTCATACTCAAGGTTAAACTGATTATTGATTTCAGGTTAGGAACAAATTTTGATGTTGACATTAACTGGTACTGTTAGAGCTCTTCTCCCCATAGCACAGCAATTTTTGATAGGTAGCAGAATTTCTGTAGAAAAGCTGGAATTCTTTGTATTCCTCTATGCACCCAACCCCTCTGCCTCTAGTTTAGATGATTTATTTTTTTACATATCTGGTGTTAAATTGTACCTGCCAAGTCCTGTATGACACTTGGATGTTCTACAGGTATGTGACTAATGTGCAGTTCAAAGCAAACTGAACAGCTGTTGTATCAGCTTCCACCCACATCTCTTCTATTCTGATATCAGAAAATGCATTTTATAGTGGAAGATAATTTCTCCTCACTTTAAGGAACACTACGTGATGCCTGGAACAGAGAGAGTTGGAAAGACTGATTGCGAAGAAAGTTAGGTGAAAATTTTTGCTGTCTCTGTTCACAAATGGATTCTTGTTCTTGCAAATGGTTTTATTCTTGGCATTACTGACAAGTGCATGCAAAGACTCCTGCTGCTATCCTAATGTTTCAGGCATCGCCTGTAAGGGCTCTGGAGGTAGTCTGGGATCTGTTTTTTGGCCAAAACTCCGGACTTGAAGCTGGGAAGGAGAACAGGTCCTTGGAGATAAAAATAACAGGGAAGACCTACTTTGCCTCTCACTGAGTGATAAAACATCTTTTCCAGGCTCCTTTGCCCACCTTTCCTCTTGCTTTTTACCGCATCCTCTGTGCAAGGAGATTATGGGGAATCCATTTCTAAGTCAATAGCAAATTATGAGCCATTGACCACCTGGAACTATTTCTGGTTAGAAAAAGCGGAGAGTCAATTTCTTCCATAACATCTCCCACATCCCTGTTCCTCTTGCAAGGACTGCTTTAGCTAATGAGCAGAGACAGCCATCAGCAGTCTCTGCTGGTATTGGCTATATTGTCATATAGCTATTAGAGCATAAGGTACAATGACCTTGTAGTTGTCTTTACAAGTAGTGCATTAATTCATCGAAGAAACGGGATATCAAGGATGTTCTTGTTCAAGTCTTATTTCTTCATAAAATATCCAGACTTCATAAAGTTTCCTATGCACTTAATGCAGCAGCAAACAGTACTTTGTATATCTATGGCTCTCATCCACCAAGAAAGCTCAAAAATAAAGCATGATATCCATGTAGCCATGCAAGGATATTTTATAGGCAATCACATCTGGGTTACAGGTACATGATTGTTTTAATTGGCTACTACTGTGCTGGTGCATGTCTCTGAGGAGACTGTCCCATGTTCTGACGTTCCTGTATCATCTGGGTTTGCAGGCACCTGAATTCTTCCCCCCTCATGTTTAGTCTGCAAGAGGGGCGGGTGGATTGCTTTGAAACCTGCACATGCTTGAGCTTAGGAAGGGCTAAACCAAGGTTAATAGTTCCTCTGAAAAACCTTCTTTGCTTTTGCAGAGACAGGCTTACAAATAGTAAAAATAGACCAGGCTTGTCTAGTTCAAACTCTGCAAGTCCCAAATGCCATTTGGAGGCTGTTAGGATTCAGTTTCTGTTTATACTCTTGTTTCCACTAGAGAGACTGCATTTTACTGGGCTAGATCTAGCACAGTCACTTTTCCCTTCAGCTTCGTCACTCTTCTACTTTGAACAAAGCCTAAACCACTAGAGGTCAGGGGAGGAATGGACAGGGATACCTTCCCTACCAAATTCTATCCTTACTTCAATTTTTCACGAAGTATTTTTTTCCATGCCTGTATCATCCAGGTGAATTTGTATAGCCTTGATTTTTAGATGGTCCCCTGGGGAAAACAAAGGAGTGTTACAGGCATTTGACATCTTTATTCAGTCCTTGGCTTTGCCACAGACTTACAGTGAGACCTTTACCAAGTCATCGAATTGCTCTGTTCCAACCCCATCTGTCATGGGAGGATTTCTACTGCACCTGGTGTTTTCTTAATTCACATGAAGCACCATGTGGCAGTGGTTGTTCTTTACCACATGTGATTGAGGTGGCATGGTAGAGAAGAACGGGGCCACATCATCTACTGGGGCTGACTGAAATGCAGATAACTCACACCTCTTATCTCCAAGCATTTCCTTCACCTAGAAATATTTGCAAACCAACCTGGCCTGAGGTTCAACTGCAGGGTGAAGGCTGTCTGACATAGATGAAAGACATTCACCAGATGCTCTCCTTTTTTTTTGTTTTTTTGTTTGCTTTTCACCTGGAGCATGTTGGTTACATGCAGAGAAGTCAGTCTGTGCTTGCCAGATTAGCTTCCAGGGGTAGAAGACAGGGGACTGGGGATCTTGGTCCTCATGCAACTGTGTCCCCAGGTGAGCTGAAGGTGGCAGATCCACCAGGAGAGGGAGCCACCTGCCCTCTGAAGCAGCAGACATGTGGCAATGCCCTGTCCCACCTCTCCCTGCAAAAGGATAGTTTGTCACCTGCACCTGCTTCTTCAAAGGCTGGAGGGAGGCCAAGGTGGAAGGGAAGCAAAGAATATGAACACATCTTGCATTGGCCTTTTTCAAGGCTGAGATAGGTGTTTATCCTTAGAGAAGTTCCCCACTGCTGCTCTTGGAGCCAAACAATGATGCTCAACTGCAAATGACTGGTATTGTGCTTGCCTGCCAGGTTGGGATGGCCACAACAAAACCAGTGGGTACAGGGTGCAGCAGAATATTAGCTTTGGGAACCCTGTCCACGTTGGAAAGGAATGCCAGTATACACATTTAAATTGCTGTGTCTGAGTTGGAGTAACAACAGTCTTCACTGTATGAATATTTCCAAATTTCTTTGAGTGTTCCTCCCCCCATTTGTTCTGTCAGTTTTTACAATAAACTTGGACTAATCCAGGAAACCCTTATGCTTCAGGTTGAGCACAGCCATGCAGGGCACTGTATGGTTACACCCAGAGAACCATTCCCCGTGAAGGTGTGCTCTGTACCTGCTGCTGACCTCCTGGCTTGAGCAAACTGCATCTCTGGCTCACGCACAAGGCACGTGCTCCCGCTGCCTCTCAGGGGCTGTGAAAATAAAGGTGAGGAAATATCAGAGGGGATTTTAAGGTGAGTCACATGTGCTGAGGATTTGGGATTTCTAATGCATCTGGTTGCTCACGCTATTCTGCAAGACAAAGAGTATTTACTTGTTCGCACAAGGTTGTTTGATTACAATACTCAAAGCCTTCTTCCCCCTTTCCTCTTGCTTCATGGTAATAGGATTGTGACCTGGGGGTGGAGGAAAATACTTCACATATTTTTCTGCATCGCTGCTCCTTTGCTGTAACTCTCAGCACTGGTCTCTTAGAGCTCTTAGCAGCAATGAGCTCCTTCCTAACTGCCTAGGGGAGCATTTGTGAGCAGCATCTTCTGGGTTGCTGTGTAAGGGCAGGACTCTAGCTGTTGTAGTACCAATGGTAAGCACGTTTTTCCGTAACTGAAAGAAGCGATTGCTACTCAGAGGAGTATTAGGCATGTGTGAATGATTGCACCCACAGCTTCAGTGGTAGTGCTGCTCGTTCTCCATCTGCTCCATCTGCAAGAACTAGGAAAGCTGCCAGGAAAACAGAGTAGTAAATAATGTTTCTAATTCACCTGCCATCAGAGATTTGCAAAGTGTTTTGCGAGTTATGCTGAAGTCCTGCTGCCACTAAGAAATGGGAGCACGTTATTGTGCTTTCTGGTAATGTACATACTGGAAGGTGTGAGGAGAAGACTTAACCCTGGGCAGTATGGACCTGGTAGAGTCCATCTCTGTTTCCAGGCTTGCAGTATGAACTCAGTTACGGGAGGAGCACAGAAAATTTGACGGATGCCTCAACATGGCAATTTCAAGAAACTACAAGTACTATCAGATTGCTCGGTGAGGTAGAAAGCCCACAGTGACAGAAGTGTTGGTGCTCCTGGGCTTGTTATACCACGAACACCCGCTGGGCGGGATGCTGCACCTTCCTTTGCATGCCATGGCAGTTGGCCATTAGGACCCAGAGTAGCTGTCATGGTTAATATCCTGAGAGGTTACTGCTTCATCCAAAACTTTGTAAGGCTGCTGTGGTTTCTCTTATCAAACATCTTAAATACAAACACTTTAACTAAAAATCCTGGCTATTTCTCTGTTCCTGTATGTAAATCTGCAGCTATAAAACGTTTTGCCCTTGCAACAAGTGCCATGGCAGTAGCCTGCTTTGACTCACTCTGTGCTTTGCATCAAGAGCCTCCCACAAAGCAGACTGTGTCATTGCAGTGCCACAAGAAGCATATGGCATCCAAAGGTAAAGGATCTGGACCCTCTCCACTGTGCAGGTTCTACAATATTTCTTTTCAAAAGAAACCAGAAAAATGAAAGATGTTGTTGTGAAAGGCCTTGACTAAAGGAGCATTGCACCCGCAAGTATAAGGAGCATGGGCTGGCAGCTGCACCCTGTAAGACGCACATTGGGTTCTGTGCTTATCCAAGCTCAGGCCACAGCAAGTGGGCAACAGCCTGCGGAGAGCTGGTTTTGACAGAATTCTCTCTGCCTCCAGGTACAGCCAGGCTGACAGAGGCTGATTTGGAGGCTGTCACTGAGCCTCGCAGTGGCTGGCTGCTGTATTTGACAGCCTTATGCCAGGTCTTGCACTGCAATAAGTTCTGACGCTCCTTGGGGGCTGACTGTTCTTTCTGTGTTGTGGTGGTGTGGTTTTTTCCTTTGTTGTTTTTTTTTTTTTTCTCTCTTCTTCACTTCCCTGCATTTAGGATTCTTTCAATAAATGGGCTCACAGCTTGGTGCTAAATATATTTGTTTGAGGCCTGACACTTGATGGGTAGATACCTTCCCATTGCCGAACACCCAACCTGGAGCTCAGGCTGCTGGCAGGCAGGCCCTTTCTCAAGGGATCCCTTGGTTCCACATCCACAAACCTACATGATGGTTATGGAAGAAGTTGTCCCCTAGCCCTGGATTTCCTGCATAAGGAAGTAAAATGCCCCAGGGATGGCTCCACAGCCACTATCACTTATCTAGGGAATACCTGCCGCGCGGTGATGACAACTTTCCTCTTCATTTGCTTTCCAGCTGCTCGGGCTAATCCAAGCTCAGCAGAGCGAGCAATTCACCGCTCACCTAGAATCTTATTTGGATGGTCTGAATATTTGAGTGTTTGTGTATCGCTTCAAAGATGATTGCAGGCATTGAGTTCTCTTTGGAATTACTCATGGATAAGCTGGAGATTGTCAGCAAAAGAAAGACGTGCAGGTATAACCTATAGATACTAATATTTCTATGTATTTGTATGGGTCTTGTAGGGGACACCTTTTTTTTTTTTTTGAGTTGACTGAACAAGTGAGCATCCTGTGGGTTTATCCGTGCGAAGACTTGTACCCCATTTGGCCAGTCTCATTTTTTACCATGTTTCCACCAATGTGGTATTACTTTCTTATCACTTCAGAGAGACTTTACTTTTACTTGGTGACTCTTGAACGGAAGAAGAAAGGAAGCGAAGTGGCTTGTTCAGGGCCAGCAACAGAGCCTGTCAGAACTGCTTTTATTTATCTGGCGTAATTTTTACCAGTGCTGTGCCAAAACCACACCTCTCCAGTGAACTGGTTAGATGGAGCAGGGCATTCCTATGGCCTGGAGTCAGCTCAGGCTCTGCCTCCTATAAAACTAGTTTTTCTCACCCTCTCAGAGATAACTGACAAAAGCAAATCAGCTCCAACCTGTGTGACCCAAACAAGCTGTAAATCAACTCTACTATGTTTGTGTGGGAGGAGGATGTTTCCAAGTGCTAGGAAGGAAAGCTGCCTTTTAAGAAGTCAGTTACTTAATTATGTTGGTTTTATGGCACACTTCTCCATGGGCTGGATGTTGGAGGAAGGCAGAACTATTCCCATGGTGCTCAGATATGAGAAAGTTCATTGTATTTCACCACCCATTCCTCAGGGAGTTCAGTCCACCAAAAAAAAAATCAAGGAAAACCCAAATGCTAAAAATATTTATATGGAAAACCCACAGCACATTCATGTGGTATCAAGAGCCAGCTGCTTCGTGGTGATAAAAGAGCTGTGGCCTGTGTATTGTGAAGGATTTAGCAGTTCAACAAGCTGTGGTTTCTTCAGAGAAAAAGATTTGGCAGCTTTTTTGAACAGTAACATTTCAATGGCCTCAGTTTTGCTTCTATAAGCAAAAGCTGAAGATTCAAGGGTATCACTGAGCCTATTTTTCATAATGGTAGACGGTGTTTTCAGGATGGGATCAACAGTGATAATAAAATAAGCTTTCATAGCTATTATCTTCTAGCTGTTGTCTCGCTGTGGTGCAATCTAACGCTTGTGCAAACAGAACTAATGGCAGGCAATGTGTTATTTGTTTGTTCTAGCATAAAAGTTGACTTTATGGTGAGATTTCAAACTTCTCAATCTTCCTTGCAACCTGGAAGTTATGTAAATTACTTCTCTGAAGCCTATCCGCATTATCCAGAAAATTCCAAGCATGACAATTGTTCCCCTTTCTGTCTTGTGCTAATGACAAGACAGGCTGTAAGGAACCAGAAAGGGACAGCATGGGTAAATGATTGGTGCTATAAGGCTTTTCTCTTTTATTAGAATCATATCTGCATAAAATCTTTGTAGTGTTATTAAAGAGAGACATACTACTGGGAACTAGCATATGAAGACAAACCTCCTAGATAATAAACTGGAGAGCAAATGCTATTAAATGTAAGGTCAGATAGTCCTGCATATAACATCTAATAGATTTTTCTCATCAAAATACACCTGAATCAACAAAAGATGATATGACTTCAAATATAATTCTTGCAAGTGTTAAGGATATTATAAAGAAGTTGCTAAAAAACATTATCCTAGCTTGGGTGATCATAAATTGGTTCTATTTAAATCAAATGAAAGGATAAACAAAAGTAGGTTTGTGATTCAGGTTTTCTCTTTCAAAGGTAAAACTGATTATGGAAAACAACATACTCAAAAATGGAAAAGGTCTGTAATTTCTCTGCCAGCTGTTGTACAAACATATTACCAGGATTTTTCCTGAGTGCAGGAAAGGGGCTGTTTGTACAAAGCAGGAACGAAATGTTACCTAGAATTTTGCAACAGGTTCTTAGCACTGAAGCAAGTGCAGAAAAAGCTTATTCATTTCCCAGTCATCCTAGGAAGCCATTTTATGAAAGAAGGAAAGAGTCTACTCTGTGAGGGGCAAGATTCCATCTAAAAATACACTACAGGAATGAACAACAGGAAGAAAAACGTATTTAAACCAAAGGATAGCATTAGTCAAAGAGAAAAAGGGTTTGACTGGACCAAGAATGAACTTAGTCTGGATACAAGACAAAAATTTATAATCCTCAGAACAGGGAGGCTTTAAAAGAGTCTCCAACTTGGAGCTGTGGGGAGAAGAAAACTCATTTTAGAAAACAGAGATCTGGAAGGCTTTTCTAGCCCCATGTTTTATCAAAAAGGTAATGCAGATAGAACTGAACTGGTTGATGTTATAAAGCACCTAGTCCCATAATGAGATATTATTTTTTCTTAGGCAGCTGGAAATAGAACTAATTATTTAAGAGTAGCATTAAGGTGGGATCTGGTTATCTCCATTAGTGTTTACCAAATGCCACTCATCTCTGGTTTTTGGAACAACCAGGCAGCTTTCTGGCCAACACACATTTTGCTAAAATGCTTCTAGATGTGCCTGTGAATCAATGTTGAACGTATGTATTCTGAAAGAACATGGGCCAGCCTCTCCCTTTACATTCTCTTTCTCTCGGAGTAGAAAACACATTTCCTGATTCTACAACCAGGCTCTAATTCAATTAAAGGAACTGCTGATGGCAGTATGTGCAGCTTATGAATGGCAGGAAAACGTGAGTTACAGTTACTCTCAGCCAGATCCTCTACTGCAAGACATGAACCTCACTTGCAGAGGTTTTCTTTTTAATGTTCTTTACAGGGACACTGGTGAATGTGTGGAATTCATAAAATATAAGGCATAGGATACATCTGTGTGAATATTGCTGCTTGTGAGTCACTTCAGGAAATGATGTAGCTTGAAGATCTTACAATATTCTTCCTGCCAGAGTGGGTTTTTCTTTACAGTGAAGAAGTCTGCCAATGAATGCTCAGTGCTCTGTCAACCCCCCACCAAAATAAAAAACAAGAGAGAGAGAGGCTCTGTCTACAACCAAAGTTTTCTAGTAAACTGGGATATAGCAAGAACTGATCTGTTGGACAATTCATTACCTTGTGTGTGGGATCTGGTGCTATGATGGAAAGTAGGACTCTGCAGATGGCCCTGGACAACAGGAGAGTGACATTTTCCAGTGGTACACTTGCAGACAGTATTAGCTTGTTCCTTTTGCCCTGGTTTGCATGGTGGTGTGATTGGGTGTACATTGGTCTTGCTGCACATTACATTTCAGGATAAGGTTGGAGAAGATCAGCTCCAGCAGCTCAAACAAGCAGTAGTTAAGCTGATGTATGCATCTTAGAAGAATTAGCTACTAAAAAGAGCTAGTTGGAAACAGTAATCCCAATAAATTTGTTGTATTCTTGAGAATTAAGCACTTAAGCAATGCCCTCTAGCTTTGTTCTGACTTCATAATTTTCCTGTGGCTGTCTCCTGAGTGCTCTTCTACTTACCAACAGCCTTCTTGAGTGGTAGGCAACAAAACTGTACTTGCTATGTCAGAAGTAGATGTGACACCACAATTGCAAGGTGATATCACTCACTTTCTGCTCCAGCCTCCCGGGGTGGTCTTGGCCCTTTTGCCTACAGCACTGCACTGGGAACTCACATTTAGCTGACTTTTCACTGCCAGCCTTTCCAAAGTGACTGCTTTCCAGAGTACAACCCTTTATCCTGTAAGACCTATGGTCTGTGTCCCTAGGCATTAAAACATGTTACTCCAATTTGCCAAGAAATCCATACAACTCCAGCCGTAAGCTCTGCTGTCCTTATTTGCTAAATGCTATACCATTGGAACATAGTTGTTGATTACTTTCTTCCTTGTCACTAACAATGTAATAAAACAAACAGAGCTAAAGTTCCTGAGAGACTCCTTCAGAAATATGCTTAGTAATATATCCCTGCTTACAATTGTATTTTGTGACTTGTGATATAGCCAGGTTTAATTCAATTAGTGTGTTGTGCTAAGTCTGAACTGTTGTGGATCCCTAATCAGCGTGTCACAAGATATGGAATTAAGTGTTGAGCAAAAGTCCATTACAGTGATATTGCTACCTTTCAGCAGGCAAGCAAACTTTCGATCCCATTAAAATAGAAATCAATTTAATTTGGCAAGTTGTACCATTTTAATAAACTTTTGTTCATTGGTATTAATGATAAGATTCACATTTTTCTGTAATAGAATTCCATGTCAGCCCTCACAGGATTTTACTCAGGACTGATGCCAGGCTGGCAGGCCTATATTTATATATATAAAATACTGGCAGAACATGTGCATCCTTCAGGCTCCTGGAAGTTCTCTGTTATCAGCGTGTCTCATGTCAGCAGACCAGAGTGTTCTCATCCTGCTCTTTTAACAGTCTCTGAAGTTCTGACTTAGAAGTGTCTGGGCCTTAGTAGCTTCAGACTGCAGCACAGTGTGTTGTTGACAGCTCTACTCCTTTATCAAATGATGAGGTAGTATGCTGTCAACACTACTCTTATGTTAAAATAGACTTGAAAATGAAAGTATTGCTTACAGAATATTGTGTTCTTTTGCTTCATTATTAATTCATCTTACTTCTACATTCCAATTTATAAACATTTGTCCTTTTTATGGCAATAGTTTGGATTTTATGGCATTTTTCTCAGTAAATGAATGGCTTCCTAGCTGATCATTCTCTAACTTTCCTCTTGACTAATTGGACTCATGATTGTTTCAGGTCTGTGAAACAGTCCCTGTTAAAACACTGAACACTTTACACTGGTCAGGTAGTTACTCACTGGCTATATTCTCTTTGCAAACAAGAAAGATGATCCAAGTGTAAGCATGCCTGCATGAGTCGCAACTAACATTTAATTATGTGATCAGTTCCTTTTTGTGCTGAAAATGAAGCCTGATCTAAAACTTCTCTCATTAGGACACAAGATTGCTTGAACTAAGAAACAGTAGTTGCTAATAATTTACAGAGTTGCAGATTACATTTTAACTGGCTGCACAACTCCCTTTACTCTGCATCTATCTGATATTTTTTTCTCTCCCACCCATAAAAGATAAGCTTACATTCAAATCTACCTACCCCTTACTCCATGCTACTTCACCTAGGTAGGGGGTTGAGAACTTCCTTCTTCCTCCTTCCTTTTAAGACATTAATGATCTCAGAATAGTTTGGATGTTGTTCTTCAAATTCCTCTTAAATTCCCTGATCTTGATTACATTCAAGCTGTGCTTTCCCTTTGAAGAAGGGCTTTGCCTTTTTTTTTAAATCTTTAATGCTCACGGTGTGGAATTTGCTGTGATATATCAATATAAAGAGCTCTTTGACCATGTTCTTGGTCTCCGGGCAGGGCAATTCACCATGGCAGCAAGCCCTGCATCATCTGTCTTGTTTGATCAAGTGGACCAGTCACCACTGAGGACTTCGGAGCTTGAAACTCTTGAACCACTAAGAATGCTAGCTGGTTCCTGCCATCCTATACACCTAGTTGTCAAATCCTGTCCCATGTAATTGTAGGCAATCTTTCAGTCCAAAGATGTAATTGTTGTTAGTCCAGAAGAGTGCATCCCCAATATCCCATTATAAACCAAATGGTAAATGCTGAAATGGCATGAAAATTACTAAGTGTGAAATAAAATAAACCGCCTCTTCTGAAAGTACAGATTGGCCCTTCAGGTGCTGAGGCTGTAGATATTTTTTGAACTGCAAACACTTCAGCCCACTTGGAGCGTTATAAATTCAAGTTACTGCGATGGTGTATTAACATAAATCAAGTGAGGTTATAAGACTGGGATTGTAATTTTGGGGACAAGGTCTGGGACAATGGAATTTTTGAAGTTGCTCGAGGAAATTTGGTCTTGAAATGAGTTAAGTCGACTGAGAAAACCATGCAGTTAAAGCTGCGCAATTTCACCCTGTTCCACTTTGTGTGATCTCATCTTTTATCTGTCCTCATGTGGGCAAAACCAAACAGTGGAACCATTTCTGTTAATGTTGTTTTTGTAAGGATCCCCATCTCATGGCTTGAGCCCTTTTGAACGATGCCAGGAAGTTGTTTATAAGTTGGTAACTGCTGGGTCTGTCCTTATTGTTTTGGGATTCCTCTGCTCCCACATGGACCTGGCAGTCCCTTCCTGAAATGCTGGGGTAGTGCCAGAATGCTATTTCTGTAACTGTCCATTCCACACTGGATTCTTAAATGCTAGTTTATCAGACCTCAAGAATTTAGCTGTTCTGAGAAGCGGGACGCCAACGACAAATCTGCATGTTATGATCTGCAGAATCTGACTTCTCTAGTGGGAGGAGGCAGTAGTTCAGGCTTGACATCCTTCATTCAAACATGGGACAAAACTTGCCAAAAATATGGCATACCAGTAATTGTAGTCCCCACTGGGACCTGTGGTGAGACCACAAACTCCGTTTATTTAGAGCATTGAGATTCCTCTGAATATAATGAAGGTCAATACTTTTGGAGATAGATCAATGCGTTCAACAGTCCTGAACATCAAAGGCCATTCACTAAAAAATTGCACCAGACAGCAGTGGTTGTGTGTTTGTCAGTGTGGTGGTGTTGTTGTTTGTGTGTGGTGGTGTGGTGTGGTATGTGTGGTTTTTGTTTTGGTTGTTTTCCCCTCACAGTTTTGGTTGGTATGAGATATTATGTGCCAGGCAGGCTGGAACACTACAAATGTTGTAACTGAAAAATTCACAGAAAAAAATCCAGGCACTTATGTAAGATTGTAGGGGAGAGTGAGAGCAGCTGCTCGTATTGTTGCAAAAGCTAAATGTTTTCATGGAAATACAGCTTCTTCTGCGTTCAGTTTACCATTTCAAGCACTACAGCACAAGTGGTAGAAGGGAATGCCATCTTCTGTTGATGGATTTATTTTTCCCCTTTAATTCCTTGCTTCTTTCTCCATCACATTTGTTGAATTCAATGCCACTACACTTTCAACATTGAGATGAAGCCTAACTTGTGTTCTGAGAGACTTTAAAACTTCTGTGCATCTTGGGGCACTGTTCATATCTCCTCTGCTTAATGAAATTGTTCCAAAGGTGACATGTTCTGGCTGTGTTGCTCTGTGCATGCAGCACCCTGCACAAAGCTCTCCTCAGTAAGACATGTCATATATGAGTGTGGAGGGAAAAGAGTGATAACCAGGGCGATATTCACATCACCGAGCATTGAACATGTCTTAAAGCAGAGTGAGAACTCAGATGTTCAGGGTTGGGACTTAACCCATCTAGCCTGACCATATATATCACTAAATTACAGCCAGTTCTCTCTGTATGGAGTGCAATAGCTCATGTTTGAGTTCAGTAACGCACTTTCTAGAAAGGCAATCAACCCAGATCCAAGGACATAAAGGGATGGAGAATGTACCCCTTCTTTAGCATTTTGTTCCAGAGGATAATCATGCTGTAACAAATGTGAACCAGATGATTCATTAGGATTTTTCTAACTCCAGCTCTCAGCCATTGTTCTCATTCTTGTTGTGCCTTTTCCCACTTGATTAGAGCTCTTAGAACTGGTATTTTTCTCCCCATGATAGAATTTGCACACTGTAATCAAATCGCCTCTCAACAACCTGTAACAGCAAAATCCAGCAATGCCTCTAAGCTAGAGTCTACCCTGTTCCTCCTAAGAGGCAGTAACCAATGATTTTAGCAGTTGAGTCATATGAATAATTCTGCCAGTAAAGCCAATACCATCACATTTTTTCCAGTTCCCTCTGCTTTTCCTTTACATAAATCTTATGATACGGATGCACTGGCACCTGCTCTGTCTGTGAGCCCCTTCAGCTTGGTCCTGCATTGCTCTGTGTTTGATGGCCATCAGAAACACGCCCAAACTTTGCAGCATGTGTATTGACCTTTAACAGTAAGTTGGTATTTGGGCTGGTTTCTGTTGAGGATTTGCTGGATCAAAGGGATTTGGAGAAGTCACTCCCCAGCCTTTTTAGGCAGTTATTTTAATGTGCAGTAAGCCACCTTGGCTTCGGTGTCAGCTGTGTTTGTGTGCTTGGTATTGCTTGCAAATGAGAAGAAAGAAATGAAATTAAACTTCCGTTTATTAAGAAAACTGTGCTTTCTTAGTTGCTTTCAGGGGAACTGTTTGATATGCAAGGCTAAGGTCTTTAATTTTGCCTTACCTTTTAATCTTGTTAACATCTTCTGAACACTGTTTTCTGTGTGCAAAGCCCAGGGGTAGTCCAAGCAGTGGGGGGTGGGGGGGAGGGAAAAAAAGTGGAATAGACTTTGGAGCAGACCACACAAATTTGAAGGCTCCTGGATAATTTGGCTGGCCTCTGTGGAACTCCTTGAGCCCATAGCTCAGCTCTGTTTAGTGCCTGATATGTCTAAATTAAAGAATGCAAGAGTTTTGCCTCCACTGCTGACCAAGCTGTGTGGTCTTTGTGAAGCCATTTCACTCTTTTTAATTTCTTTTTAATTTATTTTCTTCTTACTCTGTTTTTTCTCCTTTTAGGCTGTAGAATATTCTGGGTGAGCAGTCACTTGACCACGCTAGTGTACACCGCTAATTTTGGAAATTCTGAAATGAGTGGGAATGTGAAGAAACAGTGTTGTTAGCATAATATGAGCTTTACCATACAGTCAGTCACATCTGAACTGCAGATGCTGCTGTGGAGTAAAAAAATGATTCCTTATACTTCAACAAGTCAGCCGGAACATTATCCCATGTTAATCCAGCTACGTTGTTTCTGTTACCGAAACTAGCTCCAGGACATCCGTGCAGAGCTATTCCCAAGGTAAAAACGTCACTTACCTCTATCTGGGAGTGTCGTGTGTCAGCAGAAACGGTGTTTGCTTCTTTCCTCAACGGTGCATTGCTCAAACAGCCCTGAATTGCACGCTGACTCACCAGAAAGTGCCCTTTTCCCCGGCGGCATCCTGGGGGTTCCTTTCGCAGTATCTCACCGGATCACTGGCATAGTCCGGCCCTGGTGTCATCGGTGCGGGCCCTTTGCAAAGGGCGTGACAAAGCCAGGTATGCTGGGCACACACACACCGCATTGTGCTGTGAGTCCCGGTGCCTCAGAGGCAGGTGACAGGGTTTTTGTTTAAACGTGTATCCTGGAGACAAAGGCTTTAATCATGGCACAGTTCTGTAGGTAAGATCAACAAACTGAGAGAAATCTGAAGTTGTAACTTATTGCTCTTGGACAAGCGCATGTGAGCTCTCCAGCAGTCATTTTATTTCTCTGGTTTTTGTTAGCTTTTCTAGTCTTACTACAGGTACAACAGGCTGGAGCCACTCTGGTTGTGAAGACTTTTATCTCTTTGAAGACTTCTTTTGAAATGAAATTTCTCTTGGCTCTTCTCAGCTCAAAGGTGGAACTTGACAGGGAGCAGGATGAAACTGTGTTCAGTGGGGGGAATTCTGGAGCAATTTTACTTCCTTTGAAGACGGGTGTTGTTCCTGAAGCAACTCCTGTGTAATAGGAAAATCATCTGGGGCCAAGCAGGAAGCTGCGATCTTGGCAGCACATTCCAGTCCATGCCTCACAACGTTGTCCCTTCCCAGATAGCAATAGTGACCATAGGTGGTTCTGGCAGCTAAAACAGGCAAGGAGCTCTTTTATATGTATTTGTTGTCAAAATCAGATCTGAGGGTGGGCCTGTGTGGCCCAAGTGGAGTTTGCTGCTGAATAATATACGCCAGTAGCGGCATTGCCTTGAGTCCTGTTTTAATGTTGTTCGTGTGGTGGCAGTTTTTTGTGTGTGTGCGTGTGTGTCAGCCAACCACACAATTCTGCTAATCAATACGTTCTAGAATAGAATAAACCTAGATAAAAGGAACTGATTACTTAGTCCCACCACACCGGCAACACCGACCGCGTGCCACCTCCCGCCCGCCTGAGGCGGCTGAGGCGACGCTGCCCCTCGAGCGCGCGCGGCGGCCGTTGG
>VWYH01004666.1:107181-304718 GCA_013399365.1 Pampusana beccarii | reverse complement strand
GCGCAGGGGCGGCCGCGGGATGCGGCGCTGAGCGCGGAGCGGCCGGTCACTCCGCGCGGGCTCCTGCGCGCCGCGGTTGCCCTTCCCGCAGCCCATGATGTGCCTGGAAAGCGACGGCTCCTCCGGCAGCAGCCCGGGCTGCGGCGGGCGGCTCCGAGCCGGCGATGAGGAGGAGGAGGAAGACGGCGAGCGGGGCTGCTGCGGCCGGGGCGCTGAGGGAGAAGTGCAGACCCTGTCGGGCAGGATGAACCCGCCGGCGGCCGGCAAGCACCCTGAGCGCCCGGCCGCCCGCCACAAGGCGCCGAGCCTCGGCCGGGCCCGGGTGGCCGCCGCCGGCATCCTCAGCGTGGGCAACGTGCTCAACTACCTGGACCGGTACACGGTGGCAGGTGAGGGGTCCCTCGGCGGCGCTCCCCGGGAGGGGCGGGCGGCGGCCCCTGCCCCCCGGGCCAGTCCACGGTGCAGCCGCCTCCGTCCCCACCGCCGCCCGCCCGGTGGGGCCGTCCCGGGGGCGGGGGGCAGCGGGGCGGTTCTGCCGGGCCGGGGGCTCCGGTTGGCCGTGGCCGGGCTGAAGCGGGTCGGCAGCCGGGGGGTGAGTGGCCGGCTGCGGCTGGTGCCCATTGTGCCGACCCTCCGGTATTGTTCTCGAGTTTGTCTGAATTTTACTGAAAATAAAAGGAGGTGGCCTTTGTCTGGGCTCGGCGGCAGAGTAAATGTTCGTTGTGTTCTTTCGGGAAGGACTGGCAAAGGAGGAGGTTACTTCATGTGATTGTACGGGCTGACGGGAGAAGCCCTATTGATCTTAGGAACAGTGTAGATGCTGCGGGTGGCAGGTGCAGCGCGCTCAGTTAAATACACTGTGCTGTGAAAGGGAGGAATGCCGTTGCTTTTGCTTCTGTGGGTGATTATCGCACTGAAGCAGATCACCTGTGCTTTGTTTCTGCCGAGTGCTCCCAGCCTGCAAACCCCGGCTGTCCTTCAGATCTCTGCCAAGGAGGGTCCCTTCTCCGCAGAACTCCGGGGAGGTGACAGCAGAGCTGCCTGCTCGTTGCTGCTTGGCTGGCGGTAACGCAGGGGGAGCAGCAAAGGCAGCTGCATTGCACTTTGCAAAGCATCTGTGCTCTGGAGGTAAACCTTTTAAAATCATGCACTGCCTGGCAGATGCGTTTTACCAACTGTACTGCATGAAAACTACTATGTGCCTTAGTGATTTCTACTCCTACGAAGCTTGGCGGTGAAACAAATCTATGTTAGCATGTTTACTGTACAGTCCCTGGAGGGGACTCCTCGTTTATTCTTGTCAGGCAATAACAGTGGGGAAGAAGATGATTACTGAACTTTTTCTAATTAGAAATTAAGCAGGCTTGTTGGTATTCAACTGTCTCATGTAATTAAAATATAATACATATTCTGCGTTTGGCAATACTGATAATTTTATCTTCAGAGCTCATAAAGGGGTTTGTGCATGTTTAAATTTTGCTCTATGCATATACAGATTTTAATCACTAGGACTCAACGTGGTGTTAAACAAATCATGTATTTGTTTATACTGCATTAAAATAATATATGTTTGTAGGGAAGTAATAGAGTGCAAGGGACATAAATCTAGTCACTGTTGTCAGAATAAGTTGGCCAGGTTGGCTTTGTTTTGTCTGGGGTAGGGAGACAGGGAGAATTAGAACAAAATTGTCTTTAGACAGGGCTTGCTCCTTCAGGAAATGTAAAGGCCAGTATTAGAAAGTATTGAGTACTCGGTCAGTGTGTAACAGAAGGAAGCTTGAAGATACAAGGTTGATCTGTTATTATTGAAGGAAACTGTAGTTTGCTCCCTCATCCTCAAATAGGAACCTTTCTAGTAGAGAGTTTTACCACAAAGCACTATTTTCCTTTTTCCATCTGCAAGAACAGAAGGCATGGGTTGCTGTGGCAAAGGAAGGGAGAAGTATCTTCAGTTCTGGGAAGGCTAGAATGTGCCTGACCAAAGAGAGATTAAAAATGCCTGTCTACTGTAATGTAGTATTGCCAGTATTTCTAGGATAAGCTCTGGTTTTATGGTGCTCAATAACTGCCCTGTGGAACTTATCTGTTAGCATTCACTAAAGGTTTAAGATCTCAGACATCAGACTTTCCTTTGGCGACAGAATCAAATTTTGCATGATCTCTTCGTGTTCTGTCAATTGGTATTTGTTTTTCAAGCTGGTGTTTCATGAAGTGCTAATCCAAAACAAGGAGTAATTTAAATCCAGTTGAATAGAAGAGTTGTGGTAATAAAAATGATGTGTTTTGGGCTCAAAACTGACTTTATAATAAAGTCTCCTCTAAAAACAATCTTTGCTTTTATATTTTGAGTCTTAGTGCATACCACATGCTTATGTGATGTGCACTTGCATGTGAATCAAGTTAGTACTTTGAATATTCAGCTCATGTCTCAAGACAGGTAATAATTAGTGAATACAACTCTTCAGACCTTCAAAGTACATTTCAAATATGAATTGTTGCAGCAACGTAATAAGGGAGTTTAGTACTAGCCATGTTATGGCAGGGGAAGTAGCATCAGAAGTTGTAATTTTCCTAAGGCCAGTGAACTGTTGTGAGAACTGGAATTAATTTCTGGTTCTAGCTCTATTTGAAACAAGTGTTAAAAGAGCAGCAATACCAATCAAAACTGGTTCCTGAGGATTTGTGTCTCTAGGGTGATCCCTCCTGTGGGTTTTCTGACGTCAAATAGGAGTTGACCTTTGTCATTAACCTTTCTCTTCTTGTCTTATAAGAGTCTCTCCTCTACTCAACCTTTTTTTTTTTTTTTTTTTTTTTTTTTTTTTTTTTTTTTTTTTTTTTTTTTTTTTTTTTTTTTTTTTTTTTTAAATTAAAGTGTTGGGAGCTTTGGGACTTCTTCCTGCTGTCAAATTCAGTCAAAAGCAGGTCAGAAGACTCCGAAGGGATTAGTAGGCAGCTGACAGATGGACATATGCAAACACAGAATCCAGTTTATGAGCACGATACTACAAGTACATCTTCCAACTTGGTTGCAACCATTTTTATCTTCTGGTCATAAATGCAAGTATATATATTAAAAAAAAACCCCAAACAATGAAACACAACCCAAGTATCTGTTGAGGTTGTATATAATAACTATATGCAAGTATATATTTAGTGTATTTTTAGTCAGTAGGAAAAAAAAGTCATATATGGAGTTTTTTGTTGCAAATATACTTCCCTGGGTATCTTCCACTATTTTTCTAACAACCAAGTGGAAGGTAGATAGCATGCACGCAACCTATGCAAGGGGATCTCGGGTAACAGAAAGAACTAGGCTGACCTCTCCTATAGCACATCTTGCTCCTTAAAGTAAAAAGCAAATGTTTTTGCATTGCTAAAAAGTAAACAGCAAATATGGTATTTCTTGGTGTTTACACTCTGGATACGAAGACATTGCATATGATGAGTTGTTCGTGGGTAAATTTCTTCCAGGCGTAAGCAACAAGGAAGTAGCTGCCCTGGTTTTGGTTTAGTAACTCTGCAGTATAGACTAAATGAATTTAGGTTGGCAGATGCCTTTTGGTACCTGGGACGTACTGTGACAGAACTTGAGTGCAGTTTCTGAGATACAGGGTATATACAGCTTCACACCTAACAATAAATTACGTTATGAAACTGGGCCTCTGCTGAGGACTGGCCCACTTCTTATGGTTTAAGAGTAAGTTTCTTCCAACACTTTAAAAATAAAAAGCCTGCACAGTAATAGTGGATCTTTCAATAATGTCCTTGTGTGTATAGAATTGGAAATTTCCAGAGTGTGTGTGGAATGTTATAATATATTGGTATTTGGGAGAAGCTGTCCCAAACACAAAGTGGGAGTGCCCATACTGTGGCTTTTCTAAAGAAAAGATGGAGAACTCCAAGCTGGACATTACTGATGTGAAGAGAAGTGATCCTCTGCAATTTTCTTACTAGGTCTTTGATAATACATTTGCCTGTGGAAAAAGCATTTTCTCAAGAGCTGTGATATTTTGCTGCTGTTAGGAAAGCGAAGAATAATGAAAAGGGACAACTAGCAGTAATGAAACCATTGCAGATTACCTGTGAAACTGCAGCATTTCAGCCATTCGGTGATGCTGGGACATACCTTTATCCTTAATGAAGTTTTGGGAAAAGTCATCTTACCTTCAGAAGCTTGGAATGTGGTTTCACAATTATGCCATGGATGACCTTTTCCTGTGCCTGCTGTTGATGATGAAAATAGTCTTGCTTCATTAGGGTGTCACCTCCGCCTTCTAATTCAGGTGCTTCTTCCTGGCATTTCTGTAGTGCCTTTAATTTAAAGGTAATGGTTTAATTAAGCTGGGGAACTACCCAGCAAAGTAAACGAGTGCTGCTATCCCAGTGCAGGAGGTGAAACAGTGTTGTAGAGTGTTGGCGATTTACCTGTGGCAAAGTCTTGGCAGGTATTAGTTCATCCTTGAGGTTCTCTGTCCCTGTGATGCAGTACGCCATGGGTTTTGGTCTGCTGGTTTTGTCCTGTAAATGTCTGTAACTTGCTAATAACCATATTTGTGTTAATTAGCCTCTCATTACAACACATAGTTGCAAATCAAATACCATTCTTTGAAGATACCTACATGCAAATGATTATTGAAAGTTGAAAGTCGAGTTTAAAACCCTGTAGTACAAACTATAACTGAAGGGTTAGGAAAGGTTCAACACTAACACTCAAATGCAAAGGTATTAAAGAATTTATAAGCCAATACTGCTTTTGGGATAGTAATATCTTACCTCATAGCATGTTTCTTACTGAATGGTCTTCTTGTAGTCTGAGATCTCATATATTAATATGTAATGGGATAAAGAGAGTTCCTTATCCTCATTGTAACAAGACTGTGCTCAGTGCTTACAGTTTCAGGGAGGAAACCATTAAGTGGCAGTGCAAGCTCTTTGTTTTATAATCTCTTGCTGAGCTAATCTCAACCTAGGACTTGGCTGTGAAAGGAGTGCAATGTTGGAAAATATTAGAAAAGAACATTGACGGAACCTGCTTGAGCCAGCAGTGCCACTAGCTCACTCGTGAGAATTTGCAGAAGGGGACAGTGTTTTGCTTGGACATTAGGCTGTCACCAGCTCAGAATTCAAGCAGCACTGCTCGATGAGCAAAAGCTGGAAGGACTGACCCTCCTGCACTTCAGAAGCAGGTGACAGAAAGCGCTCTGTAGCACAAGGGCTGGGGAGCAGCATCTTCTTCTCTTAACGTCGTGTTTTCCCTGTGTGATGAGCTTTATTGCATAGTCAGCTGCTTCCTGTTTGCCGGTTCTTATGTGAGTTGGCAGGGTTTGTTGCAGAGTATTTTACATTTCAAGTGAAGTCTTATTATGTTTAATCATAGTCTTTTTCTTCCTTGTGATGTAGCTTTGCCAGATAGTAACTATCTTTGTTATTATGTCTAGATTTTCCTGTTTGACTCTGAGATCCTCTTTCATGCATGTTGATTAATTTTATCCCCAGAGCATCCAAGTCATCACAGTCAGTGAACATGGCTTTTATTACATGGAGTTAAGATCCTCATAAATATTGAGTGTTTTCCTAGGAATAATGTGATGATCTTACTGGTCCCTTCATCTCTGAGACTGTCAATATCAGAAGTTGTGTGGAAAAGCTTCTCTGCTTAAAAGTGTGGGAATTCTGTAATCATTCCTTCAGGACTTTTCAAATACCATGCCAAGCTGTAATAGGGTTGAATTCCGTCAGTCAACTTGTTTTTAGTTGCTTCTATTTATTACACATTTATTCTTTATTGCTTCTGGTAAATGGTGCACCAGAAGCAAATAAGCTGCTCATTGGGTAGCCTGGTGGGCTGCTAAGTTCAATAGATGTTGTTAAAAGCTGGTGACTTTCCCCTAATATGAAATCCTGTAGCTCTCTCTTGGGCTTTCAAGTGCTGAGAAACTTGTGATTGAAAGGTGTCACCTGAGTCAAATAAGGTTTGTACAGGTCTTGAGGTTCTTATAACTGTTAATAATGGCTCATAGTACCTATTCAGCAGATTCAAGGGGAAACCATCATTTTATTTTGCAGTTAGAAATTACGAAATTCAGAGATCAGAACTCTTGCTGAGTTCCTTGTTTGCATCATCATCTCTTTATGTGTGTTATAGACCAGGACATCATTGTGCAGCTTTTACTAAATCAGATAGTGCACCCAAGGTGCTTATGATCTGTATATATCAAGAGATACCAGAAAGCTGTAGGGCATAGTTGGGAGAGCCTGAAGGAGACAAGAGACAGTACTGGTTAGTGAAGGGGCCCTAGGAGATTAGCAGGTATCATTGATTGGGCAGGCAGTGTAGCCAGAGTGAGGAGGGATTTGAGGGAAGACAAGGGTCACTTTCAGCAAGCATTTGCAGACAGCATCTACCAAACATGATGGGCATCGCAGGAGAAAGCATGATGGTTTCTGTTGGAAATGGATGGTGGAGGATGACACCCTTCTGCTGGTTGAGAGCGTTTTCTGGAGATCGGCACTGTGGATGCAGGGTGATGAGTGTTGTAGGAAAAAAAAATAATGCATGTTTAAAATGAGTTCTGTGAAGGACCTGCGAAGTGCCTAAGGGGCCGTGGAAGTTAATGGGAGTTGAGCAAAATGGGGTTGGGCTCGGAGCCAAGAGAGGTGTGAGGTGAACAACTCCCGGTGCTTTCCAGAGAAGTTTGGGTACAGAACTTGATGTGGACCTCATTTTCAAATTACATTTTTGATGAGCTGGTCTGTAATTCTTGGTCTGAAAGTAAAGAAGCAAATCTGAGACTGGTACAGGCAAAATAAAATAATAATAATTAAAACAAACAACAACTACAACCAAAACAAACAAACCCAAGTAACCAAAACAACAACAACAGAAACAAACAACAACAAACCCAACACACACACCAAAACCCCAAACAAAACAAGCTCCCCCAAACCACCTCAAACCCTTATTTCTAAGTTCTAATTACAACCTCTCTTTGAGTTTTGTACTATTAAAATAGTTGACCACGCTATTCATAGACTGAACGAGTACTTTACTCAGAATTGGCATGCACAGGAGGCATCTCATACACTTTTTTTTTTCTTTTTTTTGACACATCTGTTTTCATTGTTATTTTGTGGGTGTTTCTGCCTTATGTAATATAGCTATTTCTGTAAGGTCGCAGGGAAGGGAAGTGAAAGGGAGGGAACACTGATTTCCATGCTTCAGGCTTCACAGCAGTGTAAATAATCAGGAAAGTGAGAATGTGAGGGTTTCTGGATGCCTAAAGGGATGTAGAATCCTTCATTTTTGAGGCCATTGCTTTGGAGCTATCGCCAGTCCGGAGTAGCCGAAGGTTTCTTTTGGAAGGCTCTTGGATGAGCTGTTCAGGAGGCTGTGGTGGTCTCTTTCCATGCTTCATGATGTCCTGTGTTTCATGAAAGCCTCCACACAAGGCATGGCTGGGAACTATATATATGTATATATGTGTATATATATATGTGTGTGTGTATATATATATGTGTATATATATATATGTGTATATATGTGTGTGTGTATATATATGTGTGTATATATATATGTGTATATATATATCTGGGAACTCAATATATAAAATGACAGAGCAAGGCATTGAGTTTTTCTGTTAGCTGATCCTTCTAGGCTGCAATGAAGCACGTCGTGAAACCAACGCAGCTCTTCCCACCAATTCTGTACTTGTGTTCTTGAGGGAANCAACTACAACCAAAACAAACAAACCCAAGTAACCAAAACAACAACAACAGAAACAAACAACAACAAACCCAACACACACACCAAAACCCCAAACAAAACAAGCTCCCCCAAACCACCTCAAACCCTTATTTCTAAGTTCTAATTACAACCTCTCTTTGAGTTTTGTACTATTAAAATAGTTGACCACGCTATTCATAGACTGAACGAGTACTTTACTCAGAATTGGCATGCACAGGAGGCATCTCATACACTTTTTTTTTTCTTTTTTTTGACACATCTGTTTTCATTGTTATTTTGTGGGTGTTTCTGCCTTATGTAATATAGCTATTTCTGTAAGGTCGCAGGGAAGGGAAGTGAAAGGGAGGGAACGCTGATTTCCATGCTTCAGGCTTCACAGCAGTGTAAATAATCAGGAAAGTGAGAATGTGAGGGTTTCTGGATGCCTAAAGGGATGTAGAATCCTTCATTTTTGAGGCCATTGCTTTGGAGCTATCGCCAGTCCGGAGTAGCCGAAGGTTTCTTTTGGAAGGCTCTTGGATGAGCTGTTCAGGAGGCTGTGGTGGTCTCTTTCCATGCTTCATGATGTCCTGTGTTTCATGAAAGCCTCCACACAAGNGAACTATATATATATATATATATATATAGGAACTCAATATATAAAATGACAGAGCAAGGCATTGAGTTTTTCTGTTAGCTGATCCTTCTAGGCTGCAATGAAGCACGTCGTGAAACCAACGCAGCTCTTCCCACCAATTCTGTACTTGTGTTCTTGAGGGAATAAATATCATAGAATACCAGGTTAGAAGGGACCACAAGGATCATCTGGTCCAACCTTTCTTGGCAGAACTGTTGATCTACAACTGAAATCATAGTGCAATTTTAGCTGAAGAGAAGGGAGAGAAATACAAAAGCAAAAGTCACCTTTATGCCTTGCCAGGCCTAAATCCAGGCTTCAGCAATAAGAACGTACCAGGGTTATGTTGTTGGTGAACAATATCTCCTACAGACTTTTTTATTTTTAAAATACCTCTCCTATGCTTCTGCTGGTGGCCAACAACTGCAGTGGCCGAGCAGAAGAGCAGAAGGAAAAGACCAGGGTTCTGTGCAGAAGAGCTGTAGGAGCAGCTTGGAGCTTGGCTGGCAGAATGAGAGAACCACATGCTGGAATGAAAATCCTTTCAGCCTTGGCTTGTGCTGGTGTTTTTTTATTTTAAGGCTGCATTGAACCAAAACTGCAGTAATCCATTTTGCTCCTTGTTCAGGCTTCTGCCAGTAATTATGTAAATAACAAAACACAATTAATTATTTGTTTTCTAGCTTCCCATTTTCTTTATTTGTATTAGAAACATGTCATTATTGTCTTAGACCCTGAGCCCTGTGTTCTTGGCAATATGCAAAACGACAGCAGTGGGTGAACGGCAAAGTCAACAGGACTTGTGTCTGTGTGAAGCCTGCAGGGCCTGGATTAAACGGACCCAAAGGTTAACTTTGATTCATACAGCCGTCCTGTGATTTGAAGAGCTGCTCTCCCTGCGTGCTCTCATTTCAGAGAAGTGATCCTTCGGGAGAGTGTGCCAACAAAGCCGCTCGGATGTGAAAGAGGGGGGGGTCTTGCCCTGTTGTTGGTTTGCAATTTTCACTTCTTTCTGCCTCTCCCCTCTGTGTTTCATGATTTGTGGCTGTGTTGTGGTGATGACCTTGGCTGTTTTGCATCCAGGCTGGTGTATATGTACATGTAGGAAATGTTGGTTACGGGACACTGAATCAGGGCTGCTCAAGCACTTTGGGGCAGGGACTAATTTTGTGCAGTTATGGGCATACTGTCAGTGCTAAATAATAATTAATATAGAATTGCAACATTATTAATAAATGTTCACTCTGTACATTAGGAAACTATGCAATAAGGAACAATTATTTCTAATATACCAGTGTGCCTCATAAAAAGTGGTCATGGCATGTGTTTTTGTGTTAAGCCATTAGAACTCAAATACTGCTGCAGCTATACTGATGTTAAAACATTTATAATAGTCTTGTTATTTCCGTCCAGCAGCCAGAAATGCTGACTAACTTTCAGGATAACAATCTTTTATATATTCAGGAAACAAAATACCCAAGGGCCAGTGGTGACTGACAGCTCCAGTGCTCTGATTAAAACTGACAGTTCCTGATCAGCTCCGTCTTGGATGTGTTAGTCCCTTCTCTGATGGGGAAAAAGAGGAGGAGGACAAAAAGCAATGTAATGTGATAGTATTAGGAGGTTAGACTTCTTTTTTTTCTTTGCAGTTTTTGAGGAATTTGTAACTCAGAAGTAGCAAACAAGGACCTGAGTAATAGTGCTTGGAAGGGCAAGTATTGATCTTTCCATGATGACCTTCTATAATAAGATATGGAAAATACTAAAGTGCTGGGTTCTAGTCATTGATTATTTTGACTGTAATGTGCTG
The DNA here is from genome assembly GCA_013399365.1 of Pampusana beccarii. Classification (NCBI taxonomy): domain Eukaryota; kingdom Metazoa; phylum Chordata; class Aves; order Columbiformes; family Columbidae; genus Pampusana; species Pampusana beccarii. Next base: position 294,548 of record VWYH01004666.1, on the reverse strand, counting down.
AGATTCCTGAGCTTCTGATGATGGATTAAGCTACGGTTTTGGGGGGACTAAAATATATGTATGTGTTTTATTCCCAACTGCTATAAATCCAAGGGAGATTTTTTTTTTTCTTCCTAAATGAAAGGAATCCTGGTGGTTTTGTTCATCTGTGCTTGCATACAGATGCCATAAACAATTACACAATCCCTAATGAAAAACCTTGAGTCACTGGTCAGAACGTGAGGTTGTTGGGTGCAAATTCTGGCCCAAGGTTGGACACTCACCCCATAGCACTCCGCACAGTAAGTGCATATTCTGCCCTTTCCTCCCCAACAGCATTTCTTAGCTGTCAAGGGAATAGCCAACTTTATTTCCTTTACTTCTGTGTTCATTTAATTTACTTTTTTTACGTATGCAGGTGCTGGATGCTCACAAGCAGTTTGCAGTGCATCCCTAGCACGTACTGCTGTGTACTTTCCGGCTCCGTGATGTACTTTGAACTGTACTGAAGTGCCAAAAGAGCAATAAAATTAATGACTTTGCATCTCTTACCTATTTCATTATAGCAGGGTCTTGATAGAACCACTAAACTTTAGGGTCACTTGCTGTTTCCTTCATAAAACGTGTATTTTTAGGTAGTCATAATCTGCACCTCTTACATCTTGGCGAATTCCAGCTTGACGTAAATGGATATTGCTCACAGTTATTTTGTAAGCTTAGATGCGTGACCAGGTTTGGAAGCTTGAGCACTATTTTATAGGTGCTTTAACACCCATGTACTTGGGTAGACCTTTCACTACTTCAATAAGTTTTGGGTGGTACTCTGCAGGTGCTGGGGTTGGGAGCACTGGAGAAGTGGGGTGTCTTTTCAAACCTGTACATCTCAAAAGTTACAGATGCAGTGGAGGGAGAACAGCTGTTGATTTTTGGAGCTTTTTCCTAGTGAAAACACTTTTATGAGTCGCTGCATAGTGCCCTTGCAGAGCTGGTCCATCTCTCATGCTGTTCTTCAGTAAAGCTCTTCCAAGCTAAACCACTTTTCCAAGTAGGGTTAAAATTACTTTTGTCCTTAAAGGTGTACTAAGATGCCTGTGATGTTAAGGCACATTTTTGGCAGCTATTCAAGGTACACTGGGTGTACTTCAGGTTATTACAAAGCTATGAAAATCCTCAGGTTTTTGGACTGTGGATTGAGAGGGATTGCAACAGTAGCTGAAGAAGAGTGAGGTAAATCACTTTTGCTCTGCATTTCATTGTTCTTGTTAAACTTCTTTTTCTAATTTGGAAGTGACTCAAAATTAGTAATGCTTCTGTAGTCATGTTCAAAAATATATAATGGTATAAATGTCAAACTCTGTACATCATCGCAAGCTTACGTTTGGCTCACAAGTGCACATTCAAATTACTTGCATTGCTGAAAGCCACTTAACAAGAATAAATTAGCAGCAGAACTAATGTTTGAATAAAAATGCAAGTTATGTGAGTGGCTGGATAGAGGTTTCTATCTGTAAGCACAAGCAATACAATCTGAATCAGGATTTAACCTTCTTGATATAATATATAGTCAAGTTCTATTCTATTATCCCTTCACATTTTCTGTATGAATAGGAAACATGTTCATCACCATCACTTGTGGCTGGCAAAAGAAAATATTTTTCAGCACTTCAGTTTTCTTAGATAAAAACAAATACATGAAACTTTTTGCTTGCATGAGTTTGGCTTTAGTGAAGGAACCTGGTAAGAAGAAAATACATTAGGAGCAGCTTTTTCACTGTTTTCAGGGGTTTCTTTTGTTCTGCAGGAGTGAAGTTTGTCTTTTAAAAAAAAAAATCAGTGCCATTGACCTAATATAGAGGATCACTGTTTGCAGCTTCCATTCAAACATGTGGACTCCAGTTGTCTCCACTCGTTTTGAGTCGTAAAGACAGGAGACCTAAAATATACGTCTTAGACTCATGGAGAAAGTTTATATTTAAAGAATAGGCTTATAAGTATGGTGTTTCTAAAATATATCTGCTCCTTTATAATTACACACTTTAGATATTAATACATATAATTTTGAAAGTATAATTTAGACTCCGGTAGGTAGTGTCATGACAATTTTAAGGTAGGTTTAAAAAAATAAGTTGTACCTAAATATCTCAACAAGAGTAATTTTCATCTTTGGTGATGTTCTTGGGCTTAGTCTGGAGGACCTGATCCTGGACTCGGGTGGGTTTTTTTGTGCGTGTGTGGGTTTTTTTATTTCTTTTGCTTTTAACCCAGAATGCAACAGAGACTGAATTGTTCTGCCTTTTAAAGAAACAGTCCCAGGACTAGAGGGAAGCAGGAGCACTTTGGGAACTTTTAGGATAAAAGTTATGGTTAGAAAAGTGTCTCTTTGTAGCTCTTAAAAAGCCAGGTGGTAAAAGATTTGGTAGTAAGTTGCAAAGTGTAGCACTTGCAAGTGTTCCGGTTGCAGTGTTGGTCTGTGTGTGTTCACACGCAGGTTTCAGGCTCTTCTGCTCTGAGATACATTTCTTTTAACAGATTTGTTTCCCTTTAAATCTCTGATAGCGTCTGTCCAGTCAAAATTGCTATGTGGTGTGTGGTTTGCTGAGAGGAAGGCAAGTAAATTTTTTGTCTACCAAAGATCGTGCCATGTCAGCTGTCTGATCCCCCTGTAATTTTGCTGCGGACCACTGCTCAGCACCCCTGCTGCCCAGCCTACAGCTGCACGGCCCTCTAAGTTCCGCATGGGTGCTTAGAGGGTCCCCACTATTTCTTTTTTCCCTTCTCTTCCCTCCCCCAGGCTCTCACTCGTGTGTAATCAAATTAAACAGCGGCACCAGCCCCAGTGGAGAAGAGCTCCTCTGTTAGAAAGCTGTCCCTCTAGAATCCGCACACAGATTTCATCATTTGCACCTGCCGTCGCTGGCTGCTGCTGGGACCTGGTGTGCCAGCCGCCTGTGCTGATAAGCGCTCCCTGTTCCTTCTGTCTCAATTAATAGCTTTAAGGACACTTAAATCCTTGCCAGTCTTCTAAAGCTTATCTTTGTCCATAAACACTCTGCATTATATTTTTACAGGGTCCCATTGAAAAGTACTTTCAGCACATGTAATGACAGCTAGAAAGGGCAGTGTTAAGAGGTTTCTGTTAAACACATAAAGGAAGGCACCAACCCAAATCATCAGCAATGGGTGTCAAGCGATAACTGTGCAACGATTCTGGGTCATTCTGCGCTTTGAGTAGGAGCAAGGTGCAGCAGCACACAAGTCCTTCCATCGTGCTTTTCACTCTCTGATGAACCCCTTGGAGTCAAACCAATGCTTTTTCAGTGTGAAAATTTGAAACCACTGTCTCCGTCAGTACCTACAGGATATACCTTTGTCATGAAGTCATCTCGTTTAAATATCTTTCACTTCAAAGTATTCACTTGTTCCAATCCAGAATTGTTTGATTCCCTGCAGACTTCGTATCCGTTCACTTTCCATCCTTGAAAATCACTGAGCTGGTGTTGTGCAGTGGAGCTTTCTAAGAGCCGGGCTTAGACTAAGCAGCACCCAGTGGCACTTGGTTTCCTTTGGGGTTCGTTGCCACATGCCCCTCATTGTGGACAATTTTCATGTGATGTTTTATTTGGGCGGCGGCTGTTGCACATCTGGCCGGTGGGTGTTACAGAGGTGATATACCCACGGAAGGGTGGATCTCTGTCAGAAATGCAGAATGTTGGTGGAACTGAATGGAGTGCACCCGCCTTGTTGCTGTTGCACTGCTAAAAACGTTAATCACTTTAGCTGCTAAATATCTCCCATTGGTGATCGCTAAATGCAGTTACTTATGTACAAGCAAGCTCAAACAATGGAAAGTATATGAAATATGAACCCTTTCTTTGTGCTCGGGTGGGAACATTCATCTTGCTCTGGTGAGGAATGTTCACCTCACATTTCCGAACATTGTATTCAGCAGATGAACCATTTCCTCCTTCTTCTTCAGGTTTTGGTTTCTCCTTTGGAGACTGGTTGAGGGGCTGCGCTTAGATGGACTGTTAGAGTAATTATCAAAACGAGCAGATGCGGTTGTAAAGCTACTGTTGTGTGATTTTATTGTTATGGGGTGGAGGGGGATGCAAATTGGTTCTTGTTTTGTTTTGCCGTAGTTCAGCCTATTGACATGTAGACAAGCAAGAGTCGCATTGGGAAAGAGTGGCCTTTGGTTCTAGTGGTGTCCCCAGCTGGAGAGAAGACTGAAGAATGCAAGTGAACCTCAAAAAAACCAAATTCTAGAGCTGACATCTTCCTATCAAGCAGCATATTTGCAAAGATTATGGAAATTTTGATGTTCCTGCTGAGTTTTGTCTTTGCGCTACTCTGTCACTGTTAAATTGCTGAGAGAAACCTCCTTTTACAGGCATGGGCATAATTTCACACATCCTAAGGTAATAAGAGTAAATCACGGGGAAACTTCGTTCCTAAACAGTTGCTCTCAGTCCAATTTCATGGAAACTTTAACAACAAAACAAATACAAGACCTAGGAAAAAAAAAAAGCTCAAAAATAGAGATGAGGTTAAAAGGAGCCTGTGTCTAATTTTGTTAGCATTGTGGTCCTAATTTGTCGCTTCTGGTGCCTTGAATTCCTCAGAAATTGCTGGTTTGTCTGCAGATCTGTAATTCCCACATGCTGTAATTTTGCCCGTAGAAACGTTAGCCACTGGCAGCTCTCCCTTTCCGAGCTGGAAGTTTGAATGTTTTAAACTCCTCAGCAGGCTCTTTTTCTGTCTAATCTAGGTGGAGGCACTTGCCTCTCTCCTGTGCGCTGACAGAAAGCCCGCAGAGGGCGGTGGCGATGAGCAGGGTGCTGGGGGTGGAAGGGGCCGGCTGTGGGTGTAAAGAAGGTGCTTGGTTTGTTGGCTGCAGAGAGAAGATTCAGTTGTTCGGCAGCGGTGTGACCGTCCAGCAGACTGACATGCTGGAGAACCAGGTTGTCCTCTTCTAGGGCACCTCAAAATGTGAGATCAAGAGCTATTGCAGGAAAAATTCTGAGGTGTTTGTTATGTAAAATCAAAGAATCTCCCAAATAATCTGCTCTTTAATTCCTATCAGCTTGGGAAGTGTCAGCTATGCCTGGGAGGCCTTGGCTGGTTTGAAATCACTAGTGGTGTGCTTAGAGTTTCAGCTAGCACCCAGTCTCTACTTTTAGGCTGTACGTTTGTTATGTCATAAGCTGAAAGAATATATCATTTATTCTAAAGTTTGAAAACTTGACGTGCTGAGATGAAAGGAGAGATGGATCTGAGTTGCACTTTCATCTGGCTTTCATAATTTCCATTTGGTTTCATCTTGGTGGTGGGGTTTTGTTGTTGTGGTGGTGGTTTTGAGTTTGTTGTTGTTGTTTTGTTGTGTTTTTTGTGTGTGTGTGTTGTGTTTTTCTTTTAGGAGCCCTGAGAAACTAAACTGTGTTCTTTGTTTGCTTTTTACGTCAAGTTTATCCTCTGGGCATTTCCTGTTGTGATTGTAACAGTTACTATACTCATAGCCTTAGTATGGATTTCTCAAGAGGACATGACAAATAAATGCAATTAGCCACACTAATCAGATCTTCAAGGGCCTGTGATGTAGCCGAACCTGTGGATGGAAGTTGGTCTTGAAGTACAAAGACACTTTAATCTCCAGATATTTTTACCTTTCTGCTCAGCTCTAAAATGAAGTGGAGTTCTGATACTTACTAAAGCAGTCATGGATGCTTCTTAAAGCCGAAGTGCCTGCGGAGGGCTTTTTGCTTATATGCTAATTATGTATTATTTTAATTTACAGTTAGGAATTGCAATTAGGGACTCTGTCGTGCTGTGTTCTGTGCAGATGAGTAACGATGATGGCTGGGAGAACAGTATGGATCGCCTGCTGTACCTTTACACGCTAATTCCTTTACTGTCCTTTCCTTATGTATCATAGGGACCTCTGCTGTTGGCAGCTCTCAGCCAACAAGGCTGACCATGGTTATCTTTGCTTCTGAACAAATTAATGGAGTTCTACGTTGTTTAATACAAAGCAGAAGACTGGGCCTAAGCAGTCTGAGGAGGCGTATGTGGTGCAGCAGTGACAGCACTTTGTGCAGTCCCTGGTACAGCGAGAAGGCAAAAACCACATTCTGTAATTTTATGAAATAAGAGTGTGTAATTTAAGCAAAACTCTCTACTTGATAGGCTGCGACCATTTATTTTTCAAACATGCTGTGAGATGTTAGTAGTGGGTTTGTATGAAAAAGTTTGATTGTGAAGGAGGAACGTTTATTTTGGGTTGAAAAGGTTCAGAAAGGAAATGATATTCATATCTTGATCAAAACTGAGTAATGGGAAGTTTATAAGGTAAATAGCTGGGCTGAAGTTTCTTCGTGTTAGTGTGAATACAGGGCAGTTGCAGAAGGTTTACACTGTACAACTGAGATAAAGTTGGTACTAATATTTTTCCTGTGTGAGAAAGGATAAATGGAAGAAGGATCAGGGAGCTCAGCCTAGGCTTTGGACACAGCCATGAAGTATTGCTGTTTGTGTTACCGTGGAGTCCTAAGGTCCACAAGAGGGGATCCTGTCGGAGAAACTACCATGCTCTTTGATCTCCTGCATCCCTGCAAGTGGTGCTGGAAGCAGGACAGCAAAGAGCAAGGACAGGGAGGACACTTGGTCGTGTCAGGGGACTGAGCACATGGAAAACAGATGGCGCGTGTTCCAGGGTGACCATCCTGCAGACTTGGGCACAGCCTCTTCAGCTCTGCCTTCCCACCCAGCATACCAGAACTCTTCACAAATCATCAATACAGTGGTCTGGTAACAACATTAATATGCTGTATTAACGTAATATCCTAATGTTGATGGTGATGCTTGGAAACTGAAAACAGCAACTAGAAGAAGTCGAACCTGAAATGGCTTCTCAGAAACAAAGGTATCTTTTCGTCTACCTGCTCCAGTTGTTTTCAAGCTGCTAGAAAAACACTGATGCTCCCCGGCTGCCTCTTGTTTCGCAACCGCTTTCCAGCGTGGCAGAGCATCATGCTCCTGCAAATGAATCGGCAGTTAATTTGTGAATGACTTGACTTGCATACCTAATTTCCTTTCGCACCTCTTGTTTGCAGCTGATGTTAGTGCGTATTAAAACACGAAGCTTTCCCTGTGTTATGCTGAGAGTGAGCGTGTGTGTGAAAGGGAGAAGCAACAGAAGGGCTTTGAAGTAAGAATATGATGATGGATGACATTTAAATACCTGTGCTTTGGCAAAAATTGATGATGTAATTCAGAGCACATCCATTAATATGAAGGGCTGGGAGAGGAAATTGATGCAACTCAAAGCACTTTAGGAGGCTCTGGAAATAGTCTGTATCTAGCTGGAGCAATGGAGCTGAGTATTAGGATGTGCTTCTGCTGAAATAAGTTGTGTCGGGTCATTTCTGAAGGCTTACTTGAATATTTGTAGGCAGTTACATTGTTAATTTTGACTTATAATGCAAATAAGTAATTATTTTGTGCAGGGAGGAGGAAGTAAAGTTCTTCATCCAAGATCATAATCTTTACCTCAAAATGGCCCATTTCCCTAAAATTTGCTGTAAAAATGAGTACTTAAAATTGTCCAAGCATAAAGTTTATTAGAGAGTATGTAGTAGGGAACCAAGAAATATTTTGCATATGCATTTGAATAGTTCTTGCAGTATGGCTGCCATTAGGTTTAGATTATTTTGTTGATGGTGTTGCTGAACCACGGCAGAAATCTCACTCCAGCTGCGTGTGTGAAGGGTGTAAATATCACAACTAGCAATTTTCTTCAAACATTTTCTTTGCATTTGAATGGAGCACCAAAAAAAAGACATCTGATCTGACAAGCAAACCTGATGATGGCTCTAGGAAAACACTTTTTTGTTTTTGTTTTCAAAGCAATTTCTGCAGTTTTTCTCCACTTCTGTATTGCACAGTTTAGCTGAATAGAGATGTATTATGCCTCCGGGACGCAGCAGGATTCTATGTCTATAGATGTTTTATGCAGTCTTTTCTTTTTGCAGTTTCCTAGGGTGGTGATGCCTGAGGTGAATATTTTCTTTCTCCTCACCCCCAAAAAGTGCGATATTAATAACAACATAAAACTAAGAAATTATACAAAAAAGAAGGTAAGAGTAGGATGGACTACGTATGTGTTTGACAGATGTCTTTGTCATTTCTAACAACTGCATCTTCCAGCATCTGACAATGTCAGTTGTCCCTGAATATCTGAAGTCCTCTGGGCCCTTAGAGCATCAGAGGACAGAGAACAGCAGTTGTGTGACCCCATCTACAAGGAGATGAATTAACGGTGTTCTCTGAATTGCCAGGTCATTTAAAAGTGATTGCAGGAGACTTCTCTCAGTCTCTGCCATTTCAGATATCGAGTTGTATTTTCTTACCTATAGAAGATACTTGATAGGAATGCAGCTCAGTAAAGAAAGAGATTTGAAGTCTGTTCAAGATTGGACAGTGTTACATGCACATTTTTAAATAGTGGTCATATAAAAGTCAAACTGCTGATCATATTTCTGGACAGAGGAGGAAAACCCACTGTACTTGGGTTCAGTTTTAACGTGCATGGAGCAGTTCTCGTTCCTCAGGGTCAGTTCTGTCATGAAGTGGGAGCAAAATGAGCAGGAGACAAAACCAAAATCAAATCCACTGCATGGGAATTTGAGTTGATATGAAAGGCAAGTTTCTTAACTGAGGGATAGGCAGTCTAGATACTCTAGCAGCAGGAAAAACAAAGTTAAATTGATTTAGGGAACAATTTTTTCTAAATATATGTATCTTATAGTCCTAGTAAATATAGCACTTTGGAATTTGGTTATACTTCCATGTAGAAATGTCTCTTGGTTAAAACAGTGCCTTGAGAAAAGGACAGATGGTAACTCTTCCCGAACTCATGTAGTGAATAAATGGGTGACTATGATCCTTCTGGCTGTTAGCAGTGATATATATTAGGATGCTGCTAATTTTCCATGTGTTTGCTACGTGTCTGAGATTCCGTGCAACACTGCAGCACTGCGATAGCTATTAAAAAGCAGTAGATACGTGATAGGCACTTCTCCAACCGTTTTTGTTCTCTGTCCAGCTTTTCAAGAACAACCAGCTATGTGACAGTTCCTCAAAACTGCATCTATTTCCTTGGGGATCACCAGGTGCCTTCCCAGGATGCCTGGGGTATTTCCAGCGAAGTGTTAATAAGACTAATTTCTTAGGCAGATTGGTGTTCTGGATTTATATATGCATTGGCACGAATTATTTTCCTCTCAGTACCTTCTACATTTCTCTACATTTTTAATCCTACGAAGTTTAAGTCTGTGGTTGGGGACTGCAGAAGGCTGATGAAGAAATACGAACAAGACTTTCAAGGTGATCTGCTTCTGAGTTTTTGTTTCTTATTAATTACCATTGTTGTAATGAACAGGTGGCTAGTACAGTGAGCAGAAGTAGCACAAAGAGCAGTTTTTCGTATTTCTAAGAGAACCTACTGGTTTGTTTCCTTTCCCAAGCCACTTGCATTTGATCCTTCCTCACTTTCCTTTCTCTCCAGTGTGACCCAGGCAGAGCACAGCGACCGTACAGCTCTGCAGTTTTGCACTGACATCTTTCAATGTGCCACAGAGAGAAGAAGAAATTGGATAACATAGATGGAATTCTCTTTTCTTTGATTTCCTTCCTCTCATCGCTGTTGTCATGAACACGTGAAAATTACCTCTAGCGAAACACTTAAGCTGCGATATAATCTGCCAAGGGAATTTGGGCATACAGTACCTGCTTAAAATAACAGTAAATTAGACAATTGGATGCCATACTCTCAATGCAGCTTTGAAAGTCTCTGGCTTGAAGTATAATTACAAATAAGATTTAAACAATACCATTTATTTATACAAGCTTGCTGTGAGTCATGAATTGCACCTTTCTACATTAACAAAAAGATTAATTTTCTCTCGTTTTCATTTCCATCACCCCCAATACCTTGCGGGGGGAATAGCTGACAGAGTAAATGGCTTCTGGGACCCCATCTGGAAACCATTGCGATGCGGAGGCTGGCGAGGAATGCTGCAGCTCCCTTGGAGGAGCGCGTTCCTGCTGGGAAGACCTGCCGTGCCTGTTCAGACCTGCACGGAGCGATCTGCTGCTCTTTGGGTGGCATTCGTGTCTGCCTTTTGGACTGACTTGAAAGCACCCTCGCTAGCTTGGCGTTTGCCTGGTGGAAAATAAACTTCTTTGTGCTATGGTAGCTCACATATCTATCTTGTCAGGTCCTTGTGGATTTATCCACCACCTATATATGCTAAGACATGTTCAGCGGTGACCTATATCCATACTATGGTGTGTTCCACACTTCTATCCAGACCAAACTTCTCTTAGTTCAGCACAGAGGGATCAGAAAAAGCAGCAGTCAGCAGGTTCTCCACAGCCCAGCTTCCCACAAACATCTTGCAGACCATCAGTGTTCTCCTAGTCAAGTGTGATTCCAGATTCAAGGTTTTCGGGCATGGCACGTTTATGCAAGACCTTAAGTCTGCTCTCCACCCGCAGTACGTATACCTTAAGTCTGCTCTCCACCCACAGTACGTATACCCCCATGCAGAATGCTTGACAAGGAGTTCCTTTTATCTGGGCATCGCTTTATCTGGTAGCACTGATCTTGTGCTCAGTTTGCAGTACTGCCTGAATCCTCATTTACTTTAAATGTACTGACCGCACAGGCACTTTCAATAATCAGACAACATTGATGTTTTTTTCCCCTTTGCTTCAGACTGGCTTTTTTAAAAATGTATTTTCTATTTCTTCCCATCTATATCATGCAGCATTCTGATGCGCATACAATGAAGATGCTTTATTTTCTGCTCAACATCTAAACCAAGAAAAAAATGATCAAAAGTATTGACATGTGTCCTAAAATAAGTAGTTTTAACATCAGTGACTGAAGTACAGGACCAAAGAGCGTGGATTACTGTTCAGATTGAGGACTGTGTTGCCTCTTAATTTTAAAATAGATCTTTTCGTCTGTATTCAGAGAGAAAGCGTGTTCACAGGACCCCAACAGGCTTTTTCTTCAAAGGGAGCTCTACCTTTTATGTTCTGTACAAGTTCAGTGGCTAAGCATTTCTTCCTGACCTCCTTCAGCTGCTTAGATGTTACTGTGCAAAAAGAGGGTGTGGGTAGAGAGGGAAAGATAAATACAGTTTGCTTTATTTCAGTGATAGTCCCTTGTGTGCAGCACCTGTGCCCAATCTTGATTATCTCTGAACATTTGACAGTTTTCCACTTCACACATAAACACATCCTGTGATAAGGAGTGAGAGTTCGGGACTGTCTATCCGGAAAGTGATGTTTTATTGGCCAGCTATGAAACTTAAGGTTATAAACATCATTGCAAGAAGTTTTCCTAGGTCTATTTGTACCAGAGTTGTGTGGTGTTATATCTTACTAAAAGACTGACAGTGTTGATTAACTGTCGCGGGATAATGCACGCATTTCCAAGTTCATAGATAGCAGTGCAGTAATACTGCTGATTTTCTTCTGTATAGAAAGGAAAAGCCACTGTAGCTGGTTTCAGATCTATAATGTGTATAGCTGTTCTGAAACAGGAAAGTCAGTCTGGACTTTCCACTTTTAAAATGTGTCCACTAAGACCAAAATAAATATGTTCAGCAATTCCAGTAAAAGAAGACATGAATTGCAATGGAAGAAGTTTATTTTAGAGTGAGGGTGTTCTGTAAGTCAGTCTGTAGGTTACTCTTATTCCTCTTACTGTTTTAATCCATTGGCCAATTCGGGCCACACTTGAAGAAAGAAGACTTCCGAAAGCTTCAGTGCTGCTTGAGGTTTCGTAGAAATTTGAAGCCAGGGAAATGAGGGAGTCCCTGTAACATGAGCTTAACATTTATTAGATGTGAAAAAAACCAACCACAAAGGCAAAAGCTTTTGAACATTCGCCACCTCTGACAGCATTAGAGAATGCTGTCTCAAGACGTAAAACCATAGGAAAAGGGGGGGTTATTGGTTCTGCTTTTAGGAAATAACTTTTTGCTACGAGCTTGCCGTGAACTGGCTCGTGGGGCCTCGCCGAGCTGATCTTTGGGAACGACTTGGGCTTCCCGGAGCCCTGTGCTGCGGTTAACTCGTGATCCTGTGATTAGCTGTCCTGACTCCGGGGTGCACCTGGCGGGAGGCAATGAATGCACATCTCGTGAGCAGAACCTTAACCTATTAGAACCTTTTACTGCTTAGAGTTAAGGGGGGAAACCCAAACTCCCTCTTTAACTGTACTGCAGTGTCTCCTGAAATGGGCGGAGGCAAGGGCCCTTTTTCTTCTGCCGTGGTGTTAATTATAACGAATTGAAGTGTAGGTGACTTGCTGACAGCACTTAAAAAAAATCTGACTCTTCAAAAATGAAGGGTTCAACACCACCCTGTTTTTTTAAAAAACAGAAAACTTTCTGTGCAAGGTAAAGGGAACATTTTTGTGTGTCCTAGAGAGAATGTGCAATTATTAATTTCTTCCCAAGTTCCTGTACTCACTTACTTTTAAGAAATTCATTCCTGAATGCCCTGAGGGACAGTTGATGGAACCTGGTGCCACTTGGACATTCACACAGTGAAGTTAGGGTGACAAGTGTATTTGTCACTGCATGCTGGTGAATAGGAGTTCCAACACTCCTGGAATGCTGCAGGAAGAGCCAGGGTTCATCTTTGGTGATGGATGAAGGCTCATCCAGTGGAGACCAGTCCAGGCTTGGGCAAAGAGCAGGGAGCTCGAGCCTTATTCTGGGCTATGCTGCTCTATTGTAGATGAACTCAGAGGTATTGTTGCATCTCTCACTGTGTCCCTTTCCCCGTGTTTAGACCAGGGAATGATACTGACTTAAATGATCAGTGCTTAGTACTTCCTAGATAAAAACCACTGTAGTAAAGATGTTTCCATTTGCACAAGTCTGTTACTAACGAGAACTTGGGAATTTACCATAATTTCATCGCAGCATTTCTCACTAGTGAACTGTGCTCACTATGGTGTGTTTACCCACAGGAAATGTTTCCTTTTCTTCAATCGTAGTCTTTCCTTCAGCATGGTAGTAACTTTTTGATTCCTTGTTTTGCCTTGCAGCAGTGCAAACAGCAGCAGCCCGTCAGTGGTGTCATATCACACATGTCAGTTACTGTGAAGTCAGACCTTTGATCAAAGGCCTTTATGTTTGCAGTATCAGAGGCTCGGCAGCCTTTATCACCTACCCACAACCTACAAATAAAGTTTGAACACGCAAAGTGGTTAAAGTGGGTCTGCTTTACCAACACAGAAATAAAAGCTGCCCTAAATCAGAGAGACTCTCCTAATAACAGCAACAACAATGTTCCTGTCTGTTTTTTATTTGGGATGCACATGTCTTTTAATTAATTTTCCTTCTCCTAATTTCCCTTTCATCTGGGGCTCTTCTAAGCACTTCACAAGAACATAATAACCAAGCCCTACTGTATCTGTGACACACATGATTATTGTTATTATCTTCATTAGGCTAATGCAGACTCTGAAATTCTGCATGATCAAATAACTTACCCAAGGTTACATAATGGTGTAGTGTCAGGATCGGGAACAGAGCAGTCCTGTCTCTGTAGGCCTGGGTTGAATTCGGGTTTTGCTAACGCAGATACGCCTTTGAGGAGTGTGCATCGCTGCCCTGGTACCGTGGCCAAGCTCCCAGATGTCCTGTGGCAATGCAACTGGGCAAAATCAAAAATGTTGCTGTGGAAGATATTTTAGCTTCAGAAATTGCTACAACTTGCACCAAATAAAACACTCTCTAAATAAAACAGGGCAAGCCAGGTTTGTGCTCTGAGCATTTCCTGGTGTCACTGTAGTCACAGGGCTCCACCAGTGACCACTTCCACTTATAGAGGAGTCTGAGGTGTCAGGCCTATTTTAGTGCACTCTTTTCTCATCTAAGTACACGCTCTCATCAGGTATAGGGTTTATACACACATTTTACTTCTGTATCAGCCATGGAGCTATTGTAGAACATAGTAAATTCTTTAATAGGTCATATTTAGGAAGCTGGATGCAAGCATTTAAATGATCTCCTGTGATAAGTCCAAAGCTGGTTTCTTTTCTCTTTTCCCTACCAGTGCTGTGAGTAAGTTTTGGGTCTCTTAACAAGCTGTTGTGCCCCACACAGATCTTCTTTGAATACCCATGCGCCTTGCTAATTAACTGTGCAAAACCACTTGCCTTGTCAGCTGGATGAATTTAAAGACGTGTTGCTTACAATAACTAATGCAGCCATCAAGAGGTTTGCGCTGTACTTGATCATTTCCCAGCACAGCTTGACCAGGACCCAGGAAGCAATACAAAAGCTTAATGCAGTTCTGTGGGAGGTGCACACGTGTGTGTGCACAAGAGGAGGAATTGCACATTGCTTTGTGCTCAGAGAAGGGCGTTTGCAGTCAGTGGGAGACGTTGGAGTGGACGATGACGGAAGGGCATTTCCACCCATACGCAGACGAAAAAATGCCCGTGATTAAAGGGTGGCAATGGCTGCTTTAAATAGTTATGGAAGAAAACACAAGGGGTTCTAGGAGCCTACGTTGGCAGTGTGTGGTAATATACCCTCAAGCCTCATCTGCAGGGAAATACGTCTCTGTTGGGTCATGTGAGGATATGAAAAAGCTCCTCTAAGCAGGACCTTTTGATTTATTTACATCATATCTTATATATTAATGCACCATGTAGTAGGATTATTGTGTAGATCAACATGCTTACGATGGGAGAGTTCCCCAAGTTAATTTGAGAGTGGGGAGAGGGGCAGAGGAAGGGAATACACGCTGAATATGAGAAGCTGCTGTATGGATCACAGTGCCCTCCAGATCAGGAGGTGGGTGAGGAGACCCATAAAACAGGTGGATGAAAGGGAGCAGCGCGCGAGGGTGGACTTGGAGCAGCTTTATCCTCCTTTCTTTATGCAGAGTGACAGATTCATAAACCTATTTGCCGTGTTCAGCAGTGCTGTCTCAGACACGTTTAGAGCATAAATATAACAGTAAGGGCCGTTCTGGGATTTCTAAAATTAGGGTAGGTATTTTTATCTGCAGCCAAAACCATTTTCATCTAGAAGTTGAAACAAGAAGATTTGGGAAGAAGATTTAGCTAGCTACTTGAAATAGTAAAAGGACACCACCCTGTTTTTTTATTTCCCTTTTCCCTTTTCCCTTTTCCTTTTTCCTTTTTCCTTTTTCTTCCTTCTTCTTCTTCTTCTTCTTTCTTCTTCTTCTTCCTCCTTCTTCCATCTTCTTCTTTCTTCTTCTTTCTTCTTTTCCTTTTCTTTTTTCCAGATTTCCTGTCTTAGAAGTGGGCTGCAGCACCAAGTTGGCATCACAGTTTTAGCCAGTTTTTCATCTGGGGAGGTTATGGTATAGGTAATTCTACTTTTTCCTGCTTTAGCACTTAAAGCCTTATGATCATCTCCAGACCTAGGTCCCAGAAGGAGGTTTGTGTTGTGGATGTTTACTTAACATTGCAAAGCCACTTTTAAAAATCAGCATGCAGCTTGGCAGGAGCACTGGAGATGTGCTCATATACCCCTTTGCTGATATGAAGTTGATTACCAGAGCTTTTTATTAACCCAGGGCCACAGCAGTAGATCTGCTGTGCTTTCACTAAGAAGCTGGTGGTTCTGTGCAGCAGAAACCTGCCCAGAATAATCCTGACATTCTCTGCCAAGCTTCTTTACCACCCGGCTGCTGTTCTACAGGCCACTCTGTGCAGGAAACTTCTGATACGGCATCTCCCTTGCATGTTATAAAACATTCTTTGTAGTACAAAAGAATAGAAAGCTCCTTACGATTACATCCAACGATACCATCATGCCCTGGACAGCTTGTGATGTTCCAAAATAGCTTGGAGGCATTGCTAAGCAGAAGCAAAATGCAAATGAGAAATGAGATGCAGTCACTTGGAAGTATGTCTAATCGGAGTGCATATTTCTACAGATTTGATAGAAATCTTCTTAACTGGAGAAATTAGCTGTCATCTGCTGTAAATCATCAGTCACTAATTGCCCCAGTTGTTCACTCTTATCTCAGTCTGTGTCACAAAAGTGTGTGTGGCTCTGAAAGGGAAGGAAGCGGGTGAAAAAATCCTCACTCACTAGAGTGTGATGCTGGAGAACATAGAGGCTTTCTTCCATTAGCCTTCGCAATCTTGAAATCTGCAAGTTTTTATTTCTCTCTAAATAATTGTTTTAGTTTAACGTTTTGAATTGAAAATTTTTATAGCGAAATGCGATGTAGTGGCAGCCCCAGACACGTGGCTGCTCGTGTGCAGAAGGTGCCCCGATCGCACAGGCTTTTTGGTGCCTTTCTGAAAAGCCTCGAATCCAACAGAGGACGTGGCAGAAAACAACAGTGCAAGTCCTCATGGTCTGTGTGAACGAGGGAGGTGACAAAGCGACCGGCTGGAGGTTGTGCTTGCGTAGAATTGGGTTGAGAACTGTTACCCTCATCTCATGCATGCCATTAGCTCTCAGGTTAGTACTGTTAAAATATATTTGCATGTACTTTGGCTGGTTCTAAGCAAGTAATATCTGCCTACTTATTAGGCAAGAGGTTATTGTGCACTCAGTCGAATGTGGTAGTATCCTTCGAATGTGTTTGGTTAAAATACATGCAAGAAGATGTAAAAGTAAAGGCACCAAATTGATTCTGAGAATGAGAGTCTAATCATTTTACAGTCTCTAGAAAAACACGTAAATGACTCTTTGTTGATTTTTGTCTAGCCACAAAACCATGAGAATAGAGCTGTGAAGCCTATAGCCACATCTGTACAAAGCCAGCGAAAGTCTCCAAAATCTCTCAAAAAAAAGAGATTTTGTAGATACTTATTTTAATTTCCTTGCAACTTGTGGCTCATGCCAGTTTCCTGACTCATCCTCACTCCGGTATGGTGATACGCCAAGTTTTCCAATAAGGAAAACAAGGGAGTGGTGACTCACCGGCTGAATTGATGTGCACTTGATTTGCTCTATCATTATCTACACTGTTTTTATGTATTTTAATTACTTCACATACAAAGTCTCTGAGATATGTTTCATTGCATGATTAGCTAGACTTGTTAATCTTCTGTAAAGACTAGAAAACCAAGAGACAACTACAACTTTGCTAGCAGGACCACTTTTCTCTGCCATAGCACATATAAGCAGAGTGTTAATGGGGGGAGTCTCTGCATTTTCTACGATTTGAATGAATGAAATGACAATGTCCTTGGTTTTTGAGGCTCTGCTCTTCGATCTGAAAATTTGTCAAGGTCACTTTTACCTTTCCCTTTGATAAAGACTGTTGCTTTCTGTGTTGAGCAGGTACAGCAGTGCACAGCTTGCCTTGCTTGGGCTGTGTGAGTTAAAAACTAGAAAGAGGGTCTGATCTGAGTCCTCAGATGGAGGTGCTGGCTATGGGAGCAGGGTCTGGCCAGCTTTGGCTGAAAGCTGTTAGTGATTTCTGTCATTATAAACGACCGGTATAAACCTTACCTATTACCTATCTTTCTGTTGGTTGCTTAAAATTGTGCCTTCTGATTTTACCATTCCACGTAAAGGAATCTTTCCAAGTCCCAATGAATGAGTTTGTTTTCAAGTTCAGGTCTAGATGCCAATTCATTTTATCCTGCCCTTTTATCCAAATCATGTAATTTATCTGTAATTGACGTCTTCCCTTGGCTTGTGGGAATTGCAAGGCTGATTAAGCTGGGCTAAGGCAGGAGTCTTAAAGTGAGATGAGGCGGGGATGAAATTAAGGATCTCTTTAATAGGGAGCTGTATGGCAGGGGTGGAAATAAGGGCAAAGTGACACTGTGAGCTTAGTCTCAGATTTAACCCATGTCATTTTGCAGTTTTACTGGCGAGACCTGTTGTTGCATTGGATCATAAATGGCAAGTCTTCAGGTTTTTTGGAATTTATTTAAGCTCCTGGGCTCATGTTGGCTGACTATCCCATGCTCCCCATTTGACAAGGGCTTCCTTCCCAGCCATAGTCCTGGGAACAGGCCCACACTGTAATTAAGGAGATGAGGGATTTGATTAGGGTGTGGTTTTGCCAGCATTTGGCAGCCATGGTTGCATTCAAATTCCTATTTGTTTTGATTTTCTGTTTTGTTTTTCGTTTTAAATCCGAGCAGGACTAGCTGTCCTGTGCTGCCTTCCCCAGACGCCCTGACCCTGTGTTAATGATGCCTTGTGCTAATTGATTCCACACCTGATGAACGTTTTTTATCCCCTCCCATGCTTGCAGACAAGTTTGTGCTTTGCATACAACATTACAGTGGAGTTGTAGCTATGTTAGAGGAACCATCATTTATTATTACCTAGCCACTGCCACAGAGAGAAGGAGACGTCATTTTTTAATATATTTTCTTCTCCAAGCTCTTGGTTAATTGGATTCCTTATTTTTTTTTTCCTAATTATTAATTACTTGTGACATGCCGTGCAGGTAAGCCAATAGCCTTTGGGAATGTATGAATAGCTCAGATACTTCCCCACTGATATTACAATAATGATAAAAACATTGAATGGAATAAGTGGGTGTGACAGGTGGTGCAAGGATAATATTGGGTTTTATTTCGTTTCCCAAGAAGCCATGTGCTGGGCTGAGGGGAAGCACCTTTCCTAATGAAAGCTCACCGAAAATGGGTAAAGAGGGCACACAGCATGTCCTTGTGTGTGTGCTGGTGGGTTTGCTCTCCATTTCCAGCACAGCCTCTGCGGTGAGCCCTCACCCCAGCACCGTTTGATATGCGGGCGGTGGGAGGCTCTGGGTGCCCGGAGGCTTTGGGCTCTCACACTTGCCCACCCTGGGGTTTTGTTAGCGGGTTTTTAAGCTGTTTTTTAAAGCTGTTTCATGGCCTGGGAATGACTGCAGTGTTGGGCACCGAGACCCCAGCTCGTTGTGCTTTATCACTCAGGGAAACCCCTTTCTAAACGTGCCAGCATGGGTGGTGGTGGCAGCTTCTTTTCAAGGCTTTCTAGGTCACAGGTTTCTTGCATGCCAGTGTGAGCAGATCTTAGGAAACCCGTGTTTTGATTAAGCTAGTTGCTCGTTTTGTTTTGTTTGCTTCTATTTAATCCTGCAACACTATTTCAGAACCAAAAACTTTTTCACGGATGCCTACTGCCATGTCACGCAGCCATGGAAATTAGTTTTGCAGAAGGCAAGTCTGTGTGTGTGTCCTAAGGAAGCTCCTCTCTGTATTTTCAAGCACGATGTCACCACTTATTTAGCAATATTTAAAGAGCAGGCCTGCTTCTGTTTGCATGTAAGACAGGGAATGCTTTCATGGCAATCCAAAGAAGGTGGTGTTGGACTTTAGTTCTAGATTTGCTGGTTCTGGTAGCAGCGGGAATTAATCTTGAGGTACAAATATCAGCGGGGCTACCATGGTGGTTTTCTGCACCTGAGCATTTAAATCGGGTCCAAATAGTGAAGCTGGTGTTTAATAACTGGTGGGTGGCTGATGTGAAGCCGGCTCGTTTGAAGCTTGGGGATGTGTGTGTGAACTGCAGTCACACCTTGGGCTTGCAGTGAAGATACAATCACAGAGACCTCAGAATAAACTTCTCCCCACCTAATCTTTTCACATGTCTCTGAACAGACATGTGTGTACACCACTCCTATGTCTCCTAAAGTATTATTTGAAGCAGGTTGAATATGACTGCAGGCACAAGGAAGAACCTGATGGTAGGAAGGTGGTTTATACCTTTAATGGTAGGAGGCCAGGGCTTGGTTGTCCCTGTTTAGTTCCCTCAACCTGAGGGTGCTGGTCCTGGAATAAACAGGGAGCACAGCCTGGAAGGTAAATGCCTTCCTAAGGATGGAGAGGTTGGTAGCAACAGGTAATGCAGGAGAAAGAGTTGTCAGCACAGAGTGTGCTCTGGCTCTTTGGGAGCCAGGAGAGTGGGTGAGACTGGACTTGGGTGAGACTGGGTTCTCCTCCATCTCCTTTGAGGCTTCTCCAAAGAGGGGTGCAGGTCCCAGGCTGCATTGGGGTGTAAGTGACACGATCACTGTCAGTGCACGGTGTGCATCATGTGCAGAGCTGTGCGCTGCTTCCTTTCAAGCACCGTAATATTTCCCTTTTAAAAGATACCTTTAAAAATGCACATGCTTTTAAAGTAAGTAGTTATGTTGGCCGATGGTATTGGAGCACACGCACTGTGTTTGAAGAATGTGCATTGGCATTTCTGATGCGAGGCTTGGTGAGCTGAAAACCTGTGGCTTTGTGTCGGTAGCTCTGTGCTCAGTGCACAGCTTAGCTCTGTGTTTTGCACCTGCCTTGGAAGCGGTTTGAAATCAAATCATGCTGTTTTGTTTTGGTAAGTGGAAAATGGGGCTCTCCCAGGGAAGCTCTAATATATTTTGGCTTTGAAAATTTGGGTTTATTGTGGCTTAGCTTATGAACACTGTTTCTTACCATGGTGACTCTTTATTCATATATACAGGTGGCAGTAAATTAGGTGAAGAGCCCATGTTTCTTTTAAATATAAACCAGAACCAAGACACTCTGCACACTAGATCCGCTATGGAGTAGTTCTGAAAATGATGGTTAACACAAGAAATGTCTGTACTAAGATGACCTTCTGTTCAGAGCATCTTTTTACCCCATACCAGATGACCTTTCAGTCCTGCAATTTCCGTTTTGTTGTAGCTCTGGCCAGGAACACAGAGCCTATCTAGGCAAGCATTTGCCTCATGCTTGATTGGTACCACCTACCTCCCTGTTTGAAGCCTGAACCATGCACTTACAGGAAAATTTGCCTTTCCCAAGGCATTTCCCCTAAATCAGAGATAACTTAGGCCATTAAACGTGGACTTGCATTCCAAAAGCCTCGGAATCAGGTGCTTTTATTCACTGTTTGTGAAATGGCCATTGAAAGTGGCAGCAGTGCTCTGCCTCCTGCACTAACTAGATCCTAGAAACCCTGTCACGCTGTGAGCGGATGAGGTTGGATGAGGTTGGCCATGCTCCTCTTCTCCATTTACTTGACATTCCCTCCCTATCTAACAGTCCTCACCCAAAGACCTTTTATCCTCCAAATTGATCTTAAAAGTCCTCTTCATGTGCAGTGCCCACAAAAACCCAATGGCTGCCTTGGTGTTTTTATCAGGTATTTAGACACTAGCATGGCAGGCCTGGTAAAATAACCCTGATAGGGCTGCAGTAACCAGTCATTCCTCCGGCTGGGTCTCCCAGTCAGTCCTGTCTCTGCGTCCATCTTGATCACTGCTCCCGGCCAGGTGCTGCCCGTGTTTCATCTCATTGAGTTCCAAGCTCTACATCAGCATTAGCAGTACCTAGTTCAGCTAGGAAGATACTTTGGAAGGTTGGCACCATCATTCCTGTATGTTTGTTCAGTCCTGAAAATTGCTGTATGTGCTTAAGAAATAATAGGTGAGAGCACTAATGTGTGCCGTGTAATCATGAAGACGTCCCATGGCCACCAGCCCTGCTGGGAGGCTGTCTCGGGATGAGTGGTGCCTGTTCGCTGCCCGTGGCTATTTTGAGATCTTCCTGGGACATAGGTATGGACTTTAATCCAAGAAAGGCCTTGTCAGCCTCATGGGGCAGCCTCCCTTTCTTAGATTGCATCAGATGCCGTTGGAGCACATCCCTACAAGGAACATGGTCATTGTCTGGAGCCCGACTCCAGCTGTCTCTGCCTTCCCACTGTCTCAAAGCAGAAGGGAAAGTCAAAAGCTCTATCATTTTCCTGTCTTCTCCCCTAGTCTATCATTGCTTAATTGTATCCCTAAAGCTTATTAAAGTCTGTGGTGATTCATTGCCATGGTGAGGTGGAAATTTCGCTGAGCAAATTTAAGAGAGGAGAAGTGTCTGCCCACGTGAGTGTGCTGAGCGGAGTGAAACTCCTGTCCCTTCACACACCTGTTGCATCATCTGCTTGCAGCTGCCTCTAATTTAATGTTCTAAATCCCATCTCAAAACACCTGTAGCCCAAAGAGAATATAGAATAGACTGGGAGTAGGAAATCCATGCCAATTACATGTGTAGATCTCTATTAATCACCTGAGACATTCTTCTAAGCTCACACAAGACTTATAATTGTGGTTCTACATTGTCCTGTTTCACTGACCATCCACAGAGCCTGCTCCCTCTCCACCACCAGAATGAAGTTGTAGGCTTAATCCGAGGTGGCTACACTTCAGTGTCCTAAATGTATTTCATTTGTGCCTACAATAGTTAGAGCTTGTAAAACACATTATGATCTCTTGTGGAAAAAGAGCGCTGTGGAAGTGTAAAGCCATTGTCACTGGACAGATAATTTATTTGTAATGAACTGGAGGACCTCCTCTGCTTTGCTGTGTGGGCACCATTATAATCCCATATACTTGCTGTTCTGGTTTCTGATGCAAATAATAATAAAAAAAATCTTTCTGAGGCTATGTTTTCCATCACATCCCAGGCTCCTGCTCCTCGTAATGTTTGGTGGTTTAACGTGCCTCTTAGGCATTCTGGTGCGGCTGGGAATGCGCTGCTGTGGGCAGGACAGGCCCCTTTCAGGGTGGTGGAGGGAGCTCTGGGTATGTGTTCCATCATGGGATTCGGAGCGAAAATCCCAGAGTCGTCGAGACTGGAAGGGACCTGTGGAGATAATCTAGTCCAACCCCCCTGCTCAAAGGATCTGTTTTAATAAGGCAGGGCTACAGCTCTTCATCTCCCTTTTTCCATCGCTGAATCAGTCCGTTTGGTGTCCCGTGGCTGGACAGTAGTTTGTGCCATTTTGCTTCTTGCACAGGTTATTGGCTTGCTCTTGACCCTTGTGCACCTACTAGCTCAGAAGGAAGGAATCTGACATGAGTCTGTCTGCACCAGCTGCTTCTTTACCCCCCTCCTTTCAGGTAGTGATAGACATGGAGAAGATTCACACTCTTCCCCACCCTGAGCCTTCCCTGCTCGGGGCTGAATGGTCTGATAGATTGTGGAAGGGGGGATTGCCATAGGAGGTTGAACTAATGTTACTGGGCCAATATTGGTGGTCTAAAAACCAACCTGAATGCTGCTCTGAGTAAATGGTGATGTACAAGTAATACAGAATACAACAAATGAGCTTTCTTGCTTTATCCTTCCTTCTCTGTATCTGTTTTGCTTTAGTACCTTTAATTTATATCTGTTTTCTCGGCATTGTCCCAGATGTCTTCTGGGAATAGTTATCTCTTGGGTCTTTTATCTCTTTGTGTTTGTCATTTAGTGTGATCCCGGCAGTCCCAAAAGCTGAGATATTTATGGTGAGCAAGTTCAGGTTGGCACTTAGTTGATTCCCATGACCTGCAGTGATGAGCAGAATTATATATAGAAAAAAAGCCAGTGTGAAAACTTTAGAAGTTATGTGTCTAAACTACCAGAATTTGAAGCTTTGCTGATACTTCACAAGAGGTTTGTGTTGTGTGCTTTTCAAAGGCTGAAGGCACTGAGTTCCTTCTCTCTGTTTTCCTTGTAGGTGTGTTACTAGACATCCAGCAACACTTCGGAGTCAAAGACAGCGGTGCTGGCTTATTGCAGACAGGTAAGAGTATTTGGTTTTTTGCTGGTTTTTGCAACCTTCCTCTTCTCAGAGGGGCGCTTTCGGATTTCTTCAGTTATGGCCTTTGGGCACATTGCTTTTGAAATATTCTCCTACTAGGAAGACGAGTGCACATGAAGGGTTTTTTGGTTTTGATTTGCTGGTAAGCATGAGATCAGGGCTCAGAATGACTTAGATGCAGAATGGGCTAAGAGCAAACAAACCTAATGATACTATTTATGATAACTAAATTAAAAAAGGAGATGGCTTCTTCCTCTAGGTCAGAACACTCGTAATAAACCAACAGCAGGATCCTGTCGTTCTTACTTCATTTAACTCTCTGTAGGTTGGCAATAAGTGTGATGTATGATGTCCTTCATATGCTCTACAAAGAATCTGTTGAGTGTTCAGTAATCAGGAATACAGTGTGGCATGAAAATGTAAAGCTCATCAGGACAAGTACCTGAGGATGAAAACTGCGGGAAAGGCTAACAATCATTGCATTCATGGTAGCTCGTGGATTAACAATAGCCTGATGATTTTGGTGCTGTTAGCTTCAGACATTTCTGTCTTTGTGTTTAAGGAAGAAGGATTATTGCAATTGTCATGTCCTTTTAATGCAGCAGAAATGTTAATGTTGCAACATCTGCAGACAGAGCTGTAACACCCCAGGACAAACCCAGCTTTCCTGGCCTCTAGTCCCGAGGTGCTTTAGAGCCTTTGTCAACAGGCTGGATTTGATGACACCGAGTAGCAGTCTCAGGTAGTTATAATAGCACAATTCGACCTTTATGAAGAGTTGAAAGGACTAGCCAGAGAGAAAATGCAGTATTTTAAGGCGAGAAACAGTCTGGTTTGGAAACTTCCTACAGAATTATTAGTTGGAGTCATAGATATGTGGAACTGTGGTTGTCTTGTCACTGTCATCTGTCTCAGGGAACCATACTGGAACAATTATATCTCCAAAAAAAATAGAATTCTATTAGGATTAGAAATAGTGTGCCAGAAAGACATTTTTTCCATGCTTTTTTCCTGTGCTGTCACAGGGGCTACTAAATGCCTGTCAGAAGCTTGTCCGTGACACTGTAGCCAACAATAAAGTGTATTAAATCATTCATTCTTTATGCTCCCACTAGAGGTGAGAATTTTCTGGAGCTCTGTCATTTGGCCCTTGATTTCAAACTGTATGAAGCACTGCGTTATGTCCTCCCTTTTATTTTCTGCAATCCGTGGCACAGCAGGGTCCTCATTTGTGATTACAGCTTCTTGGTAACGTTGCAATACAATTAATAACCATTTGCATTAGGGCTTCGAAAACGCTGTCCTTGTGGGCCAGCAGAGTTGAGCTGAGCTGATATGTGCAGCACGTGTCCAGAACAGAAGCGCCGAGCTTTACAAGCATTACTGATTATAAGTAGCATCAATCAGTTATGCCCAAAGTGGCACTGGTTGTCCGTCAGGCTCTTTTCTACAGCAATTATTTGTATTTATTTATTATACTCAGAGGAACAGGTCCTCAATGTATCATTAGACACAAAAGTGCCTTCAAGAAAATATTCTGGTGGAAAGTGACACTTGTCAGAGCATGTATTTAATCTTCATTCCCCTCAGTGGATGAAACTGTTCTGCGGATGATTTACTGACAGCAAGTAAGAGCTAAGCTCCAACAGGGCATTTCATTTGTTAATTGCAAGAAATGTTATTTATTTCTCTAGCAAACATACAGGGCAGCTGAAAACTGTCACTGAGATATTGCAAGATTGCTGCTGACTGTGTCAAGAGTTTTCTAACTGATAGCTAGTGCTTTAAGAAAAGCAATATTTCCTCTTGTTATTTTGCTCATCTGAAAACTGAGGGCTTGACTTTACCCCTGCAATATAGATAATAATGTATTAATCACAGTGCCATCACAGGAAAAGAATACTCACAAAATAAAACACCATTTCACGTAAGTAAGGGTAGGGGCACATAGCTGAAAACTTATTAGATATATTACTTCAGCTTAACAAGTTTCCATGTTGGCAGCTGGCCCGTGGCCCGTGTACCCTTAACCGTGGTGAAATAAAACATGTTGTACTAAACCACCGTAAACACTAATTTCAATCTTTTGTTTGTTCTCTAAGTCTGACCTCTCTAGATGTGCAGATTGGGGAAAGTGGATGCAGAATGTAAAAGTGTACGACCGAGGTTGCAGAGAAAGGCTATAGTGGAGCTGGGACCAGGGCTGATGTCTCCCAGGCCTCAGCCTTAACCTTGAACAGTTCCTTTGCAAGCAGAGAGACAGAAATATCATTTTATTCCCAAGAGATGGTCCTGCTAACTAATTGAGTGATGTGAGACGAAAGACTGCTCATCCTGAATATGTCCTCTGAATAAAGAGTGGATTAGTCCTCAGGTTGTTACTCCTGCATCTAAATGAGTCCTCAATTAATTTACAATGTTAATGGGGGGGGAGTGAAATGTAGTATTCACTGGCGGTTCGTATCACTCATCAAACAGGCTTAAATAAAAATATCCTTTTAACTGAGAAACAAGGCTGCAGACAGTTTTAGAAAGAGAGAGTACTGAAAACTCAAACAGCGAGGGGAAAAGCAATCCACCAAAGGCAATGTCTGACCCTGCATTCGTACCGTAACCCGTTCTTTGCACATGCAGCCAATCTTGTAGCTCTCTCACTCCGAACATTCAAAAGCCGATTCATACACTTCCAGCTTCTGCTGCTCTCTGGAAAGCAAAGGTGATTGGTTTCTTAGGAACTGCAAAGACAGAATTTGAATTTTTATCTTCTTTTATATTAATCCCAAGATACAAGCTGCTCTTTGCCTAAGAGATATAATGAAAGCTGGTTAGAGGGGCACTGTAGCTGCCTGTACAGAAGAATCACAGGGACACTCTGGTCTCATCCGTAATGGAAAGGGGCAGAACGTGGTAGTCTCTGCAGCCAGGATCTGTGACAGCAAAGGACACGCTGACAGATGGATCGCAATTGCTGCTTGCTCGGTAGCCTTGCAAAACAACAGGCGAGCGACTGTGTTCATTCCAGAGCCTTGGTCACCTCTTGATGATGCTACACTTTGGTGCTGATCTTCCTTTTTAAAGCACGACATACACAGTTATATAAATACTAGTTAAGTCCACTTAACTGTCCTACAGGTCTGCATCTGAGCTTTCTTGTGCTTTTCATTTCTTACTGGTTGCTTTTCCCAGCTGGGAAAAGGATAATCTCGGCTGATGTCAAGAGGTGACAGAGTGTCTCCTTGCCTACTTGGGCTGTACGGCTGTAGTCAGTCAATACATTTCTAAGCCAAACCATACAAAAAGTCTTTCCCATGTGTGGAGTTAGGCAGGAGCAGCAATTTGGAGTCGCCAGAACTACAGGCCTCTAAAAACACAAAGACTGAGAAGATGGACAATTGGATTTGTAGCACTGCTTCAAAATGCTGTTAACCTTCCATATATACTTAGACCACAGAAGCAATGCCCCAGTGCTATACTCTGTTTTTCACTAGATTTTTCCTCTTTTTTCTTCTATTTTTGTGCGTTATTGCTCTGTCTGCTTTCCTTGCCCTTGGATTTATTTTGCTTTTGTGTCTCTTGCCAGTGTCTGTTTAGCACCAGAGCTCTAACAATAATAGCGCCTGGCTCTCAATAAGGCTTGTCTTCTGTAGATCTCGGGATGTTTTATGGAGGAAGGGATAATGAGGCTTGCCCTTTCCTACAGATCAGGAAATGAAGAAAGCCAGATGGGAGAAATGACCTGCCCAAAGTCACACAGCGGGTCTGAGGCAGAGAGAACCGCGGTCCAGGTCTGGAACATGCAGCATTCAACTAGGTTAATGCTTAGACCCGGAGATTTGGTCCTTGTTAATGGGCACCTTAATCTTCCAGCCCAGGCAGCACAGGCTCAGGGGAAGGCACATAAAACAGCAGGGACTTCTGCATCAGATGGAGGGTATGGCAAGGATTCGTTTGAAATGCAGAGGGAAAAGGCGTCTGCCTGCAGAAAGAGAACAGGGATGTCATTAGAGGAAACTCCAGTAACCAAAAGTTTATACCATAAGGTCAGAAGCAAGGAACTGTAAGAAAGTGAGATCTGCAGGGACTCATTAAAGGTGAATAATCATAGATAACTGGGGCTCTGAAAGAACTTGTCTCTTCTCACCTGGAGACAGATGGGCATTCTCCCAAATGCCTTTCAGCCCCTGGTTTCCCAGGAAGCCTGGTGATGCCAGGTACTTTCTTAAATCTTGTTATGGGCTCTTCTTTTCCTGTAAGGGTCAACTCGAACTAAAACCTCTGTTCATTTGAAAAGTGAAACCTTTACCGACCCGAGTTGCCCTACCTCTTGAGCTGACCTAGTGTAACCTCGCAAACCCGTGAGCAGCTCTGGTGCGCTGTGATTGTATCAGCCACGCTACGGCATGTGAAGTGAGGAGGGGACTAGGAATTGTGGAGAGCAATGATGGGATAAGTTAGACTTGCTTGTTCACTTAAGGTTTTTCTTTCAGCTCCCTTTGACTCTCACCTCCTTATGATGACAGCCCATACTGTTCTAACATTTTTAGTTTTTTCCACACAGAGAGCCCTTCCTCTGGATGAGATGCTAACCCTGAGTATGTGTGTAATACATGAGTTGCAGGTGCCGCATGTTTCTTTTCTCCCATCTGCTTCTACCTGAATACATACAGTCTTGCTTCTCATCTGTGCTATGCATAACTAAATCAAATCTTCATCTTTCACTTCCTGCTGCACCTGCTTAACTTTTCTTCTTGTTAGAGCACAGGAACTCATATTCTGCAGACTTCCCAGTTTTCTGCTTAAAATTGATGGCCTTTCAGTTTGAGTGAATGACTTCTTGCACCAGAACACTTCCCAAGGCCCTGGTATTTCAGGTGTCGAAGCCAAAAGGCAAGACAGAATGATTTGTACTTGCTTGTCTTGATTCATCACTGCAAATGGTTTGGACCACTGTGCCCTACCCAGAGCAGGTGACACCGCTGTCACCTTCCCTTCCTCCAGCCATGCTAAGCATTCTTAAATCCACACTCCTTCTCTGGCAGTCTGAGTTCTGAATGCCAGGACAAGCTGGAGCTCTCTGCCTAAAGGAGAATCCGCTAAATCGTATCAACAAGTGAAACCTTTTTCCCCATTTCCTCATCCACACTTGATTTTATACCATTTTTTGGAACTTCTCCAGCCTTCTGTAGCGTGTCGCTGATCTAGGGATTGAGACGTTTGTATAGCGCAGCTCCAGTTTAAGTGATAAAGATGAAAAAGCAGGGCTCTGCATTCGGTGTGCCTCGATTAATGTTGTGACAAGGGTGGTTCTTTTACTTATCAGGGTAGAGTGAGTTGAGATAGCCCAGAGCCTGATTATTGCCCACATAAGTCCTTTACAAGTTCCGACACTCCTTTTTTCCTGCGTGCTAGAATAGTGTCTGATATGGCGATCTGAGGGTCTGATTCATGAAAGCAGTTAAGCCTATTTGGAAATCCCTCTGCAATCAAGAATGGAAGCATTCTCTCAAGTCGGTGAGCAGGTTATAGGAAAATGTGTTTGTGCCCTAGCCCAGTCCCCCGAACACCAAGGACCAAACTATAAAACTGCTGTATACAGTGTGCACCCCCACCGGACAGCCCTAGATTGCAAAGTAAATAATCCCTGGTGGAAGGGAAGGGGCAGGGGAGGGAGGGGAAGATGTCCTTGCCTCCTGCTGATGGGAGGAAATGCTTAAGCCAGTGTTGCACTTCGTCTTTTTATTGTACCTGTCAGCAAGCGAGTGCAGGTTACTAGAACAGGGAAACTCTCCAGACTGACTTGTCTTCATTGATATCTTGATTTGATGACACCACTAACACAATAATTCGTTTTCCCATCCCATCTTCGTGTTTGCAGAAGGAAGGTCTGTCCTAACCCTTGGCCTTTCAGGCAGGGCAGGTACTCGGGGTGGTTGTTGCAAGAGATACCCGCACTTGGGCTGCCTGTGGCCCGTCTGCTCTGTAAGTACATATTGGCCTCTCTTCCCTTAGGCTGTAGTTCAAGCACCTCCTGCCAAGGTTGTGTTCACTTCTGTAATTTATTATAATAATAAGGGGAGAGATTTCCCACAGATTCTAGAGAAGTAGTTATCATTGCACCCAAAGCCCTAATAGTTTTTAATGTAGCCTGTCCATCTCCCCCTGCACATGTTCCTCAAACCTCAGCATTTCATTCAGGCTCTTTACAGTGGAACAGGAGATTTTTGTTGGCATTGTGTAGTGCTTTTAAACAACAACTTCCTCTTCATACCAGCTGGGCAATCCGAAGCAGCAGTTGTATGCACTGCATTGTGTGTTTCATGCAGAAATAGTTCAGAAGGGCTGGTCTTGGCACCTTTGCTTTTATCATTAACACCATATTTGGACTTTTTTAAAAGGGCGATAAACATTTGAGTTACTTTAAGTTATTTTCATGCTGTTATTAGACATCTAATGACTACTAGTTACTGGAAGAGAGTTGTGTACTTATATTCAATACCTCATGAGTAGCTTAATTTTTTTCCTCACCCTCTGTAATGACACTAAAAGCTTATGGTAGTAAGTGGAAAACCTTCTTAGCTTTAATTCTTGCTTTTCACTGAGCCTGCAAGTTTAATTTTCAAGCGTAGTGACCAGAGAAGTGTTTGTATATGGTCTAAATCAGAAAGAGCCCTGTATTTCTTCTCTCTACCCTGATCTAGATCTGTGCATACAGTTGCTACTGATACCTGTTGGGCCTAATTAAAATGTAAGTGTTAGCCCAGAGGGGAAGATTTTTTGCTTTGACTTTAAGGGAAGTTGGGTCATGGTCTTCTATGAACTGGGAGCGAGAAAACAGAACTAACTTTTATAGTACATCTTGTATATTTAATGTGCTTCATCCCAGGGGACCCAGAAGTGTTCTCTCTTCAAAGATTTGTTTCTAGATTGTTTTGGCTTTGTCTTGCCTCCCACACCTGAACAACTCTCGTTTTCTTGGAGCACAAACCCTGGAGTTCTGCCGGGCAGCGTACCGTGCTGTGCAAAGCGGAAGAGCCTGTGTTCATACAGGATCTGAGATCAGCTGGTGAAGAGCTCAGGCTCGGTCTGTGCCCGCTGGGAGATTTCCAGGTTCATCTGGTATAGTTGGAAGCATTGCTGCTGGAGAAGGCGCTCGATTGGAGAGAAGAGATCATTTGGATACACCAAATAGTCTTGACAGGATGTGAAGGAGCTCTGGAGCGCTAAGGTTCTGTCTTGCAATGAAGCAGGAGCGTTGCTGTTTGTTGTTGTAATACTGCAGGTGCCCAGTGGACTCCGGAGGTACTGGGGTGGTTTTGTGGTAGTGGGAATGTTGGGGTCCTAGACCAGTCTGTGTGGTCATTTTGCTTCTCTAACATTGTGTCCTCCAATCCGGAGCTTCTCAAACCTTTTGGCTGAGTACCAGATCACTCTGCATCCTTACAATAATATTTTTGCATTGACTCATTAGCAGTCCACTATAAAAATAATATTTCTGTGTGGCTGGCTACAAAACAATTGCTGTTACTTTGTGGAACACAATTTTGGGAACCGTAGCCTTTAACTGTGATAAGCTGCTGAAACGGGCGGTGTGTTCCAGGCAGCAGCAACTACATTTCAGTCCAGCTG
Organism: Pampusana beccarii; assembly: GCA_013399365.1. NCBI lineage: Eukaryota > Metazoa > Chordata > Aves > Columbiformes > Columbidae > Pampusana > Pampusana beccarii. The sequence continues at coordinate 263,349 of VWYH01004666.1, read as the reverse complement.
CAATGATTCCAATGTATAGACCCCATACACCTCAAGAGGGGGCGACTCATTTGTAGACACACAGACCTGGCTTTAAGAATGAATTCCAGGGCATCACTTACGTAAAAAGTGAACATTCCTTTTGGTATTCAGTAACGTTACAAGCCTGCAGAACCAGATTCCAATTAACACAAGTAATTCCGAATTGCATGAATGGTGTATTGTTGCACCAAGTCAAAAGAAATCTCCCAGTGCTCTCCCTTTAGCCTGATTTGTGCACATATTCCGGGATTTTTCCTGTGTGCTGATGCAAGGTTACAGAGCAAAGACCGTTTTTCTGCTTACATTGTACAGGGAACCTGTTTTTGGAGGGAAAATATTGCTGACCATAGTCCATTACTTATCCCAATTCAGAGTTAGTTCTAACAAAAAATGTAAATGAACATAAACTTCTTTTGCTAAAACGCTCTTCAGTTGTTTTCAAGCTTTAGTCAGATGACTGAGGATGGCTTAGGTTTTTAAATCTCAGGTGAAAACCAGTTATTTGATGGGATGGATAGCGGGAGGAGGAGTTTGCACGCGTTCTTGTGTTCTTTGCCTGCTGCAAGCAGGGAGATGCTTTGGCTGTCCAAAGTTGTCCTTGTTCTCACTGAGGATGCTTTATGGCAGCAAAGGTAATAATAATACAGGATATTATACAATGGATGCTGAATTTTCACTAAAAGCTCCCCAGTGAGATATTCCTACCGCCTGCTAATGTTACACCTTCCAACAACTTGGAAAATACAGTATCTGACACACTGAGCTGAGAAAATGTTTGCATTATGTATAAAACAAGTTAGATTTTCTTGTTTGTACTTATTGAACTTGTTCTTTATGGAACCAGACTCCTTTGTCTAATCACCAGGCAAATAAACTGCCACACCAAGACAAGTTTTCCCCCAAGGTTCGGTTTGTGGCTGTTCAGGGCTGCTAATAATGAAGCTCAGCTGGCGTCTTGGGACATTTATGATGGTGTGTTCTCTAGGGAAAGGGATGGAACAGGCGCTGAACACAAGCTGACTGCAGATGGGCCGCTGGTCAGTCATTAGTCTCACCTTCTACATATTTAAGCCTGATTGAAATGGGCTTTTTAAGATGTCAGCAGTCCCTGGATTCACCAAATATTGTCTTTCCTTTTTTTCCATTAATGTAATTGATGATGCATGGAGGCATTGTATTTGCAAACCTTGCACATCGCAGTATTCATTGCAGTATGTTGTTTTCCAGTAGGACTCATTCTACCAGAAAGGTACTAGTCAGAGGAGATTTAAAGCAAGGGATTATTTAAAACAGGGTCCAGTCACGCACCATGGCTCTTGAAACTACTGTTAACCCTGGGATCTTTTACAGAGGTCATGTTCTTTTATCCACAGATGCAAGTTTAGTTGCAAAGCTCACTCCTGGAGCTGCAGTTTAACTTGGTATTAAAGTGTTCTTGCAAGTCAGGGATGGCACTGGGGTGATAATCTTAGAAATAACAACGGTAAGACAGACAGAGACCCGATTCATTCTTCAGTGGAGTTATGATCCTTTTCCTTTGACAAACCGCGGCAAACTAAACATTGGGATACTTCAGTATTTCAACAATTTCCTTAAATGAGTTGATCCCTTTTTGAAGGCCACCCAGCCACTCTGAAACACTTGCTCTTTGTCTAAAGTGCCATTTATAACAGCAAGAGGCAAGAGCATTTCTAAATACTGCCAGCAAAATTGAGTCGGCCGATCATTTCTATAAAATAGCACTAGTCACTTGGAATTGTGAGCGAGGCTTCCTTACATACTCCGTGATCTCGTGTTGTAGGGTGAAGACTACTTGTCATTGTAGGTGTTTCTTTGTGGCCCGCTGTTTGTTCAGCTCCCTTGTCCTACTACTCAATACGTAATTGCAAATCGCAGTCGGTAGTGGTGTTTCTTTGTGTTTGTGGTACAAAAACCTGTTGAAATGTTGCTGGTATTTGAAAAAATAGATGGATAATCCTGTGGCTCTGTACCCTGGCAGAGGGTGGTTGGCTGGAAAGCCCATCTCTTGTCATTTTGATGCCAGTCCCTAAGAGAAGCATGAGTGGAGTGACTTGATGGGCTTTATCAGAAAGCAGCACGGTACCTACCGGGAGGGAAGAGCCTTGTTTTGTGCCAAAGGTAGATCTTGCTGTCTGGCACATCCAAACTCCTCCCTGACCCGCGCTGTTCTGTTAATTGGCCCCGGTCGGTGGTTCAATGTTTTATATCCTGGCCCTTGCAGCTACTGGTGAATTTTATCTAAACACGTGCTGTCTGTGGCTGTGCAAGTGTAATGACTGGGGTAATAAAACAAATAAGAGTTAGTTCAGGGCACAGGGTGAGAGCACAAATGGTTCCTTCCTTGCCTTTTAGAGAATATGCGACTCATAATGAAACGAGACAGCAAGTGCATTTACACACACCACGTGTCTGGTCCAATTTGGCGGCCCAGCCCTTGTGCATATGCACATTTTGCTTCCTCCTTACGGGAGCAGTTTTAAAGATAATCTGTATTATTATTCTGCTCGCTCTTACAAATAAGGGAAAGGCAATGTAAAAGCACATAAAGAAATGCATGTCTTGAAAAGGTAGGGTGTGACGTTTTCTACTGTTTTCCACATAATGCAGACACAATCACTACAGGTCACTTTGCTGGAAAGCACTCAAAAAACTTATCAGGGAGCAGTTACCTTGTGGAAATGAATGCCACAAGGAGTGTTGTCAGGGCCAGAGCTTAAAAGACCAGGTCTTTATGTGGATAACACATTATAATTCTCAGGAGGGCTTAAGCAGCCTTGGAATTCAGCGGCCGTGCGGGAATTTTGTGTGCTTTTCTCGGAAGGATCCGGTTGCTGTCACTGTCACAGACAGGATGCAAAGCTACATGGTTTTCTGATCTGTTGCCATTGTTCTCGTGTTATTATGAAGTGGTCTCCTGAGGTTACATGAAAAGATCTTTTATTGGGGGATTTGTTAGTGTTTATTCACTGCCAACGCCTTAGGCAGAAAGATGAATGCTGCTGTTAAGGGGAAACTGCGAGATGCCATCAGGAGATGTTTCACTCTCCTCCTGTGTTGCTGCTTTTAATGGAAACCCAGTCAGCACTACAGAAATTTCCTCTGTACAATTAGCGTGGTTTTGGTCCAGGCCTGGATGGGTGGTAGCTTATATAGCAAGAGCTGTCGTTGCATGAGATGCTATTGTATTTTACAGGCAACTCAGAAAAAAACAGGCTGTTGAGCAGGACAAAATACCGAAATTCCCTCTGTGACCAGCAAGCAGCTTTTTAGAAGTAAGGGTCTCATGGGCAGTGTTATGAAATTTACGTTCTTCCACTAACAAATATGATGTTATCTATACCAAGCATTAACATCCCTGGGAGAGAGGAAGGTTGCAGGAAAACGTTGAGGTAAATCAGACAATCTCAGGCTTTTGGATTAGCATCAAACAGAAGCAATCACCTACAGCTGCTTTTACATCCGTATCTTCTGTGGATTTTAGCATATTCCCATTCCACAATGATTTTTAGTCCTGAAAAAGTGAATTAGTGTAAGATCGCAGATGGCAGGATTTTAAGAGCAATCTCCCCTGTTGGTGCTGCCTGGATCTTAGAGCAAGTGAATAAAAATCAGATATTCCAGATGTCCTCTTGAAGTTCTTGTGATGAGAGGTAATATATTTTCATCTCTTAAAATTCGGTTTAATCTGACAAATATTTGCCTTCCTCCACATAAGTAGAGCCAGGCAGTGTTAGACCAGGGCGAAATTAGTCTGCGTAGAAATTTAGACAGATCTGACCTGACCTCAGTGAAGGAAGTTGGCTACAATACACAGATGAATCAGCATTTTTTTCCTTTCAGACTGATAATTTTCTTAGTTATCGAGGTTTTATTGATTTTTTTAAAAGATGCCATTTTTCTGGGCTCCTAAAAGCACTCTTGAATATGTATGGCTTGAATTGGAAAGGTAACAATTTCACAGAATGGTGTGAAATGGGTTTCCTACAAAACCCTGACATACTTTTCTTTGCACAAATAAAAAAATATTAAATACGTAGAAATGCAGGATGTGGATGTCGTTCCTTGTCTTTCGCTGTCCAGACACGGACGCTCTGCTCCTGCCCATCCATGATAACAGCGGAGCAGGCTCTGGTGTGCACTGGAGATCCCCCCTTCACCCCAGAGCTTTTCCTGCCCATTTCCCCTGTGTTTAGTGCTTTCCCAAGTAATTTCTGGAATATTTCTGGAGCAGTTTTAACTCTCGACAGGACAGCTTTGGTGGGTGTCAATAACAGACGTTAAAAGCTTAGAGCAAAGTTTCATTTCATACTTCTGTCCTGGCCAGAGTGGGAAATCTTTGTAACTAGGCTGTCGGTGCTGAGTTAATGGATGGCAAATTCAGAATTTAAAATAAGAGGATGGCCATTTTCCCTTCCGAAGAGGGAGCGTGTGTTTTGCCAAGACCACTATAGATGGCACAACAGCTCCCTAAAGAACTGTAATAATATGTAAAACCAAATCAATCAGTCCCACTGGCTGCCTGGGGAGAATGCCAGCAAAGAACTGTGTCCCCCCCCGTTCCCAAAGCAGAACCCTGTGGATTTGGGAGGCTTTGATGTCACTTTTTCTTGCCGCCCACAGCATCCTCTCTGTTCCCCCCATCCAGCCCTGGGGACCAGCGGCTGCCAGATCCCTGAGCCCGCAGCCACGGTGGGAATCGATGGCCCAGGGGCTCCTCCTGGTAAAACCAGCGTCTGTGCCACAGCCGTCCCTTAATCCCTCGCTCTGCGATGGAACTGTACCCACGTCGCCTGCCCTGTGCCCTGCCTGGTTGTGCAACGTATTTATGGAGTATATATTTGGGTACCGCAGGGTTTCTCCTGCTTTGTAAATACAAGCAGCAGCTAGTAGGAGCTCATGTGTAGAGATTAGCAAGGCATTCCTACCACTGAATAGTCATTTATTTGGGAATTGCCTTTTAAAAACAAACCCAAACAAACCTGACGTCTGACAAAAGCTCTGGATTGAGGATATGTCAGATGACTATTTCTTTTAGCAAGTCTCCATGAGTACCTTGGCATGAAGAACTATTGATTCTGCTTTAAAGGGAAGGGGAAGCACTTCCTATTGCATTGTTTGTCTTAGGAAGCTGCTGTTGGTAAATTCCATGTAGCAAAGAATTCACCAGTAACACACCGAACTTCCAAAGCATCTCCTCTCCCTCCTGTTCTCTCACTGCTGCAGGAAGCAGGTTTAGAGCTTGATTTCTCTTTGAGGCAGAACAATTCCTATTGCGCTCTGGATAAAGCTTTGAAATTAAAATGCCAGTTGAGGTAGGATGCAGAATTAGTGGTGCAGTTGTAAAAAAGCGCGGTAAACTTCATTTTAGGATGAAAGCAGCCTTCCCCCTTTATCTCTCATTGGAAACAAGGAACATTATTTCTGTTTATACAAATGATGTATCATTCTGTTAAGTGAATAACAGATTTAAAGTATTTTATTGCTAGTTAGATCTAATTCATGGCACTCAATGCAGAATTCAGGGATCAAGGGATTTAGATTATTCTGCATTATCGGGTCTAGGCTGCTGTTTCTCGGTGTGTTTAAGTGCACACTGTGGTCAAAAGGGTTTCATGGGCCGAGGTGCAGGTCACTGGACCTGCTTTGCTCCTGGCTGTTCCTTCCTGCCAGAAGATACAAGGTCAGTTTTCAGTCCTCACCAGGCCCTGATTTTCCTCTCCAGGTGGCTGCACAAGTTTTAGCACAAAGGAAAGTCTGACCAGGGCTTTTCAAAGATCTCACCTTCATTCCCAAAGGCTTCTGTGAGTGCGGCTGCAGTGTGTGCCCGGTATCATAACTGCGATGGAAAAAGAAAGATCTCCAGCAGAGGAAGGGAATATAGAATAAAATAAACATCCTTTAGTTTTGTGGTTATTTAAATGCTTTTCTCAAGGCATCTTTCTCCGGCCTTGAGCCCTGGGTATCGCTGCTTCATCCTGCTCCCTGCTGCAGGTTTATTTGGGGTTGAAGCTCTCGGATGGGCGGCACATGTGCAGGATGTTCTGAAACACTGCCCAGAAAGGGAGAAGCAAACCCACCGTTCCTTCAGGTGCAGACTCTTGTGAGAGCTAGGAGTGGTTACTGGCTGTTTCTGTAACAGCAGTGAAGATTTTTAAAGTGTGTTTTAGTCACGTTAAGGCAAAAATAATCTCGTAGCAGTGTCACTCCCGATGTAGCAGCACTGCAAAGCTATTGACCAATAGTACCTCTGGGATCTCATGTCTAATTCAGGATTGACCAGGATGAATACAAATCCATCCTAATTGGCTAGCTAAGTTAATGAACTTTCCCTACAACTGATTGCACAATGGCAAAGCAGCCCATGTCACGCACTGTGTGAGCAGCAAGGCCGCAGCCAGGAAGGGCTGACGTCCCATTTTGCTCTATGTGTTAACCTGCAAAGTTCTCAAACAGTCAGAGCCAGTTAAGTCAAATGGAGAAGAAACTGCAAGAGAACAAAGCTTTGTTAACTGGCTGAGTACTTCATTACTTTATCCTATTGAGTGTGCGTGTGCCCAGATAAAATCACTCGTCGATTCGGAAATGTAACTGAACACCATGTTCCAGCTTTTAGAAATAATTTTAGGTGCAACTCAGTGATATGTTAATAAGCCATTACCTAATGAAGCTAGTGGAAATGATGCAGATGTGATTTTCTCTTCCTAATTTTATATATTTCTTCAGAATAACATGGGAATAGTTGTACCAGTCCAGACCAGAAGTCCTTTTAGTATACTCTTCAGTCTTTGCTTGTGATCAAAAGTACATATATAGGGGAAAAAAGAGAAGTACAGTACAAGATTATGGTGGCAGTTCCTTGGTATACCCTACCAACTGGATAGCTGAGGGCTTTCTGAACCAGAGGTGCTATCTTTAACAGTCCTTAAATTAGTGTTCTTCCAGGACTTTGTCCAATCCTGTTTTGGAATAACATAAACTCTGAGCTCCCATAGCCTCCCATGATAAAATCCCAGCGTTTAGTGAAACTTTGTGCACAAAGTGTCTCCTTCGATTTGGATTTTGCAGCTGCTAGTCTTATTTGATGCCACCTGATCAATCTGCAAGAGAGAAGGTTCAGTTTTCCCCTTTTCAGTGCTACTCATGGTGCTGGATCTCTTCTGTATCCCACATCAGCTGTTTCTTTTCCAGTATGTTTAATGTTTTCCTGTAAAAGGACCTGTTTTGTCCTTTTAACAATTCTTTTTGATGCGCTCTATACTTTTCCCAGTAATAACCTTTTATGTTACAGGGATGCAGTAAACTTACAAGTACTACAATGTGTTTACTGATAAAGAGGTTCTGATCTCTGCTGCCATTTAGGATTCATAAGCAGTTGTATCTAAACAAAAAACTCAGCTCCAATGCCCACTGAATCAAGTGGGAGTCCTTCCATTGACTTTGGTCAGGAGCCTAAATCAAACCACACTAAAAGCATTTCGCAGAAAAACAACTTAAAGTGGAAGTGGCTATAAAACGAAAGTGGCCTTGACTTACCATTTATTTCCAAATGGTAAAGAAATGCGAAAGCAGAGTTTAAACGCTGACAGCCAAGCTCATTTTCGGGATGCTGCTGCTCAGTGTCAGCAACATAATGCTGGTTTTGTCAATAATTTACATGGCTTTTGGATGGCACTGCCACGGAAAGCAGACTCTGCCACAATCTCCTGTTCCTGCCCCATTGCTGGACACTGGAGCCCTTCCTGGCATTGCTGCCTGCAGCATTGTCATGTTAAGCACATCCATAGGAACACAGTAACAGGTTTATTGATGTTCAGGTGGCCCAAATCCCTTTAAAACAATGGTAATGTAATCACTGTAATTCCCAAAGCGAAAAGCAGAAGGTGGGTTTGAGTTTTTCCTCTTTTATTTTAAATTATGTTGTCTGTGTAGAGGTGTTCAAAATTTAATCTGCTGCCAAGTTAGCTCTGGCTGCAAGTAAATTTGCTGGACGTCTAGAGAGAACAAGCAGCCCAGTAAAATGCTTGCTTTTTCACTGTATGCAAAATTTTGATGTATAGCATGATAGAATTGGACCTCAGTGGATGCGGAAAATGGATGTGAAATAATAACTGTGAATAACCTCCTTAATTGCTTTAGCAATAAGCAAGATATTAACAGCTGAATCTTTAAATGCAACTTCAAATTGACGTAATATTGGAAATTAATTTTTTTAAAAGTGAAAAATTTGAGTGCTGTCTTAGATCTTGGCTTTCAATTCAAAGCCATTTTTTCCTTGTCATTGCAATGCTGACTGCTTGGATTGGGAAACCAAGACTGATTTCAAACATTGAAATGTTATAGCAATATTAGTCAGGCCTAAGTGAGAGGAGCATCATTACTACACTTTAGGGAGTGCTGGTGTGCTACGGACTGTAGAAGTGGGAACCATAGTGATCAGTTTTCTAGAGATACTGGCTGAGGTCTATAGGAAGTGGGCTGGAGACATTGTTTGCCTTTCCTTGGATGATTTTATCTGGAAGGCCACTCGTGCACGGAGCTGCCGTGGCCGCTGGACTCTGGCCTGTGGGCCACAGGACTCATGTGTAAGGGTCATTTCACTTTTTAGGCTTCTCTTTCATTAGAGTTATTTCTGTCTAGGCATTTGGGACTGAAGAGAAATATTTCTCCATCCCTATGCAGCAATGCATGGAGGGAGGGAAATCGCTCTCACATCCATAATATCACATACTCACCACCGTATGGACCAATGACATATTGTACTTTATATGGCATTTATGACAGCAATTACTTTTATTTGACCATAGTGGTTGTTCTTTGCCCAACACAGTTCCCTGCAAAGCTCAGGTGGCATTAGTGTGTTATCAAGCTGGTTTTCTTGCTCTTCTTATCTGATTTTCTGTTTCCAAGGAGTGGATTTCCCAACAATTCCCGCTGAATCAATTATTCTTGATGGCGAAGGAGAACAAAACAAGCTTTCAGGATATCCTTTGCTGGGAATACGAGGGGTGGAATTATCAGTACTGAATTCTTCCCAGGGCAGCATCTTGTGTGATGTTGAGTCAATCATGAACTTGCCAGGAAAACTGTGTTGGAGCCTTGTCTGTCTTCACAACTGTGTTTTCGTAACCAGGTCCTGACCCTGTCACAGCAAATTAAATGGAGTGGGATCGTACGGCAGCCGCCTTCCCAATGTACATGTGTACGTCAACTGTGCGTGTATAGAGTCATCCTAAACGTGTTGTTTATGTTTTGTATCAGTTTACTCAAGGAAAAAAACGACACCTCATGTTGCAGCATGCTGCCTAGGGAAAAGACAAGATTGGAGCTTGAATACCGATGACAGGCATCTGCAGTGAGGGAAGAGCAATCTAGTGTCCTGCCAAACACAGAGACACTACAGAAACACAAACAGTGCGAGTAGTTTGGTCCGCACCTTTTAAAGGACTGTTTTCCCCTTGTTAATTTGCTGAGAACACAAGCACACAAAGATGAGGCATTTATTAAATTCTCTATTCCGTTTTGTACCGTGGTCTGTTCTGGGATGGCATTTCAGGACACACACATCCCAACCAGACATTCGTATGCTTAACTCCAATCGATTTGGTGTGTTCTCAAGTCTTTTTTTTCAAATCTCCTGTGTTCAATGCTGTTGGTATACGACAGCTTTGTATGACATATGGAGCCGGTGGTGTGTTTCAAAGCTCCTTACACTTGTCAGAAACTTCTAGTCTGCATGATAGTCTGGAACCCAGTGAGCCTGTGTTTGGCACTTGGCGAACTGCAGTAACACGACCCATCTGTTGGCTGTTGAATCAGCAATGAAGTAAAACAAATTCCTCGTGGAGAGCGATGTAACAGTGTACCTGCAGTGGAGTTTGTGAAAACGATGATTTGAAGGGTGGTATTTTGTACAAGCAATTACATTGTAAGAATTCATCTCCATCAAACAATGGATGTTTTAAATCACATTGCTGAGATTTCCCAGGGCCTTGAATTGCCCCATAGTCAATGTCACTTTTACCTTGGTCACATCACCATGTTGTGTCTGAACTATCAGGTTGAATGATAAGTAGCACAAAAGGATCTTTGTTCTTGCTTGGCTTGTATGGTGCTGTAAGAAAAAAAAAAAGTCACTTTTAATTGTGATTGTAGACCTTCAAAAATACCTTTAGCATAGATACGGTCCTGTAAACAGGGCACTGCTGAAGCTGGAAGACCTGTGTGGGTTTAAGATTTCTGTAGTTCATCCTGGGCAAGTCACTTGTCTGTGTCTTAGTTTCCTTAACCCTGAAGTAGAAATTAATGATGTTTAACTTCCTTTCTAAATTGTCCCAAGCCTCACTTTGATTGAATATGCTGCGTATGTATGTGCTGAGTAGTAGTATTATAGCATAAAACTGTAATGAAACTCGGAAAGATGCATTGCAAAAACATTTTGGAAACAGAGGGACTGGTTGGGCTGATGGGAGAGTCTTTATTCACCATCGCAGGTCGATGTCAGCTTGGTACCGAAAGCAGCCTGAGCAACACGTGCGGTCACATCCAACAGTCCATGGAGCAGAAGCGACTCCAACACATCCCAACAGGGCAGCGCCTCATGCAGAAGGAGCAGGATCGTGCTTGTACACACCTGTGAATTATCCCATCCGGAGCGAGCTGGGTGTTTAGGCGTTCTCATTGTTTGGAAATTTGTTGTTGGGAAAATATTAACAACCTTGCAGCACACAGTTGTTTGCTGGGTGTAAGTGGATTGCCAGTCCCTTGAGGCAGAGGCTGTCTGGGTTTGCCTTCCACAGAGCCAAGCACATTGTCAGCACTCAATTAGACGTGTATATACAGTTTCACGCTGACTCAGAGCTCAAAGATAGCCACTGCTTTTTCTCTTGTTGAACATCCCTGCATAGAGAGAGTGAGCTATTTTTACCTGAACCTTTCCAGCGTTATTCCTGGCAGGAAAAAATAAACCCTGTGCGCTTGAAGTCCAAACCAAAAGAAGGGATCTTTTCTTGGAGGTGCCTGTGATCTTCTCACCCTTCCAATAACTGAGGAATGCAGCCTCTGCCTGTGCCTCTGTGTCAATGTGGTTCTTCCTTCTTGGTTATATGACGGGGATGACCCACTGGCAGGAGAACCCCTCGCTGAGACACAAAGGGTTGGTCAGCCCACACCAGAAAAGAGCAAGTGAGACAGAGGCACCAGTGTCTTTGGAATCACCGGGTGGAGAGCTGAGGGGTCAGAGCCGTTTCAGGAAACACTTGTAGAGTAACACTGGGGAAATTTTTGTTTGGAGGGAAAGAAGAGAAAAATAAGAGCAATGAAGTCCAGTTCCAGTAGGCAGGAGCTTTTTGTGACTGTTAAATATAAATTCTACAGCTTCTCCCTCTCCCCTCATCTCTTTTGCTTGCACTATCTGGAGATTTACTTTTCCACTGGGTGCACAGGCAGCCCTGGGGAGGGGAGCATGGGCTGAATGGCAGCTCCCAGCTCATGATCCTGAAAGAAAACTGAAGCTATGGAACATGAAGTAGGCAGGAGAGGCTGGGGAGGATGCTTTCCTTCTCTGGTGGGTGTTTGGGTGGGAAGTGTACAATTTTTTTATATATATGTTTGGGGGGGGGTTTAATGCTGCACATTTTTGTAATTCCAGCCATGCACAGAACAAGCTGGGCAGTGCCGGCTGCGAAGGTGCTTGTGCACCTGTACAGGGTGGGACAGGCATCCAGAGGCAGAAATAGACACCGAGCCATCCTGTTTGGGCAATTATCTTCTTCCTGCATTCTCACCGCAGTCGGCATTTCAGCGGCTGAGCCACAAAGGGAGGTATAAAGACAAATGGGATCTCCTTTTGAAAATACCTGTACTTAAAAGAACCTCCCTCCTGGGATGGTGTTCATTATGTGACTGTTTATTCATCCTTTGTTCACATGATAATTTGCTCCTGCAGAAATGTATCTCGGCTCCACCCGGTGCTGGGACCGAGCCAATTCTGCTGGCGCTGCTGGAGATCCTTTACCAAGGGAAATTAGCTGTGCAGCTACATCCTGGCGGCTGACACAGCCCTACCTGCCCACGGCCGCTCCGAAGGGCACCGCTGCCTTCTAGTAGCTCATCCCAAATCCCCATGGATTTCCAACTCTGGCCATCTTCTCAAGGGATGGTAACGTTCTGAGGTGGCTTTAAGTGTAAATGGGAAGAGAAGGTGTTGATTGGGAAGAGGCAAACAAAATGCCAGCCCCTGTCACAGCTCTCTCCTAATGCACAAGACTTGTGGCAGTGGGCTGAGCCGAAGCTGCGGCCGCCGTGGTGTCGCTTGGATGTGAATTGGGGAGTGGGTGAGTGTGAGGAGCAGAAGATGCTGTGGAAGGGGGAGAGGAGCCAGATTGGAAGAGGCTGCACAAGTGCCAGGCTCCTTTCCTAGGATGCACCACTCTGTGTTATGCTGTGCCCATCTTTCTCTATAAATTAATCATGTTCCCGCTGCTCCTCTCTCCAGCTGAACATGCTGGCAGGTTTCTGTCCTCTGGATAAGAACTCTCTTTCATGGTGTTTAGTTGTTGCTCAGCTCCTGGTCTGGAGTAACTCGGGTTTCCATCCCACCTGGTGACATGCCCTAGATTCATTCACCTCTGTTCCGCCAACCCGTTCTGTTTTTCAGGAGTCTCATCTGTCATTTGCAGGAGTAATTGCAAAAATTGATTCATGGGAAATGCCTGTAACAGGCAGATCCTTTTGATAGACCACACAGCCATCATATTCTGCATTTGTTTGAGTCAATCAGTGCTCTGATGCATATTTGGGTCATAAATACTCTGATATAAATTGCATTTATTATTGTGACAGCTGTGTTCCGTTACCTGTTATTTATTAGGTTCCGTTGTCCTTCCATTTTACACCTTGTGGAGCTGTCAAGTCAGCTGCTTACCGGTGACAAAGCTCACAGCTCAGTTCAGAATCTTCCAAAAATAAATTCCCCAGAGGGATTTGAGTAACAGCAGGATGTATGTTATTAGAGAGGCACTGGACAATCTTCTTTTTAGGCTTGTTTTATTGGAAAGAGGAGGTTTGTGCTTTTTGCCTGCTTTTGCCCGAATTCCAGAATTAGACTTTGCAGTTATCATCCAGAGGTCATTGAAGCTCATAATCCCACTGCTTAATGTGAATTTTGGATCACACTCTCCATGTCTCAAAGTTTAATTAATCAGGTTATTTGGTATTTGAAATGGTGGGATGCTGACTTGGATGTTTCTAGTTTTTCCCTTAGAAGCTTTTTTAGCTTTATGTCTTTTTATATCGTAAAAATGGCAGAATATCTGATTCTGAGATGAATGGATATCACTGTCCTTCCAAGGGTAAGGTCAAATTGCAGTGGGCACGCTGCTTGGTATGAGTCAGAGTCATTTTCTGCTTCTCATTCCAAATAAACAGCCCCATACCCTTCATGCCAGGTTGCCACACCAGCTTTGCAAGGTGCCGAGCGCTTTGGTGTTAATTCGGGAAAGCACTTAATCATGGAATTGATGACTCGAAAGTGTTTAAAACAAGCGTGTGCTTAAGTGCCTTGTTGGGCTGGGGCCAGTGCAGATGTACCTTTGTAGAGCTGAGATTTTTAAACCACTTCTGATCTACTCCAGCCAAGTTCCCTGGAGATGGGGTTTGGGGGACGTCTGCAGGGGTGCGTGAGCACGACAGCTTTTGTTTGCACAAGGATTTTGGGATAGATGCAGGGACGGAGCGTTCTGTCTGTCAATAGGGTTTACGTGCTAACTTAACAGCAACATTATGCATAGCGTTGCTATTGAAATGTGTGATATCATGTTGCATGTGCTTCTTTTCGTGTCTTAACATTTCTGTATTATCTCCATTCATTTTACTATGGATGTAGAAAGAGGAAATCTGTAATTCCTATCAAATATCACAGTGCAAAATTGACGTACAGTCATATGGCTCACAAAATACAGATGCAAATGGCTATGTATTATTTATAACGCAGCTTTGACATCTTAATATATTAAAAAAGAAGAGACAGATCATTTCTCAGTTCAGCATTCTGTATGTTTTTGAGCTATCATATATCATCAGTCATGAAAAATTCATCATTTGGGTCTTAACCAGTTTAATCTATGCACACATTCCAACCAAAGGAGTGTGTGTCCTCTGCTCTTGCCTTTTTTTCCCATGTTCTACCCCCCATCCTTCCCCTTAGAAAAGACAGCCAGGGTTAGACAACACCAAAAGCCCACCCAGGAACTGCCCAAGAATTGTGAGAGTCAGGATTCTGCTAACGAGGCATCTCCAGGTATTCTGGTGTCCCACCCTAATCCTTCTGGCTTTGCTGAACCCAGCCAGTCGGTGAAAGCCAGAAAGTTCATACTACACAGCAGTAAAACTGATGTCGTTGCCCTTATCCAAATCACTAATGTGGACACGCGAGAGCCAGGTATAAATCAGCTTCAAATCTGGCAATTCCTGCCAAGCTCTGACTTAGTGGTGGATGTGGCGTGAGTGCCCCGTTTCAGGTGTTTTTGGTGGTTTTGAGCTCGGCTGGAGCAGAGAACTCTGAAGCTGAGTTTCTGCAGAGGTTTTTCTATCAAGAGGCTCATTCTACATGACAGAAGGTCTCGGGTTAATGCTTTGGGGTTTTTAGGGGTGGAAGGTGAACTTGTAATCTTTCAGGTGAGGACATTCCTGGCCTGTTCGGGCTTTGTAGGTTAAAACTCTTTCTTTTAGTGAAATTGTTGCTCAGCGATGGGTTTAAATGTAAGTTCAGTGCCGGTGAAAGGATCTAATGAGGAGGTGGGAGCTCTCTGTCTAACTACAGGGCCGGTGCCAGTAGGATGATTGTGTTGACTGTTTTTCCTCTCTGTTTCATGGCTGCTCTAAAATAACCGCTAGGAAGGATGAAATAACTTCTATTTGTGTGGCCTTTCTCTCTGGTCTGTTCTGCAAGAGCCAACAAGGAGCCCTTAGCTTGCTCTCTATTTGCTTGAAACTCCTTCCAACCTCCACTTCACCTTCTCAGTGACATTCAGGCTGAAGCTCTGGATTTATTCTGTCCTGGTTTTGCCCATTCCTGGATGCTGAGCTCCCAGGGCTGGTGCTTTCCGATGCAACACGAGTTCAGTGCTCTGAAGTTTCTCAGGGAATGAAAAATCTGTTTGATTAAGGAAACACTGACTTCTTAAAGCCGATCAGACTGCACAACCTCGTAAGTCAGGGCTGCAGAATGTCTAATTAAATGGAACTGCTCTCCAGAGGATTTGGCTTGCAGAAAATTAGTTTTCATGTTCTTGGCCTGATGTTTATTAAACGTTTCTTTCCTTTTTCTCCCCTTTGCAGTTTTCATCTGCAGTTTCATGGTTGCAGCACCCATCTTTGGTTACCTTGGTGACCGCTTCAACAGAAAGATCATTCTCAGCTGTGGGATCTTCTTTTGGTCAGCTGTCACTTTTTCAAGCTCCTTCATCACTGAACAGGTAAGATCTTCGTATAGATACTTTGCAGGGTGTCCTGAAAAGATGGACAATACGTTCCTAAAATCTCCTGACCCCCCCATCACAGTGTGCTTGAGGAGAACGTACCCTTCTGGTGTGTGTTTGACATTGTGTTATTAGGACATTGTGTTATCTGACCTTTTGCAGGTGAAGTGTGCTCTGTATAACGGTGTTTTCTTAACTGTGAAAGCTGTTATTCTTTGATCATGTACATACGTAAAAACCAACAGGTGAAGCGTATCCAAGGAAGAGCTTCTGTTGACATGAAGGTTTTGTTTTGAGGGAGATCTTAAAGAAACTTGAAAAACAAATCCTTGCCTAGAGAGTGGTTCTCTTCTGGTATGTAAGAGAAGCCATTGGAGTTTGTTGAGAAGTCTGCTGGTGGTATGTGGAATGATAAAAGGCATCCAGCAGTGGTTTTATGCCTGCACTTTGTTTCCTGTCCAACAAAGGCGGTGAAGGTGGATGATAGCACAGAGATTAGACACACGTTCAGCTCCTTTAGCGCTCGTTGATGGATGTGTCTGGGGAACTGATGATGGAGTTGTCAGGCTCATTTAATTTTGTCAAGCCATGTACAGCATCCCTCACCTACTTTCAGGACAGCCCCAGCACCCCATTTTCAGGACTCCTCATTGCATTAGTTTTCATGCCTGTCAGAGGCACTTGGAGGAAACAATGACCTGGCAGTTTCTGAGGAAAAAAATATCATCTTGTTTAAATCATATTTTAGAGGAGGCTTAATTGCTGCAGGTGGCAACATTCCTGGAGAGACAAATCACAGCTCCTGGCATCATCAGGCCGATTTCCCCAAGGGAGGTAGGGACATTCCTCATCCTTTCTGTCCAGCTGCGTTCCAGAAATTGCAGCATTGTGGTGGCGCCTAAAGAATGACAACCAGGAACTAAACCTCTCCGCCCTGCTCCCCCCTGCCCGCACACAGTTTCTAATAAAAGAGAATTTCCACCTAAAGCGGGCAGTGGCACTCACGTGTCTGTCTGGCTTTCCTGTTGGATTGAGTGTTGCTGTATTTCTGCAGAAAAATACACACGGCCAAATGTAGAAGCCTTCACTCAGTGAATTGTTCTGGGTTTATAATTGGCCAAGAAGCATCCTTTCCAGAGAAAGAACATCTCCTGTCTCAAATGAAGAAAGTGTTGGGTTTGGGTTTGTTTTGTTTTTTTCCTAAATTTATCTTCTTAACATTCTGCAAAAGCAGCTGTGGTGAAAGCCAAAGAGGGAAGCGTTTTATGGAGGAACAAATTACCTGCTCATAAACATTTCTCATGTTGGGAACACACATTCATACTCAATCTTTCATCCCTCTCTCCGCAATGGAGTTGCAAGTAGTGGAACACTGGAACTGGACTGATGTAATCTGTGTTTTCAGAGTTGGTTTTCAGTTTAAGGATTTGGGGTTTATTAGCTGAAGTAGTTCAGGGATTCATCTATATGGTCATCAGTATTCAGGAGCTCAGAGTGGAGCCAAAGAAAGGGAGAATAATGTTTATAAAGCTGAATTATGTTTGGAATACAAACTGCAGGGGTTTGGAAGTCACAAGAGAGACGGGATAAAAATTGCCCAACCTGTGTTAATTCCTTCTGGATTTGCATCAGTACTAAGTCTGGACCCAAACCACAACCTTGGACAAAACCCACCCACGTACGGAGAAAAATTCCCTGTCCTCTTTTTACTGTGATCTTCAACTCTACCCAAAAACTTCTCGATTAAGCTAGAGGTCTCATTCCAAGCTCTTGTCATTGACTCCAGGAGATCACAGGAAAATTTAGGAAATCATCTCCAGAAAATTTAGGAAATCATCTCCAGGAGATCATAGGAAAATGCTCCCTTTCTGCATGCCTTTGAATCAGTTCTGCACCTGCAGGTATACAAATTTTGGTCCTTTCACCTGCAAAACTCTTCCCTGTGTGTTGTTTTGGCTTTCGGCAAGCATTTGGAGGAAACACTTTCTGCTTGTTGGCTCGTGCTCCATAATAAATCAGCAAAAGATAAGTGGGTGGCCGGGCCGTCTAGAGTCTTATCACAGAGAAGCGCACTGAGCACACCGACACCATGGAATTTCTTTACCAAGATGTGTTTCCATCCATACAAAAAGCTAAATATGCGTCTGTCTTCCTCTGAATCGATATAAACTCTGATTTCATAAGTAACCAGTTTTCTGTAGATGACGTTCTGATGAGCGTAGCGCCTGATTGCCTGTGTGGTGACCGATCGCCTTGGGCTGGTTTATGTTCCAGGATCTCACTGGAAAGAGTCTGTAATCCCAGTTGCACCATTTCTCGCTTGCTGAACAGTTTCATGTGAGGCAACGTGGTTATCAGGAGTGATCAGCCCATGTGCTGGGGGTTTGTTTCTGGCTGCTTGGATATCCACATCTCTTAGTCATGGTGACCATTCTTACAGCTGACTGCTTTGGCTAGAAATTTGTCTTAGGTGAAACCTTGCTTTTGGTGCAAGCCTTCCTACCCCTCTTAGCACAAATTTAAGACCAGGACCCCTCTCCCTTTTGGGCAGACACCAGTTTCTTAAAGCAAGAAGGAGCCTGGAGGTGGAAAGTTGCAGACTGTCCCCCTAGTCTTGTGAAATTCTGCTAGTTACCATTCAAATATCTTGAACAAAGCATATTTCTGTGTAAAGGGGATGTTATTTTACAGACAGGCAAAGTGTTCTGCTAAGTAGGTTGGCTCCACTAGGCTGGGAGACCAAGTGTACCTAATAATCAGGCAGCCCAGGCTGTGGTAATGTGGGTTTGCTGGGAGACAGCAGAGCCGCACATGGTAGAAAGTCTGGAAATGGAAAAGTGAAGAATTAACAAGCTAAACCAGGAATGTGCTTCTGAATTGGTAAATATCTCTGTTTAAATGTTGATATAGCTAATATGACAAAGCCTTTTTGCTCCCACTGCAAGTTAATCTGGATAGGTACTTCTACTAGTGGTTTTCTTCTTTTGATTCATCTCTGAAAGAGGAAGCAAATAGACCACTGTGGAATTGCAGTTAGCCTGCAGTGCTTGCTAAAGTCCCGTCTTGCAGCCTTGCCAGATGTATATTTATTTCCAGAGCTTGTCTTTCAAGGAGTGCTAAAAGAGAAGCAACAAATTATGTGCCGTGTGGAACAAATGGTTAGCTGGTTTAATTTTAAAAAATGTAAACATAAACCAACCCCATGCCCCTACACACGATGATTCACTCTAAGAAAAAAAAACCAAACCCCTTTGGTCTTATATGCACAGGCAGAAGTTGTGTGCTAAAACACAGAGCTTCTGTTCCTTTGCTTCCACTGTGTAAGATAAATCCACAGTCTGAAAACCAGAAACAAACAGAACTAAAAGCCCCAAGCCATCGGTTCGTATGTTAGATGGGTACTGAGTGTTATCTTTGAAGTCACCATGAATTACTGGAATGCTTATATCCCACTGTTCCATCCTATTGTTTTTTATTTTTGAGCAGAACTGTCTTTTAGAAAGAAAGCAAGTCGGATTCTCCCGAGTCACTGAGTGAAGTCTGCAGCACAGCATTCAGTCCCTTTCCTCACATGTGATTCCTCACAGTTTGTGTGGCTGTTCTTGAAATCAGGGCTGGAACGGACACAGGGGCTCAGGGCCCAGGGCTGTTCCTTGGCTCTGGTGGATTTTGCCAGCCATTGATACCAAATACTGTATAGGAAACTGTTTCCGTGTAAGAGCAACATCTTCTCTTGCACAGAGAAGTGTAATGGTGTGAACTCGAATCCTGGGTCCTCGTTGTTCCCTCAGATTTTGCTGATCTAGGACAGAAGAGATGGGAGAAGATTTATATAGATGCAACAGTTGCAGCTTGCTGAAATAGAGTGCAGAATTACTGTTGTGTTTGTCTCCTAACTGCTTTATATTCCTGCCCTGTCCCTTTTCCAAGGCAAACTATAAATGAAAAACAGGTACAGGGTGTTCTCAGAGCATCAGCGCAAAAAAGCCAATCTGTGAGAGGAGGAGGCTTTTCATGGGTGTTATCAGAAATTTAAGTGTTATATATTCTGTTCTGTTGGGTTTTTTCCCTCCAGTATCTGCATCCATGTATCTGTGAGGCGTTTGGGAAGAGTTACTGAAAACACAGCTGGTGGTGGCTGCCAGGAGAGAGACAGAGTATGGTTCCAAAGCCTACCCAGAAAGCGTATTCACGTGATGAGAAAAATGGACTTAGAGAAACTGTCGTAAGAACTATTTCTACCATACACAGGTTGTCCTGGCTGCAGGGTGTCTGGAGCGGGATTGGGTCTGCTCTCCCCTTTGGGACCCAAGAACAACCAAGTTCACAGCTCCCAGGTCCCACCTTCCCCAGGTAGCGGCAGTTTGGCATCACGTCCCGTTCAAACTTCTCAAATCACCCTGATCAGATAAGTGTGCCTCCTGCCCTCTGCTACCTACTTTTGGGTCACTAATTGGTCTGAAATCACGCAATATCTGTGGATGCTGAAATAAGAAGAGATATTCCTGTTGCTGAGTGTCGTAACTCACCTGAAGTGACGCGTGCTGCCGCAGAGGCTTCTGTTGCCGGTTCATTAAAACGAAATGTCAGAATTGCTCCTCAGAGCTCAGGCATTTTATGGAGCAGGTGGACAGAGGTTTGTGCTGGGAGAGTATCAAGAAATAGGCTCCAGGGTTAACGCCAATTTGCAGTGGAGCTCAGTGAGCGCTCCCTGTAATTGCCTCCGCTCTTTTTTTTAGAGGACCGTTGGTTATCTGGGTTACTGGAAGATGTTGAAATCGTTATCGTAGGATCTGTGATTGTGGTTCTGATTCAGCTCCTCCTTTGGAAGTCTGTGGCAACCTTTTGTGTGTCTTTGTGGGAACTGAGTCAGACCCTATAGCGTTTCAAATCAATGTGCTGACATTTGGTGCTGTTTCACGGGATCGTGAAAATGCCTAGAGACAACAGCTGGGGACTGTGGTGCCAGCATGAAAGATCTTTACAGGCCAAACACCTTTGCAGCTTTGTCCCATTTTTATGCAGAAACCCGAATTTACAGTCTCTAGGCTGAACAGTAGGAAAGTTCAGCTGCTCTGTCAGTTAATGGATGGTTTGGACGTAACGCCTGCGGTACCCATCATCCCACATCTCCTGCCTCATTGTGCCTGAGCAGGAAACCTCACCTGGGTCAGTTATTTGCTGAGGAGGCAGAGGGAAGAAGGCATATTTAATACATTGCCAGGTGTTGTGTGTCTTCGAAGAATTCCTTCTTCTTGTGTTGTCCATTAAAATGTATGTTTTATTTGTCATACTGCAGCAGGGGCCTAACCCCAGAGCATGCTGATGGAACACCAAAAGGTCTTATTGCTTCAACCCTGTCTTGTTGGAAGTCTCTGTAATGCTTTAACATTGTGCTTTATGAATAATGATTACAACATCTTAAGCTCAGCCTTATTCAAAACATTCCAGGAATGGAAGAAAAGGAAAGTGCTCCTTAAGTAGATGAACTGAACCTGCTGGGTGGGGAAAAAGTAAAAAGAGCTGCATGTAAGCGAACGTTAAAACACAGAGTAAGGAATTATAAAATTTCCTGTCCGCTTAAGATAATCCTTGCAGTAGTGGTTGTGACCTGAGGAGCACAAGCCGTTCCCAGTGCAGTGCTCCACTGTTCCATGCTGTGCTTCGCTAGCGGGGGGGTCTGGCTTGGTCAAACGAGTTCAGGCATCAAAGCAAGTCCTTACCGCAGTGTCTGGATGGCACCAGGTGATGCTATTCCTTTGGAAAGAAGCCTCCCAGAATATTGTGTATTGAGGGTATTGAGAGGGTGCCAAGTTGGTGAGGCAGAACATGTCCCTTTGTGTTTCACTTGGCTGTTCAAATGCAGGTCTGGAGAATTATTGCCATTTATTTAAGGATGTAAGCTGATACGTACTTAGCATGGATGTAAGTGGGGCAGCTCATGGCTTGTTCTCATGGGGCTTATGATGTGGACAGAAACAAGATGCTTCAGGAGAGCTTGGTTAATGATGCCTCACAAATAAAACAATTCATTCGACCCAATTTTAGTCTCATTAGGATGCCTGGAAACCAATCTAAACTTTCTATTAGAAGGACCTTGGTGGTTCTTGAAGGTTGTGCACATTGTCTTGAAAAACAGGATGCGGGAGAGAGGGAAAGTGTTATTCAGCCTCTTTGACTTGTGTTCAGATGCAAAAGTCAGGATTTGGGCTTTTCTTTGATCAAGCTCTTGGTTGCCTGCTGCTCCAAAAGCATCAGTGGTGCTGTAGGATGTGTCAGTGCTTCTTCAATGGCACACACAGTCTGCGGCCTCCTGGGTCACGCATAAAGGCTGAAAAAAGGACCATTGTGTCCTGAGTAATGTGTAAATAGTGTGAAGATGGGAAATGTCTTACTAGCAGTGCTAGATTAGTCTTTTGAAGTGTTGACATTTCTTTTTAAATGCATAAAGTTCACATGCTACATGAAACACTGCATTTGCAATTCAGATAACATTGAATTAGAGCACTAATCTCAAACCCATGTAATAGATTTTGAGCTGGAAATCCCTGGGAATGGTGCTGATCACCATGTCTGAAAACATGATTGACACAGTCTCATGAGAAAACAGTGACAGAACATGCAAATGTATTTAATATAGTTAAATAGGGTTGTCATTTTGTCAAATAGGCTGGTTGTAGAGAATGAAATGGAACTGCAGCATGATAAAACCTTGCCAATTAATAATGCTTCAACTAGCAAAATAACAACTCTTCAAAGATCATGAATAAGAAGAAGCTGCTAGGTAGGAGGGATTGATAGATGCACCAGTTTCCCTCTGGAAATTCGATGCTAAAAATGAGATATCTCTCAGATGCAGGCCAGCCATGCTGCAAGGTCAGCCTTTCTCATGGAACTTGGGTGCTTCTGGATCCCCCTTGAATCGGCAAAGCCAGAGAAGTATGAAAACAGAAAGGAAGAAAAAAATTCTCTTCAGTGTTTGGAATGATTTGGGTGGTTTTGCAGCAAAGTTGTCTAAAAGGTCTGACCTGCTGGCGTGCTTAGACTTTTAGCATATGCAAAGTAAAATGTGTCAGGAATCAGTGAAACCAACAGTATAGGTGAAGGGACTATAACTTCGTGGTAATTTAGTTTAAACTTTGAGGCATTCCACTAAAATGTGTCCT
Source organism: Pampusana beccarii (assembly GCA_013399365.1). Taxonomy (NCBI): domain Eukaryota; kingdom Metazoa; phylum Chordata; class Aves; order Columbiformes; family Columbidae; genus Pampusana; species Pampusana beccarii. Next base: position 240,665 of record VWYH01004666.1, on the reverse strand, counting down.
TTGTGGGCTCTCAAATCTTGTTCTATTGAAAATGCACATAGGGCAAAACATTCACACCTGGGTGGCTCAGTTGGCTGGTGCTTTTTTCAAAGGGTGCTGAGAAATCGTAGTTTCTGCAGGTGTCTCAGCGCCAGGACCATGGGGTTGTGCTCTCCAAAAACCAGACCTGTCCATTGGATTTAACTAAATTTTGGTTTAAGAATTGGTCCAAAGCACAGAGTGTTTGAGCCAAGACAGCCCATCGGGTTGGTGTGGTTGGATCTCCCGCGTTTCTATAGACATCGTTGCAGGTGGAGATGGTGTTAGTGTTGTATATCAATGCTTGTAACTATTTATTCCATTTATTCCATTATTTTTTCTGGTATCTGTTGACAGCTGGGTTGCTTAGATTCACTCTTTGCTTGTGACTCATCACAGCAGCCTGTTACCACCTGCGAATATTCCTTAGCTTCGTGTATGCCAGGTCATATTCCAGCTATTAGTATTGGAAAGCTTTTATGTCGAGAACCTTGCATTGTTTCCACAGTTGCAAAAATGCATTGTAGTTCTCTCAGTCCCTATTTTTGGGATGGTTACGGTTGTCTTTGCACATCTCAGGAAGGGAATGGTGACAGTGCCCAGTGCCAGGGATGCTTGTTGCAAGCGCTGATAAGTGTGTTCCACCTGACAGATCTGGAACAAAAAGCAACAGTTTGTTTCTGACCCAGAACTATCAAGGTTCTCAGGGGAGCTGTTTTGGAAGATACATTCTGGCCGAGCTGCATGTAATTGTTTTGTAACGGGGATAAATGACCCTATTCCAGCCATGTGAAATGCTACGGACTCCTCTGTGTCTCACACCAGAGCCACAGGATGAACAGAATTGCTTTAACTCGGTGTCCTAGCAGGGACCGGTAACATGGGGCTCTTCATGATCCCTGTGATTTATTTCACAACATCATCCTATTTTATAAGAAGCTACGCATGCGACACTCCACCGGATAGTGCCCAGCTGAATAAACCAGCCGACCTGTTACATTCCTTCCATTTACATTCCAGATCCCTGTCATTAACGTAATATTAATGACCAAGAGACTAAATTGACAAGAACGTCAATCCCCCCATTTGAGTGTCCTGTAATATTTTTACCACAGGCAGGTCAATCAGATGAAAAGCCCTTCAATTAGAAAGCTGAAATGCTGCTTTGTCTTAACCGAGGCTATTGACAGAACCCGGTGCTGCTGCTTCATCACCCAGTGTCTTGTAATTACATTACCTAGTTGGATGGAGAATGGGAATTGGGTTTTTTTCCTCCTCTTCTTTTTTCTTTTGGTGCTACCCAAAAATGATTGAAAAGCAATAGAAGAGTCTCTCGGGACTGCCGCAGGTTTAGAAGGGAGGGCAGCGGTGGGAACTTGGATTTCAGATGTTGCAATTCGCATGTTGAAAGGCAATTGCACATGCAAAATTTACAAGTAGCAAAGAAAATCTTGGCTCTGATTTTGTACCCGCGAAGCACGCGGCAGCTCCCGGCCAGCTCCGGGGAGCTCTGTGGGAGTCTCGCTGCTTCCCGGGTGGTTTTGTTTTTGTTGTTTTCTCCAAAGAGCTTAATTAGGTGCTTCACTTCAGAGCCTCTCTGTAGGTATCCAGTTGTTAAACACTTTAGTGGCTGATTGAAGGGTGTGATGAGTGAAAAAGGAATATCTCACAGTCTTCACTGGTTATTTTTATGTACTAAATAACAATATAAATCTCATAAAATAAGGATGTTTTAATCAGCCAGAATCTTAAGCGTATTTCCAAATAAAACTTTCCATATTCAATTAAGTGTGCCTGAACAGGTCACCTGGGAGAATTAAAGCCATTAGCAAATACTAGAGACAGTCAAAGGAAAGGTGTGTGGACTTTGCTTCATCTCCCTTGCTCATTTCTATATTAAAATATGTATTTTGTTCTCTTTCTACTTGCTGTGGTCTCTCTTCTCCTCCTTGCGGGTCTCTGAATAGCAGCCGATTTTTCCCAAGGGGGAACTGTTCAGAGGCGAGGTGCTCAGAGCTGAGAATTGATAGGACACTTAATGCATACAAAATAAGCCGAAGTTTTGAATTGTTTGGCATAGCGTAGATGGATGCTGCAGGAGAATCAGACTGCTTTAGAAGCTATAGTATAAGTCTATCCTAATTGCAAAGGGTTTCTATACTGGCCCTTGAGCAAATGATTAATCAAGTGTACTAAGATTTCGGAGACTAGAGGTCCCTTCCAGTCTTAACCATTCCCTGATTTCGTGACATGCATGCAAAGGAGGGAAGAACAGTTTGAAAATGGTGATGAAAGATGGACTTAGCATCAAGAGTTCAGTTTGAAGGGAGGAAACTGTAGAACTTAAAGAGACTCCAATGGTGATAGAAGTTATGGGAAATGGGTGAAGTGGTGACTTAAAAGGCAGTTGTGATGGTAAAGAGACGGGAAGCGAAAAGTGGTTGTGGGTAAGCGATGATACACACAGTGAGGGAAGAAAAGAGGATTCTAAACCCAATCACTGCTCTGCAGTGGGCCAAATGGCGAAAGAACCAGCAACTGCAGTGAATGTCTCCCAGACTGGGCTGCCAGCATGACTCACTTCTGATAAGGGAAGAACATCTTGTTGGAAATGAGAAGGGTGGTTTATAGTTTTATTTATCAGGTAACTGTAACTTGAACTTCTAAGAGCACTTGTATCTACAGAAAGCAGATAAAATACTGATAGCTCGCAGCATTGCATCAGAGCTGATAACTCATCTCATCAACCTGTCGCCAACCAGACCCCACATCTATCCTGGCTCATCGCTATCTGTGCCACACAGAGGTTAAATGTAATAATCTCCTTTTGGTTGTAGGAAATCCTGAAAAAAATGCTCACCCAGCCTAACAATGGGGGAGAAAAGTACTGACCAACAAAATATCACAGTGAACAGTTCTACCCACACGTTATTTTGTACTTTGGTCTTTCTGCTGGCAATGCCCATGAGGGGTTAGTTAAGAGTACTTGTAGATGAAGTTAGATACTCATCTTTCTTTGTTCCTGCACAAAGATTTCCCAGACAGGAAGACAGCAAATCACCCAAATTTGGCATGAAATCTGGCCTGGACTTGATAGGAAAACACATTCTTAGGGATTGGCACAGAACAATTCACCAGTACTGCATTTGTAACCCCTCTCTAGCTCTTTACAATATTTGTTCTCCTTATAGTAAAGGAGAGGTAGAACCATTCATGTTTGAGAAGGCAGGGTGTGTGACTTTGTGGCCTGTACCCAGGTCTGACACACCATTCCTACCGAGTGTGTGGAGCCAGGACCTGCACCCAACACTGGAAACCAGGTGCCTTGGTTGTAGCTGTTTAAAATTTGTGATGCCGTAGGGGTGCACAGAGGTGGAAGATGTATTTAGGTTCATCTATTCTCCCATAGCCTTTGCCATCCACCCAGACACAGAATGGAATTTAAAACGTCATCATTTAATGTCATCTTGTCTTTTATGATATGTCAGTGTCCATGTTTGACTTGGGAGCTTTCAGATTCTTAAAGGTAAGGGCTAAGAGGAATTGAGTGGTTAGTGTTTAAGCGAAGATGTCACCTGTAGTGTCATTCCATTGCTCAGCTCTCCTAGTGCCTCTCAGCTAATGAGCTGGAATTTGAACTGTAAGTTTGCAGGAGCCGATGCTCTTAGTCACAACCCCGATACTCAGAAGCCTGTTCCTGGTGTGGTTTGCATCATGGTCAGTGGTACATTTTGCCACCTGCAGTGAAGGGTGTGGTGTGTGATTTTAACCGCTTAGATCCCTGCGAGGTACTGGTGCGGCTGGGAAAACTTGAGTGCAAAAGGAAAGAGTGTTCGCCTGGCCAGAAAATAGAGGTTCTGCTCGGGAGAGGCAAATGCTTGCACCTGAGTGTAGCTGTCAAAAGGGACCACAGTTGTGCAGCCTTTGAATACACAATGGAGCAGTGTGGGTTTTACTTTGATCAGCTGGCTCCTGCACTGTTCCAGATTGATCTGTCTTCGGTTGCTCTAACTGACGACTTGTGACTGCCGCGGTACCCTGGCTGCTGTCCCTGCCCGCTCTAGAAGTGCAGTACAGTCCAGCTGAGTTTGCTCAGGGAACTCAGGGAAATGAAACCAATCCCAATGCTTTCTCCTCAGTTTATTGTCATTCCACACACATTTTCTTTAGGCTTTGTGTGGCGATCCCAGCTGCCTGGTGGCATGGATGGTTTTCCTTATGCACATCTTCTTTCCAAGGATGCAAACCCTGATTCTATATCCTTCTTTGCTGCATAATGTTTATATAATAAAAGAAGGAAAATATGGCAAACCTCAGCAGTTCAAATACGGAATTTCATGGTGCTGAGCCCTCTTCTACAGAAGCTAAATGTAGAAACTGTAGGAGGTTAACTCAATATCCTCATATAGGAAAGGCTGCAGGTGCAATAGCTGTAGCTGTACAATAAAATCCTTCTTTTAGACCAGCAGCATCAGTTCAAAACACGACTTGCACTGCTGCTGTGCATCCGTACTAGTCATCTGTACTAGGTTAGCTGTATCTGTGTGATCTCATCGGTCCATGTGTCCCCAGTCTGAAAGGAACGTGTATTCAGCTTGTTTTGTGGGGCCCTTACAAGCCACTCCACATTCAAATGCAAATACTTAATAACCGAAGCTTAAGGATCATATGATTCGTTAGACAGTAAATCTGGTGGTTCAGCATTGTACACATATTTGGCAGATTATAGGTTTATCACTGACAGCTAATCTTTTAAAGAACTGTGGCTTAATTCCTTTTGTTAACTAATTAAAAAGAGAGAAAAAAGTTAAAGCTGTAATTAGAGCTATTAAAACATGTATTACTCACTCAATGGCCTGTACAACTAGGATAAATGTATAATTAGGAGGTTTGTCCAAACATGATTAGAGCCAGTCACATGTCCTAGGCCATCAAACATTTACGTGTGCATGAGATTGAGAGTAAAGTCAGTATTAAAATACGCATGTAAACCATGTCATACTTTGCAGAGAAAATACACTAACTGTCTTTTGGCATATTATAAATATTTAAGCAAGAAAGCTTTTTTCAGATGAAAATTCTGAAAGGATTGTGTCCAGCCTATAGCTTCTAATGCAATAATGCCATTGACAACAGCAATCAGACCAGGGCCATCTGTCCCCATGATCCATCACTGTTCTTGCCTACGATTTGCTGATGATTTAAGAAATTTAGAAGTGAGTAGGTAGCACTGTTAGTGATCGGTGCATTCCCTGAGACATAAGGATCTGCATCCCTTCCAAAACTCAGCTATTTGGAGTGGGTGTTTGCTGTAATTGCTCTTTGCTTCAAAAAGTTTCAGTTGCAAGCGCTGACCCGGGAAAAAGGCGCTGAAGTATTGAGGTTTCTGGGCTTAACCTATGGAAAAGGAATAAGCTCGGGTGCTGGAAGCTGACTGAGATGTTTTCAATTTTCCTGCTATTTGCACAGATGAACAAATTACAGAAGAGCTCCAAAGTAACGTAGAAAAGAATAAGCTGCTCCAATATATATCAATTTCTGCTTGAGGAGCACTGAAATTCACTTAAAAGTCTCAGCTGCCTGTACTGCTTTTAAGCACAGATAATGTAGAGGAGAATTTGGTGGTGTCAGCCCTTTTTGTCTCACTAAACTACTGAGAATCCTGAGGTAGGACAAAGAGGAAAAAGCACTTGGGAGGGAAATCTAAAAAATCAGAGAAAAATGGTAGAAATGTCCTGCTAGAGCTGGGGGGAGGACACAGCTTCCTCTGCCTGGGCAATATCTGACTTTCCCATTTGTTTATGTTGGTTGTCATGTTCACATACACTCAGAGATGGGTGTATGTGGGTATAAATGTGAATATAAATACACACACATGAAATGGCAGTATGCACACGTAGTGGTTTGGGGACCAGTGGTCTGCGGATCCGCATGAGTAGCAGCACAAGAATTTTGGAGTTGTTTCGCTGTTTGTAATTTTTCTTCCTATATGAAAAACGAAAAGATTGGTCCTCTTTCTGAAGGGATGACATTTTGTCTTGGGGAACTACCCAGCTGTCCCTCTTCAGAGGTGATAAAACCGGAGTTTTGACCAATTAGAGATAGAGGATTCGGGGTTCTAGCTCACTGTAACAAATTACTACATAATTTTATTGTGTAGGTTCCAATAGGATGCATGCTAGCTGAAGATCCAGAAGAGATCTTTCAGTGGGATAAGATGAGGAATTAACTCTTTAATCCTAGATACAGAGCTCTAAAAGCTAGCACAACATAGAACTGATCATAAATAATTCCCTAATAGTGTTTTAGACTTCTGTGTATTTTGCCTAGTTGTTACACCTAAATAGCTGCGTTGTCCGTAGTCTCGAATATAGCATCTCAAAAGGGTGATACCATTCATGTCTTTATGTGGCTTATGCTTTTGTAAGACTGCTTTTATTGCCAACTGAAGTCAGAATCTCATTACATAAATTTGGATACCGCTGCTTCAGAGAACATAGCTTAGATATTAAAGAGATATTTGAAGTGTGGAAGCATGGGATAAACCAGGGAGGAGGAGTGGGGGAGAAGAATGAACATGTTACTTGTTGCGGATGATTTCATTGTATTGGGACTCTGATTCAATGGTATTGATGGAAATGAGTCACACTTCACCACAACAGGAAAACTTCATACAGTTTTCCTGCTTTACTCAAGGAAGAGGAACCGTCAACCGCATTATTGGGAAGAAATTCCTATCCAGTGCATTCACTGCGAGTGATACTGGCTGGTGAGCACAAACTTGTGTCATTTTTGTGTAGGTATTTCCAATTTGAGGCACATGCAGTGCATTTGCAAACTTGTCATTCTACAGGTGTACCAAGCGCTGTCTACATTCTCATTCCAGGTCTGGCAGGTGACTATTTTGCCTGTCATCCTCTCTGTGATTCAGATATAACCTTCTTTAAGAAACCAAAATCAGCCTCTAGTTCCCCTGCTCTCTAATTCTGCGTGACTAAGTCATTCAGCATGTTATAAATACTGTTGCTCATTCCAAATGCATTGGTTACCTGTGCGCCAATCATCGTCAGCATATTTCTGCAGTGGGGTGGTTCAGCGTTGAGTAATTGGCAGAAATTAAAAAGCGTGAGTCACAGTATTGCCCTTTCTGCATACACCCACGTGTGTCTGCTACGGATGTGCAGCTTATGGGAGACATATGAATGATAGCAGCGCTGCAAATGCCCTGCCAGCAAACAGGGAACTTGTATACACTCAGAAAATAGGCATTGATGCAGAATTTACATCAAAATAAGAGGAACTGAGCGACTATAGGAATCCTCAAGAAATTCCTTTCAACCAGGGGATTAGAGTGAGGACAACAACGAAAATGTGTAGATTTTTGTCTGCTGATGGCTGTATTTATGACAGACTCACATGCCTTGATGGCTGCCTGGCATTCCCGTGTTTGAGAACGAGAGCCCTGTGCTCCGGCCAAGCTTTGCTGTAGGGCACGAAGTCACTGCCCTGTAACTCCACTGCTCCCCATCTGTAGAAAGGGAATCAGTAATTGCTCGTTGTTCTCAAAGCGCTTTCATGTTTAAGGGCGTATCATCATCCCTGCTGTTTTCCTCACAAATGAGCCGTAGAATAGTAACAGTAAATTGAGAATTTGTAGAGGTTAGATTTGTAGAAATAGACTTCCCTGTGCTTACAGTTTTCTGCAGTCGGCTGTTTAATTTCTGGACCTGCAATTACTTCTGGGTGTAGCTCAGGCTGCTTAGATGTCTGAGAACTTGATTGTGCGTATATATCAGATATTTAGGCATCAAAGCGTTGGGCCTTATGCCTTCACACACAGCATCTAGAAAACTGCAAGTATAGTGAAAGAGATTGGCTTGAAAATCAGGTCCTTGCAGTTTGCGGAAGCGTTGGCTGAAACAGGGAAACGGGCCGTGAAGAGAATTCTATCAGATGAACAATCCCTTTTTGTCCGTGTTAGGCTGTGTTGTGCTGAACGTGGAGTCCACCTTGTCGTTCTCTTGGGTTGCCCTTTACTCAGGAGGGCACGTAATTCTCCTGAGGTTTTTCCAAAGTGTTCCGTGTTGAATTACTCTGCTTTCCTGCTGCGAAGGGGAGATTTCTGCTTTTATTCCAGGAAAGTGGAGTGCGATAGGTGCTTAGCACCTGTGAAAAGCTTCCCTTCTTCCATAGCTTCTAACGAAGGAAAAAAAATAGAGTGTGGGAGATTGCAGGTTCAACTCTTTCACAGCTTTGAAGAGCCTTTAGGATCCCACCAGTCGTAACTGGGCCCCTGGCAGGCTGGGGAAGTTGGGGTTGTGTTCAACAGTTATTGACTTTTTGGGATCCCAGCACGGGACTCATGACACTCACCCACCTCCCCAAACCTTCCTTGTTCAGTGCATTACTGAGAATAAACCGCAGGTCTTCTGCTGCCTTAGGGGATCTCTGGAGTGTCACTGGGTAAACATGTATTATTATTACTACTTTTCTTTCATGCCTATAAATCTTCACCAAAAAATATCCTCCCTCTCCAGAAAGAGACAAATGAAAAGAGCCTGAGGTTTTAAAAAATAAATGCATACAAGTGGGTCACTTTCCAGCCACATGGGTTTGTATTTCCCTATTTATGCCGCTTTCACTGTTCATCCTGAATTCAAAAAGACAAGGGGAGACCTGCTAAGGTGTTTTATTTCTTTTCTCAGTATTTCTGGCTGCTTGTGCTCTCCCGAGGCTTGGTTGGCATCGGCGAAGCAAGTTACTCCACTATTGCACCCACCATCATAGGAGACCTTTTCACCAAGAACACGAGGACCCTCATGCTGTCCGTTTTCTACTTTGCAATTCCTCTTGGCAGGTAAGTGACATAATTGCTTCTCTCATCTCCTTTTGGCTTTCCGAGTAAGCTCACACAGATCTTAAGTTGCTAATGATGATAGTTCTTCTGTCTTTGGTTTAGACAGGAAGATATTGTGATTAGTGACTAATTGGTTGCAGGAATTGGATTCTTTTTCTAGCCCCGGTTCATGTGTGACTTCTGGGAATTAGTGGGACAGATTTTACTTTTTTTTACAGCACTGGGGTGGAAATGGAATCAAAATATTTTAGCTGACTCTTTTTTTTAGCGTTATTAAATTAAACCTATTTTGAATACTGTTATATTGGTTCTCTGAGTCCTTGCTTCGATTCACTTGAGTTCTGGGCCTTCTTTAGCCAACGTCTTTTAGATGACTGTGCAATCAGGATCTTTTAAGTCTGAGTTTTCAGAAGTGAGTGACTGGCTACCTGCTCCTATGTGACAGTCTGATTATCAGAGGTTTCAAGAGAATTATGCTCTACAACATAGACAACTTGAAATTTTTCCTTTTAAAAATATTTTTACTTTAAGCTCAAATTCTGCCCAACCTTGAATTTTGCCAGTCTGACTCAATTTGGAAAATGTGTCTGAGCCAATCTGAGATGACTTGGTAGTTGCAATAGCAGTGGCCAGTCCATTTGGGTGCTATTACCACTGAAACAGCAATTAGGAGAAATCGTGAAGAGAGAAACTGTAATGAGCGTTCACGCTCAGTCTTAACGCAGAGCCAAGCCCATGGAAGCCTCACAAAAGCAACAGACAGACTCTGACGTGGAGTAGTTTGGAGTAGTTATTTCCTCTAGAGCTTTCTTTCAATTGAGTTCCCTTATCAGCCCAATGCAGTATCTGATTGTCACGACAGGAGGGAATCTGTGACTTTTTTTTATTATGATTATTTTTAAAAATTTCTTAAATGATGGCTGACCATCTATTGTGAGGTTGTAGACAGGCTGGGTTCGCATATTTTGCGCATGCTTATCCCAGAGTTGGACAACATCCTGTGCAAAAGTGGCAAGAAATGACAAATATTCGTCCTGTTGAGTTTCATTCTGGAACTTCATTGTCTCAATATCCAACAGAGGTTTGGATCCATGGTCCTGTTGTTCCTTTATCTTCAGAAGGGCCTTCCAAGCTTCAAATCTGATGTTCTTCGATCAGACTGTCTTGCATTTTCTTTTTTTTTTCTAACAAGTTTATGGAAAATGATCTCTTCATGGGTAATTAGAACCAAGTACTATTAAATGGCAAGAAAAAATTTAATGATGGAATATGGCGTGTCCTTGAAGGGCACTTCTAAACTGGGAGTGTGAACATAAAATTGTTAAGTATTCCTATTAGTGCTCAGAAAGGCCTGATGTAGAAATTGAATTGGGAAATAAATTCTTTTTGAGGCTTTGTTTCCATCTGCTGTAGATTGAAAGGTCAGCTATAAACTCCAGATCGGTGTCCAAATTTCCATCAGATTTGAGCACTTTTAGATCAACGATGCTGGGAAGAGTTACACATGAGCCACCATCAGCTTCACCCCCTATGTTTCTTCCTGCAGGAGAAGAGAGCCTAGGACACAAAATTCATGGTGACTTTTACAATTTTTGTTTAAGAACAGCTGTGATTGTGCTACTCTGGTTGACTCTCGTCTTTGTATTCCTTGCAGTGGCCTGGGATACATCACCGGCTCAAGTGTGAAGCAGGTTGCTGGAGACTGGCACTGGGCATTGCGGGTAAGCCACTCTTAGTAACATCTTAATAACAGTTGCATCAGTTGATCAGCATTAGGAAGAATTCTATCACAATTACTCAACCTGTTATAGATAGAAGGTAAGGGATTGGAAATCGCCTTTATGGATATGAAGTGCGTAGCAGATGCATTCTCTAAGCAAAAGGGAAAGGTATGTGGTTTTGGCTCATCGTGCTTGTTTTTTTTCCTGCCTGGGAGCAAGAATTTTCCAATCACTTTGTTATCAGTCAACCATGATTTCTTGATGGGGATGGGAAGACGAGGCATTGGCCTTAAATCAACTCCACAGTCTTTCAGTCCCTTGCTGTCAAGAAACTCCGAGAATGGCTTCCTGCTTTGAGGAAAAAACACTTTGTTCCAGTTTCCGCTTGTTTTTCTGCCCTGAGACAGTCTATTTCCTTCTATTTTAACCTCTTGAGACCTTGATAAATGTGTTGAAAAGATAATACACTCCAATCACACAGGCACAAGCAGATCCCGTGCACAAAGATGCCTTGAAAGAGCTGAGAGGAAGCGGCCCAGCAGAACTGTTTTCTGACCTTTGGCCGTACGGGTGGCACGAGCCCCCGTGAGGTGCATTCTCTGGCCCTGGTGCTTCATGAAGAGAAAGAATTTCACGAAGCTCAGGCCAACACCATTTATAACGGCAGGTGATGAAACACATGGGTTCCCATCTCAGGCAAATGTGCCCTTCTGTGACACAGGCCATTCCCTCCCTGGCCAGCACGGGTAAGCAAAGCCAGGAAAGTCACCGCGAATGGTTCATCTGCAGCTAGGGGAGCGGAGATGCATTTCCAGCTGTGAACCTGAAATGAGTGTTGAATAGCCTACAGCTTCACAAGAGGATGGGCACCTCATTCACTTGCAGAAAGACTTTGAAGGTAAAATTAGCTTTTGAGCAGAAGCCAGCACAAGGAATAAGAAACCACAAAGCTCCTCCTCAGTGGCCTTTAGTGAGGTGGACACATTTGAGCACGCTTGTGTTTCTATCTGTAAAACTCAAATGATTAATTTCTGCGAAAAAATCCTCACTAGGATCCTTCTCTGTTGATGAAGTCTCCGTAGTTATCCTGAGAAATCCAGGCTATCTGCAAGTCTGTACCCTTTATGGGGTCATGATTTCCACTCTAAATGACACATCGATGCCTGATTTCTGCCTGTGTGAAATTGTGGGGAATCTGACAAGCTGCACACTTCTCTGACGGTTGCTTTGAACAGCATTGCTTGGTTTTTGTAGTCACACAGCACATGTTGAAAGCTTCCAGCCATCGGTGTAAAGCAGCCTCCATCCCTGTGGCAATTATTGTGCTCCTGCAAGATGTGAAAGATTCCCCGAGGTGATGCTTCCCTCTGTGATCTCCTGCAGTCTCCAAATCCACGGGAGGTCAGGAATAATCTGTACTTCAGTGGAATGAAGAAGACAGAAGGACAGTCACATCAGTGTTTCCTTGCAGCATTACTGAATATCAATGGATATTGTCCTGTTGGAGGATTAAGGCTTTAGATAAAAATCAAAGAGACTTTAAGTTATATGACCCTAGAAAAACCCAGCATTTCCATTTTTCTTACCATTGCTGTGTCTTGCGGTCAACTGTAGTAAGCATTCTATATCAGGCTCATTTATCCCTGGATGAGGGATTTTCCTGACTTTCCAGTTCTGAAGTATTTTTGTCTTCTCTTTCTTTGCCTAGAAGAATTCTGGGTTTGTCGTCTTTGGACATGAAACACCGCTCTATGTGTAAAGGCCTTTCTCAGGTTATTATTGGAAGCATATTTTTTTTGGAACAGGAATTTATTTTTAAAATAGCATGTATAGAAGAGACGATAGGTCAGTGGAAATCCATGTTCGTATTTTCCTAACGGTGCTATTTTCCATTCTGACAATGATGGACTTTCAGTGTCAAAACAAGAATCGCATTTGTAGCTTGCAAAACACTGTAGGATCTTTGTACTTTTGTCTCATGATTGGGAGAAAGGATCGGAAACTGGGAAACCTAACCCTCGAACATGTCATTTTCCTCTCTTCCAGCCTGAATTTTCAGTGTTTCTGGTCTGCTGTACACTGAGATAATCTGAGGAACCTGCCTGGAAATGGAAAGCCATTGCATGTTAGCTGGGAGAGGGATGCGTGTCAAACAAGGATTTTCAAAGCCAGCATGCTCCCTACATCCAGAAATCTTTCACCTGGCCTCATAACCCTTAAAAGGCTCCTGTGCTCTCCCAGAAACCAGTTGGTCTCTCAGCCCAGCTGGGAGTAGGTTGCACTGAATCGTGTTTAGATGAGTCTCGGTGCTTCAATAACACAAAGAAATGGACTGGCTTAATCAGAGTGTTCTCAAAGCTTTTCCAGGGCGAGATAAGGGAGTCCAGAGAATGACAGGGAGGAAGGAAAGGAGCAGGTGCCTCAGTGTGCTCACAGATTCTGGCTGGCTGTAAAGAACCGAGTCGCTGAAACGCAACTAATGTAATCTGCTTCTTAGTGACTAGTCAAAGCAAACCCTGCTGGCTCCTGTGCTAATTCCCCGTTCCTTTCTTGCAGGTATCTCCGCTCCTGGGAATGATAACAGGGACACTCATCTTGATATTTGTACCTGCTGCTAAAAGAGGAAATGTTGAACAACTTGGGGGGCAGCTGAAGGCTCGGACCTCATGGCTAAGGGACATGAAAGCCCTGATTAGAAAGTAAGAGCACTCTAGTAAAAAGCATGCTTGGCCTCTGATGCTTAAGTGGAACATGCAATGACCTCTACTACTTAGCACTGTGAGGCTGGAACAGGACAACACGCAGGGAGTTGCAGGGAGCTTAGTCTGTGGACATAGGAAAGAAAACCACAGTTACGTTTTCGTGAGGTATTGACTGCAGTGGCAGTGATGGATTCCAAGTTTTCCTCTAACCTTTACAAGATTGAGATCTAAGAGAGAGTCTGCTTTGTTTGGCTCATACTTCAGACAAATCAAGGCTTTTAAAGTGTAGAAATTTCTATCCCTGTATTAATTGTTGTGCCAGACTCTTGGATCCTTTTTCTACCTTGAAAGAGTGACTCTGCTGAGGCAAAAAAGAGAAAATACACAAAAGCTTGCACTGCATGGCAAGTTTAAATGCATATGCTTATAAAACCACATGTGACCGAATGCACAAGCACCGACTGTGCTTGAGTGCTTGTATATGTGCATAAGAGATCACATGCTTACAAGTGTTTAAGTACCTGCACTTGCTTCCAGAAAGCTTGCCTGTGAATGTGCAAAAACTTGCACTTGTGAGTTCAATGTTACATTGGAATTCTGATGAGACACTTGTGGTGTCCTTCATTTTTAGAACTGCTGGATAAAATGCCTCCTGTTATTGTCATCCAGGATCAAAGGACTATGAAAACTGATGATGGTTAATTTATCAATATTTCTACTTTACTTTTTTGCTAGTTTATCAAAGTAGTAATCATACGGCATGGATAGGGAGGGAGAGGTAAAACTGGTCGTATTACAGATATTACAGCCCTGTAACTCACACACCATGTCTTTGTGACTGAGTACTGATTTTCCAAAATGGTCCCATGAAAAATGGTCTCTTTGAAGCACCTCTGTAATGTAATATTCCATGCCTCTCCATCGCTTTGTACCTTGTATGAGCTCTCCCCCTTGGCAAAGGGCTCTAAGGGCCAACACTCTGTTTTGTCACTGAAGCGCTGGCTTCTGTCCTAGGGCTCCTGCTCCTTCACTTTTCTCACTAAACCTTCTCTTGGTTTTGCCTCTGGTGTCTCCACAGCCGCAGCTACGTGTTCTCATCGTTGGCCACCTCAGCCGTCTCCTTTGCCACAGGGGCGCTTGGCATGTGGATCCCTCTCTACCTTCACAGAGCACAGGTCGTGCAGAAGACAGCGGAGACCTGCAGCTCACAGCCCTGCGGCACCAAAGACAGGTGAGGTTCATACTCTGCTGCTTTAAAGAGGGGGGAAAAGAGAGTGGGGGCTTATTTAGCAGAGGAAACAGGCAAGTCCCATGGAGTCAAGTTACTAGAATGTCAGTAATTTCCTCTAGGTCTTTGCAACAATGATAGGAAATGCTGAGATTGTAAACTAGGTTTTATTTCTCTTCTTTTCTTCATCGCGTGAAGTCAAACCAATGGAGGAGCAATGACCTCAGCTCTGTCTTAGTTCCCAGGCTGTAGTTCAGAGGTAGAAAAGAGACTGTTTTCTTTGCCTTAGAGGACGATGAGAGAGCTGAGAATTTGGCTGACCAGTGACAGAACCCAGGGAATGGCAGAAGATGTGCCAGGGAGGGTCAGTTGGTCATGAGGAAAAGGTTCTTCACCCAGAGGTGCTGGACACTGGAACAGGCTCCGTAGGGAGGTGTCACAGCCCCAACCTGACAGTGTTCAAGAAGAGACCGGACAACGGCCTCAGACACACGGGGTGAACTGTGGGGTTGTCCTGTGCAGGGACAGGAGTTGGACTCCGTGATCCTTGTGAGTCCCTTCCAGCTCAGAACATTTTGTGATTCTGTGGTTTCTTGAGGCCCGCACTTTTCTGTGGTAGCAGCAGAATAGGCTGACAGGTTGGGTAGCCACAGTCGTGGCTGTAATTCAGAGGCTGGACCGATTCCCCTCAAGGATGCAGGGACTGACCCTGAAAACTTTTGTTTCTGTGTGAGGGAGGACCTCGCTGCGTTTGATTCTCCGTGTAATGCTGTGTATGCTCAGTCCTGCTGAAGAATGTTGCAGAGATGTGGGACGCTTTGGCCTGGATTGCTTGATGTTATACAGTAGTGCGGTTTTCCAGTCCCAGTTATACCACTTGCAGGACATAAGCTATGAGAAGTAATTCGTTGTTTTGTGCTTTACCATGACGGCACAAAACATAAAATGCTAAAAAACCATTTCTCCAGGTGAATAAAAGGTGCGAAAAACTGCCTTTTGTGAACTCTTTTGCTTTTTAGCTTGTGAGGGGAAAAATAATATTAGGGAAACCTCCTTGCTCTAGCTGACACAATCCCATCTCAAGTAAACTACTTAGTGGTTTGGAGTTCCATCAAGTGGAGCGCCCAGCAGGCAGTCTCAGTCTGTTCTGCAAAAATGCAGTGAGCAGAAAATACAGCTCTAGTCAGACTGCCAATCTGCTCTTAACAGAGAGGAGTTTTCCACTCCTCGATGACACCTGTATTCTGAGCTGCCCTGGAGCTGCTATAATGCATAATGTAGTTACCAAAGTCTCCGTAATCCAAGTCCTGCACATGCAATATGGAGAATCCTTGATACGTCCTGGGTCCTTAAATGTAATTAATATATTTCACATGTGTAACAGAACAGCAAAATAACCTAATCAGGCTTTTTGAAGTGGTCTGAAAGGAGTTAGAAAGTCAAAGAATGTTGAAAGTCACTGGTATGTAGAGGCTTGTTAGGTTTCCTTTCCCTTAAGCTTCCCAGTGGCTGCTCTGTCCATGATTTCACCTTAGATTATCAATGTGCGGTTAGTTTTGTCCATACCTAATTAGCTGTACAATGCACTTTACAGGTAGCTTGGTGTCACACAAAGGAGCAATACAAGCCCTTTGCACATCTTGGCATATCGATCAATGCCTGCATACAAGGCTGAATTTCATCTGTTGTGTATTTCTTAATTTCAAGGAAAGGGTGCTAAAATCACAAGCACTCAGCAGGGAGCTTGTTTGTTTTATTTTGAACTCGCAAAGCCAATGTGCAGATTTCCATTAGCCAGTTTACCCTAATAATGTGTTCAAAGACCATGCCCATTTTTGGGAAAGCCTCCAGAAAAAATAACTGTCTCTTTTTCTCTTTTTCCTTTTCAATAGCTTGATCTTCGGAGCAATCACATGCTTCACTGGTTTCCTGGGTGTAATCACAGGGGCTGGAGCAACCAAATGGTGCCGGTTAAAAACCCAGCGAGCTGATCCCCTTGTCTGTGCTGTTGGCATGCTTGGCTCAGCCATCTTCATCTGCCTCATCTTCGTCGCTGCCAAGAGCAGCATTGTGGGAGCCTATGTGAGTATAATCCTTTGCATCTGCCCGTCTCACTTGTTCCCTCTCTACCAAACTCCTTAGAACACCCTGTGCATTCTCTCCTGCAGCAAGCCTGAGATGTTGGTCTTGCTCTTCCCCTCCTGAATGTCCTTCGTTTTGCCTCTTGGCATTTTGGTGCTATCTAGATGTGCCTGAAGGGAAAATTATATCTCAACTGCTTATCCCTTCTCCCTAATTGTCATCAGAACTAGAGCTGGGGATTTAGCACATGCATGGAAACCCACAGTTCTGTGCCTTTGGGTTGTTCTATCTATACCTCTATCCATACCTCTGTTGCTCTTGCCTAATGTTCTGGTAGGAAAATTGTCTCCTTCCTGTACAATAAGGGTATTGTAGCTGCAGTGGTACCAAATTATAATTACAGTATAACTTGTCTATGGGCAAGCTCTTGGCTACTTGTAATAAGTGTCATTAATTTCCATATCTAGATAGATTGCTGCAGACCCATAGTAATTACCGTGTAATTTCAGTTTGTTATCTGTATTACCGTAGCACCCGAAAGTCCTCATCGTAGCCCAGGAACCACAATACTGCACAAATGCAGATTAAAATATAGCCCCTCCCAGAGTGTTTATAGTTGAAATGTATAAAAAGGCATCGGATAGATCCAGACAAATTAAAAACTCAGCCTCGGGCTAGAATCTTGCTTTCAGTAGAGTGGAAATCCAGTACAGTGAACAGGTCCCAGGTTCCCTTTCAATGTATTGAAATAGTAATAATAATAGTAGAGAGAAGCCTGGGACCTGGGGGAAGTTTTTGAGGGAAAGCATGAGGTGGCTGGAGTAGTGGGGTAGTTTCTGAAAGCCCACCCTCACTTCCACCCTGCGGTGCACACTCCACCCAGAAAGGAGAATTCATTTACCATTAAGCAACCAGCCACTCTCCTGCAGTTCCTTGTTTCTCTGTATTTCCAGCACTAACCGAGCCGTGGTTATTTTCTGAGTATTTCAATGCTCATGTTTCATCGTTACGGGGAAGCGCAAGAAGAAAGATTGAAAATTTTAAAACATTAAGACAGAACCAACTATGCCTACTGGGGCTATTTAGAAAGCGTCAGAAGGAGATTCGCCCCTCTGGTTTGTGGCATGGTCGAGAACCAGCCTTTGATTAGTGATCAGCAGGAAAATGATCACCTCGGACAACTCGTAAGAGGGTGTTAATGGTTGGCCAAGCATTAACCCTCCTTTCACCGTCAGCCGCATCCGAGTGACGAGATGTGTCACATCCCTCCGCCCGACCCTCCCTCCACCTCTCTGTGCAGCCAGCCCTGTGATTTTCTCCTTTCTCGGACCCCACGACAGACACGCTCATGTGTGCTGTGTAGTCTCTTTATGCAGAAAGTCCTCCCTTTCTAAGCTGGAAATACTGTTTTCAAAAATACTGCAGCAAAAGGTGGTTATTGGTCTCATCGTCGTCTTTTTTTGCTTAGTTTTTTTCTTTTATGTAGCCATGTGACTGTTCCGCATTGTGCAAATATATAAATAACGATGGTATTATTTAACCAATCTTAGAAACAATTTATTTGATAATGCATGAGCAGTAAATCTCATAAAGAGTCAATGATTTGCAAAGGAAGCTATGTCTGTAGATGGAGGGGATATGAGGAATATAAGCCTATTTGCTGATGCTGTTAGGAGGAGGTAACACTGCCTCTCTGTAGCCCTAAATATGCTATGTCTGCCGAGGGAAACCTGATGCATAGAAAGCAGATAAGAATCTAGTTCCTGTGCTGATTGGAGAATCGGAGAACTGAACTCTCTTTAACAGGTTCTACATGTGACAGTGGGCAAGTTAAATAACTTCGATTTGCCTCTGCAAAAAATGGGGATTCTTAATTTACAAAGGGTCAGAGTAGCTTAGATCATGAATGTTTGTGAATCACCTGGAGTTAGAAGATCTGTGTCCAGGCCATCCACTATAGATTATTATAAACAGAGAAAAACAGCACAGCACCTGCTGTGGTTGCTGGTTAGTGATACAGGTATGAACCCCACTGAGGGAACGGGTCTGTGGTGGAGCTACCAGTGTCTCATAACACAAGGTTTTGCCATGGTGGTGCTATGTGTCAGTTGAATTGACTTTTCAAGGCAGGTTTCGAGCAAATGAGCCCTTGTTTTTCCATGCCATCCAGTGCTATTGCAATCTGACAGGCTTCCAGAGTGTTTCATTCCCTTTGCTCTCTCCAGGAGACCTGTTTTGCAAGGCTGCATGGTGTAGTTTCTCATTAGCCTCTGTTTTAAGTCTCATTGGTCCAAAATAAAGGAGAGACTGTTCTCTGACTCTAGAATTGGAAAACCTAGATTTGGTGGACAGCATGATGAACTAGGTTACCTTCCTTATCTCAAAATCCATTATAGTAGCTTGTTCTGGAAATAATACAGTCAGATTGATTGTCTTCCTCCCCTGAACATCTGTACCTTTTCCTCTCCTGCTCAATCCTGTCTCGCAGGTTGTTTGGGTCTCCAAGGGCAGCTGCTATTCCAGTTCTGTCCTATCCAGAGCAGGTAGACAGACGTCTTTTCTCCACCCAGTCTTTTCATGCTGATCCAGTAAATTATTGGCAGTGGTAGAAGTGGCTGCAAGGTGGAATAAAGCAGAATTCTCTATCGCTGAGCTGCCCAGACACTTGTGTTTCTGTCTTTTACTCTCTTGCTTGGCTGTATAGTCCAGTCAGTTCTTATTCTGTGTTCCTAGCAGTGTGTGGATTTGTGTGTTGTAATCCAGCTCCTTAAAACAGCAATTTGCATATCTTTAGGTCCTGCTCTTTCTGAAATATGTACTCTTTGGAATGTTGGTTTTCAAACCTGTCTCTTGAAACCCATTAGCTGTGTGGCACTATTGTATCACACTACTCAGACATTTCGACAGCAGATTTTAGACTAGTTTAGATTTCCAAATGACTGGAGAGAGATGCTTTGCTTTGCCAGCCTTTTGACACTGTTCCAAGTTCCTGTTGTACCTCAATTTCAACATCTATTTCAATTCCTCAAAGACATTTCACGATCTTGCAGAAACAGCAAGTCCCAGGGTAGAACCTTGCCGTAGAGCTTTTACAGCAACTCAGCCTTAACTCCAGGGTTTTTCTGTTCCCATGGTGCTGGTGACTTTCCTTCTTCTGAGGCATGGATATTGCCCAACGCTGAGATGGATTCAGACTTGTTTCAAATTCAAGAGCACATATGGGAGTTTTGCCCACCATTTCCAAGAGAAACACAGATCATGAAGATGGAGACAGATACGGACTTTGCAAATAGCCATGGAAGGAGTTTATAACCTGCTTAGTTCTTGCTGTGAGAGCTGCTGGTGTGACCACCCTGAAACTCCTTAACATATTTGGGAATCAGAATTTGTGAACTGATCACGTAAGCAGAAGTCCTGCGGGAGACATAACTTCTATCAGCTCATCACAGATGAGCCGCTGGACACCAAACGGAGACGGTGACATATTATCCAGCACAGCCGGATTCAGAAGAGGATATATCTCTAGAGCTGAAATCTCAGTGTAAAATGAGGCTTCAAAAAGTGCGTGAGGAGTCAAACCCATGACCAGTTCAGGAGTTATTGATCTGTTCTGGAGGCTGCCCTATTTGCAGTGAGCATCCCTCGAGTCTCTCCAGCAGAAATGCCTCTTATCCTCATGCGCCCTTTGCAGCGGATGAACTCATTTTTATAAATCCCCATTAGCAGCTGAAGGACGGGCTTTTTTTAATGTCTGTATCTTTTGTCCTACTTTTCGATCTTCCTCTTGTTCCTCTTTTCCTTTCACCAGTATCCACATATTAAGCACGTGTTTCATGGCTGAGACACATTCAACAATTCAAAACTGGTGCGCCCTGAAGTTCGTAGCATTTCAGTGATTTATTTAGAGGATTTGTGCTGAATTCTTGCAGAAGGAGGCAAGCTTTACTTACTGCGTGCAACAATTCATATGTGTGTGCGGGTAGGTAATTTATAAAACCTGAAGGCAAGCCGTTGCCTGCTTGCAGTGCTGTACAAAGAGGCAGGGCATAGCGGCGCTGCATTCGGAAGTGTGATCGCATCTTTTCCAAGCTCTCTTTAATCTCTCCAGCCGCAGAACCCCAGCAACAACAGCTGCAAAGCTGTAGAGGGATGGATTTCTGAGCAGGTCCTGAGAGCCCACCTGGGGCTCCGTGGCATGTGGCTTCTCCTCCCGTCAGCACTTCGATTCGTTGGATCTGTGTTTCTTAGCTCAGCCGTTGCCATCTCCAGTGAGAGCCGAGTTCAAGGCAGCCCAGTGGGCAGTGGGAAAATGGAAAGAGGAGATTTCCTAGCTGACCAGCTGGGCCACAATGACTGGCTCAGACACCACCCTAGAGGAAGCAGATCCAGTCACAAAAAGAGGGGATAGGGAGGGAGAACGTGTGGGAAACAAAGACAATTTTAGAAACAAATAGAGGAAACTTTCTGTAGCTTAATGCGTAAGGCTTGCTAAATAAAGCAAAACCTATTCCTGGCGGTGACATGATGGTCTGAGGGGTTTAGGCAATCTCAGCTGGTGTGCGGGAAAGACGCTTGTGGGGGTCACATCAGAGCCATAGGTGCCAATCTTGGGGGTCCCCCTCCCACCCCAAACTGCACCTGTGCCAGCAACAGGGACTGGGGCAGCGACTGTGGCTGTCAGAGCCCATCAAAGCTTGACGAGAACACCACAAACCAACACCCATCTGGATGTTTCCTCGGAGAAAAGTGCACTGTGTATTTCGTGCTGGCTTTGCTTCATTAATGAATTGTAGCCTCATTAATGAATTGTAGCCTATTCAACATAACAAAAACTGAACATAAGGCAATTAATAGGGGAATCTTCAATTACCAGAAGCCAAATCTCCATAGCTGTTATCTCCAAGTGCCAATAGGGATTCCAGGAGTAATGTTTTCTCTCTAGATGCCACAAAAAGAAATGGGTTGGCTGGGCAAAAAGCAACCTTTGGGGGAGATCAAAGGAGTTTTGCTTGCCTTGTTACTGCTGGGGAGCAGGAGAGCTGGTTTTTACAAGTCTGGTTATTTAAGTAGCTCTTCATAATACACAAGGGAAGAGGGAAACGTGTGTGGAAGATTTTCTGTCCTTGTTTTTTCATCCTGTTGAACCTACATTTCTTTGCTGAATTGTTAACGTACAGCAAAAAAGGAAAAAGGCTGATGATTGAAATATGAGTAAAAAGCTTTTTGATGGAGGCATGTTCCTCCTGAAGCCGTGTCACTGTTGCTCCATCGGACTCAGTTTGATGAACATTTAATGATGAGGTCAGGTTAAATTAGTTTCTCTTCTTGAGCATTTCCAGTTCTTCAACTGCTGTAACTGCTTGTAGAACCATTTGTTGAACTGCACTGTGGAACCAATTTGGATTAAAAATAAGCAAAACAAGCCCCTCTACCCCTACCTGGCTCTAACAAAAGATTCTTTGCCCCATCTCAGTTTCCCACTCTGAATCCCTGCTTGGCTCCACTATGTTAACACATAACTTGATTTCCAGTGATGACTATGACTGTGTTTTGGGGACTTGTGGCCATCTTGCCTTTTCTATCTGGCTTTTTGGAACAGAATTATTTAAGAATATGTCCTGGTTTCAGCTGGGATAGAGCTATTTAGCTGCTATAGTGCTGGGGTGTGGATTTAGAATAAGAGTAATTGTGATGATACACTGATGTTTTAGCTGTTACTGAGCAGTCGAGGAGTTTTCAGCTCCTCATACTGGCCTGGCAATGGGAAGGTGGGGGATGCACGAGGAGCTGGGAGGGGGCACAGCCAGGACAACTGATCCCATCTCACCAAAGGGATATTTCACACCATAGGATGTCATGCTCAGTGTATAAACTGGGGGGAAGCTGGCTGGGAAATGTGGCTGCTTGGGGATGGACTGAGCATCGGTCAGCAGGTGGTGAGCAGTTGCATTGTACATCACTTGTTTTCTATATGCTATTATTATTATTATTATTTCTTCATTTGCTATCCTGTTAAACTGTATTTATCTCTACCCATGAGGTTTTTTTCAATTCTCTCCCCCATCCCACTGAGAGGGGGGACTGAGTGAGTGGCTGCGTGGTGCTTGGTCGCCAGCTGGGGTTAAACCAGTACAGTCTGGAAGCCCAGGGCTGTCTCTTCCTCTTGGCTTCTCATGTTCTTCTGTTACCAGATGTGTCAGCCTTTTATTTAGCTGTTCTGTAGATCGTAAACAGTTTACACCAATGAAGTTGCAGGCCAACTCTCTAGAGCTCTGATAAAAATCTATCGTTTTCTGATATTCAGGATAAACCACAACAGTAAGCAGGAGTGTACTGTGTACAAAAGAATCCTTTGTGTAGAGCTGAGACAAATAAGCAACAAAGGAAAGTTTGTGACAGGTTATTTTTCCCTTGAATGTCAAGTGAATAAATCTTCTCCTTTTTGTGTGTTTTGTTACAACAGATTTGCATTTTTATCGGAGAAACTCTTCTGTTTTCAAACTGGGCCATCACAGCAGACATACTAATGGTGAGTGTGCTCTGGAACAGCATCTTTCTCTTCTGGTGGCCAGTATGTCAGCTTGCAAGAACAACCTGAAATTCACAATTTCTTCCAAATACCTCCTAGCCCCTACTTCAGCCTCTTTTTTTTTTTTCTTTTTCTTTTTTTTAAACTTGCTGAAAAGCAAAGTGAGAGAGAGAAAGAAAAAAAAGATAATTCTTGTCCTTTCTTCTGAGCACCAGGGAGAGGAAATGTCCAGAAGGAACATTATTACTGAATTCCCACGTTTTCCCGAATTTTAATTATTTGCGCAAACCCCATATACAAAGACATCAGCCAGCATTTCCTAATAGTCAGTGCGTTAGTGGATTTTGTTATCAATAACTTGGCCTTGTTCTGCAGTAGGAAATCCTTCCCTCCCTCCCTCCTCTGACCACAAAGGAGCCACCTCCCTCTCCCTGTGGCTGAGCTCCAGCAAACCTCCCATTCAACACATGCACAATAGAAAACCACCTCTGGGAGAGGAGAGAGGAAAAGAAAGTATAAAGAATTTTTGGACTGCGTCCACCTCATCCAAGAGGAAACTGTCAGCGACTTTTCACCTCATGTCCTTCGTTTTCCATTCTTTCTCCACCATAGAGCTCTTTAAGTCTTTCAAATGGGCAAGCTGACCTCAGCAGCCAGATTTTCCTATGAAATAATCTGGACATTTGTTAGAGGACCTTGCATATTTTGTAATGCTTCCATCAGAGATGTATGGAGCCTATCAAACGTACCCTATGTCGTAATCCTATTGTGAGGGAGGTTACTTGTTGCTTATTGTGTGAAAAAGAAAGAAACTAGGGCACAGAACCATTACAGGACTTGCCTGAGGTCTTTTGGCAGCTTGTTGACAGAACTAAAAATATAATCAGTCTGGCATGAATAGAAGACTCCCTTGACTTGTATTTGTTGCTTGTGCAAACATCAATGAGAAAACAATCGTGCTCGGTATTCCTAGATGGAATGATAATGGTGTTGAGATATTGATTCAGCAAAGAACTTGAAGCTTCTGCTTAGGTTCTGTTTATGATTTAAGTTCAAGACTGTGTTTACACAGGGTGTTTCAAAAAGGTGGATGTGCTTTCAAAGCCGTATATTTCACGATGGCAACATGTTACAATTACACAAAAATTTCTAAACAATTTAATGAGTTATCCAGTTCCAGTAACCTTTTTATAAATAATTTGAAACTCTATGCCCTGCCCTTTCCCGTGGTAAGAGTTTCATTCATGGGCGGTTTGTGGTTGCAGAGATGCAGTGGTTCGGTCTATCCCTTTGGAACACCCTCTGTTTTATGGTACCTCTGTAGCTGCCATAACTGTGCTGCCTGATGAACTTTCAATCTTTAACTCATTTGTGCAGAGAACGCTTTGGGAGGTGGGGTTGTTAATTCTACTTCTCTCAGACGTGAATAAAGCACAGAGAACCGAAAATTATCAGTGTCCGTCAGTAGCATTAGATAGCTTTTAATTACTGAGGTTCGTTCCTCATACCAGTTTAGCATCAGGTGGTAGAGCTCTGCAGGGGCCCAACGGGTGGTTGCTCTGAACTTACACGGGGTTTGCAGCTTGTGCCGAGTTCTGGGTGGCCCTTTGTTAAGCCGTATCTCAACATTTAGACAGATGTGCAGTCTACAGACAGCTGTGTTGAGGGAGAAATTATAGCGCGATATTTGTAGGTGCTCATTGCTGCCTCTTGCCAGAGGTTCTTGTCCATCCTGCCTTTGGCTGTGGTGTTCCCAGGAGCGCTCCCAGCTCTCTCTGGTCAGAATTAGCTGATGTGCTTGATTAAATTCAAGATCCTCCAGAATATCTGGCTGAAAATAGACCCTTGTTGTCTCAAGACATTTTTCTACCAACTACTTTGTTATCAGGTATACTAAGGATGCCATCATTGTCCCATTTTAATTGCTGAGATTTTTTTTGTGTTGATTTCAATACAACTTCATTAGCCCGTAGCTTTTGAATAGCTTTTATAGGGTTTGCCATCTGTCTCCCCAGCATCCTATACTCAGTTGCATTTTGTAGGGATGCATTTGTGGTTATTTATGTTGCTTTAGTGCAAAAGAACTCCATAAGAAATGTCTTGAAATAGTTGGAAATAATTTCTTAGTTCCAATGTCCAAAACACAGGATAGAAACTAAAACCATGTTAAAAACTGGATTTTGCTAATTCATGCCAACTCTCAAGCTAGCTGTTCTCTTGTCTGTTTAGACTAAAGAGCTGAGTGTCGTATATCATGCCCAGCTTAATGCATTATCAGCACGAGTAGACCTGTAAAAGTGCTGTACAAATAAATGTAAACATCCACGTAGATCAATGCAAACCCGTAAACAGATGGTCTGAAGTTCATCCATATGACATAAGGGGCTCAAGAGGATGTTCAGTCAGACAGCAGATGAGAGCCGGGGCTCTAACCATGTTTGACAGACAGATTTAGAAGAAGTCCTCGCCAGAGAAAGGTGTGGATGTGCTTTAGCGAGATGCGCTTTACATGTTTGGCAAATTAGTTTCTACTGATTACTATTTATTTGGTGTAATCAGAAGTGTGTCTGTTCTTGCCTGGGGCTGCTGAGGAGTTTAAAAGCATTATTAGTGTAAGCATAACAACACTTCCATCATATACATAAATATTACCCTGTTTTCATGGATAAAAAGCTCTCCATACTGGCTGAACTTTGTTCCCACTGCTTTCATCATGCCAGAAGTGACGCTTTTTGGAAACTGCATCCCAAATGATTTAGCGTAGCTCTCCCGAGATTTACAGATCTCATGACTGCTTAAAAACCCTATCTGCCAAGTTGGTGAGCATCTTCAGAGGTTTCGCAAGTTTCATTTCCTTAGAAAAACATGGATATTTGCTTATTATCTTGAAAGTTAATTGTTGGCTCTTCATAGCCTCGTGCGTCCATCGCATCTACTTTTCTTGCTGGTGTAGCTGCTGGTGTGCAGCTCCTCAAATTGTCTGCAGTAAAAGGTGCTGAGTGCTGGGTTTGATAAACTGTCAGCGCTGCAGAACGTACTGCGCTGCCTGAGATTGTCAAAGGCCGATATTTGTTCCAAATGCAAATCTGTAGAGAACAGACCTTATTCTCCTGAGCGCAACTCTCCAAGTCTCCTCCCAGGCACATGCTCGGATGATACTTAGGGAAAGGGGAGTTGGTTCTCATGGAGCACGCTAATTATGAAACAGATTTTGCCAGCCATCTTTGCAAATTGGCCTCAAAATTACCAGAACCCCAAAGCAGCATTAAAACTGCCTTGTAACGGCAATAATGATTGAGCCTCGGTGCAGCAGGCAAGTGCCTAACATTCGATGTGCTGAGTGCTTGGGACTTTGTGGAATCTGGTCCTGTTAGTGGGTTTTTTCCTCCAAAGCACGTCTTGAAAATAAAGCTGATGGACAGAGGCTTGGTGGCGTTTCTGTGTAAAAGCCAATAGGTGATTGAAAGGGCTTCAGCTATTGCAATCGCAATCTCTTCAGCTCTTCGCTGAGAAAAGCCTCCTCCAGTTTATGCAAAGTCTCTTATTTTAAAACATTACTTCTTTTTAAATGGTCATGAGCTGCCATGGAGATGCTGCCTTAATATTTTGCTGTACAGTCACAGTCTTCCTTTAGGCTTGACACAGGCAGAGGCTGGTGCTCAGCTGTGCTGTAGCTTTTGCTCTGATTACCTTCCCTATAAATAAAAAAAATGTATTTATCTAATATACAATACTGCCCCATTTTTATGCCGAGGGGCGTCTCTGCGGTTCTTGTGGGTGCCGATGGCTGCAGGTGGATGTGAGCTGCTCCGTGCTGTGAACTGGAGACCAGCTCAGCCTCCTTTTACTTCACTTAAAAGTGCTTTTTAGGGAGCGTCTGCCCAGCCCAAGCAAAGAGGCTCTCTGGGACTGGTTTCTCTGGATCGTAGCCTTTGTCTTTTCTGAGCAGCAGTTACAACAGGGACACCTGGACCATTTCCAGGCTTTGTCAGTGGCTGGAACAGGGTCAGCGTGTGTTTTCTTTGCCTTTGCTGCTGAAAGAGGCCGAGATGCGTTGTCCTGAAGATTCCTGCCTGACCCAGAAAGAGCAGCAAAGTGTTTTAGAAATCAGCGGTTTCTATCGAAGATTAGACATAAACATCAGAACGTATCTTTTTGGCCTGTTTCTGGGAGAAGGGTTTCCTGGGTATTTTATACCGGACCAACTCTGCTGGTTTCACTGCAGGAAGGGGATGTCACCAGCAAACCGCGGCCTTTCTGAGCCGCTATTTAAAGAGCAGAGGTTTGCCGGAGCTGCTTGCTCAGCCTCCCTGCCCGTCCTCCCTCCCAACCTGCGCCTGGGGCTGGGCCAGGACCGTCCTCCACCCGCTGCCGCAGCTCTCCCACCTCCACTTTCCGTGGGACGTTCAAACCAGGCCATGTATGGTTTGAATTTAGGGCTATTTCGGTAGCAAAATGCCCATTTAGAGCTGTAATTTACTGCTGTCTTCCTAGAAAAGTAGATAATGTGTGCTACCAACTACTTCCTCTGCATCGGAACAAAATGTTTTTTAAGCGGAGTATTATTTTTTTGGTGTTTTGGAGATGCTGGTTTAAGCCTTTCTTTCTTCCCACTATCTTTTTGGAGGAGGAGGAAAAATCTCATGTTCGTTTCCTTGCCGCATGTTGGGGTTTTGGTTTGGGGGGCGGGTGGTTGCCACTTGAATTCCTGAATAAATTTAATAAGTTTTGGCTCCTCATAATGCTAAACTTCTTCAGCTAAGCAAGCTGAAATCTTGCTGGAAATTGTATTGCTACTTGCAGAACTACATGTATGCATAGTACAGGTATACATGCAATTTATGTATAATGTGTGTGTGTATTCATGTGTATAAATACCTATATGTACACATACATACGATGCAGATGTCAGTCAAACTTCTTTCTCCAACTGGCACGAATTCACTGCCACTCCCTGAAAATTGTGACTTTTGAATAAATTTCCCATTTCCTTTGTCATTTTACTGAGAAAATGCATAGGATATAGAGCCAGGCAGGCTTTCCTCTCCAGATTTATTGACATAAAGTTTATAGAAAGAAAGATATTTTAAGGTAAGTTCAAAATTCCCTGTTTCATAAATCCGCACAGTTCTGGAGTCTTGAATTAAATAGGATTTCAGTTTATCTTCCCAGCTGCCCTTTCCTCAAACAGCTCTTGCAGAATGTTTCTCCATTGCAGCTGTGTGAACTGGGCCCAGGTGGGAAGAAGAACAATTCCCTTGTTTTTTTCCTTCTGCCTAATCTATCCAGGTTGTACCCATTGCCCTGCATCTTCGGGGAATGGTAGTGAATCGCGGGGCTGTCCTGTTTCTCAGTGTCACCTTCAGTACATTTCCGTGCCTCTAATAAAGTCCAGACTTTTCTTTTCCTCTTGGGATTTCTGTGAGCCTTCAGGTCTGTTTTGAGCTCCTGGATGCCAAAGGACGGTGTCTGACACCCGTAGCCAGGTGGCTGCTGAGGATCTGCTCATCTTCTGTTGCACAACAGCAGTTGAACGGGGGACCCATTTAATGTGGGCTGTCAAAGTGCATTAGCGGCGTGCATTTGCAGCTTTGTAAACCAGTAATGAAAGAACGGGCAGGTCATTCCGAAAGCACACGGTAAAACCCTAAGGAAAAGCATTTAATCTAATTTTACCCATCGGTCCTAATTGTCTCTGCGTGGAACAAAATGCTCTTTCTAAATAGGCATCGATTCTCTTCTAGTGTGGATTTTCTCATTGATGTTTCTTTTCTGTCCCTTTTTTATGGCAAACTTTTTCCATTGTAGACAGGGCAACTCACCTTCCCTAAGAGGAAGCGTTAAAAGCACCAAGACAGCGCTTCAGATCAGGTCCTGTCCCCCCAGACGCATCACTGTTGAACAATGATTTCTCCTCCCTCAGTCAGCTGAGGTACATTCGTCTCTGTGTATCTCTAGCTGGGGACGTGCCAGTCCTGAAATGTCACATTTAATTAAGAAATGACTTCAAGAAAGGATTGCAAGAACAGGTTGAAGTCTGGGAGGGCATGCCGTGTAAAGAAAGACTAAAGGCAGCTCAGAGAGAAAGTGGAGAAATAAAAGAGATCATGGTGTACAAACAGCTAAACAAGAGAGTAATTTCTAGCAGGGCAGGTGCTTTTCAGAGCAACAGGAAAAGGCAGAACAAGGTTCAGTGCTTAGAAATGGAAAAAATGCTCACTTGGATTTAGAGACCCATTGAATTCTTCATTACTTACAGCCTTTAAATCAAGACAGGATCAATTTCTAAACTAGGACATATAGACTTGATACAGATGCTCTTAGCCAGCTTCTTTCACAAGTTTTATGCAGGAGATACTTACTTCTTTTGGCTCCTAAATTTGTGCTGTAAAATTAAGGTCATTCCATAGGATAAGAGTTCATTTGGTGTTCTTCTTTTTCAATTTTCATCATTCATTCCTGGTTAGGGTTCTATTTTCTGTGAGCTCTGGTCCCTTAATGGGGAAATAACTTGTGGCTGTGTCTGCCACCAGCTTTGTCCTGACCTGGGTATAAACTGAGCAATACAAGACAGCGGGACAGGTTCTTACCTCGGTTCCCTTACATAATATTATTTTTCCTCTCCTCCTTTGCAGTACGTGGTCATTCCAACACGCCGTGCAACCGCAGTGGCCTTGCAGAGTTTCACGTCACACCTCCTGGGAGATGCTGGCAGCCCCTACCTGATTGGATTTGTAAGTGCTCACGGCAGGTTTGGCCAGGGTTACCTGCCCATGGTGGATTTTCTTTACTAACTGCTTATCTAAAACGCCCAGTTGAACCGTGCTGGCGAAGGAAGGCCTGTATTTATTGGCAGAATGGGAAGCGGTGCAGTGAAACGCAACCTTTTTACGTGTTTATGCTGTCTGTGGGCTACAGCTCAACCTCGGAAGGACCACTTGGGCACAAGAAGTGAGCTGCAAAATCCTGTTAGCCTGGGGCATTTGTAGAGCTTATAGACAGCTCTGTAAAGGGACAGCGGTTGTTCTGTGGTGTGGACACAGATCTGTTAGAAATTAGATAGGAACAGAGTTGTGTGTGTGTGTTTAACTGTGAATCTGGTCTCATAAGCCAAATATCTGTTTGTGGGTAGCAGTGTACAGCTGTTCGGACCTGCTTTGTATGATAATAAATGATGGTGCAACATCCATAGCAGGATGGGTGTATAGGTTTTGAGGGTTTTATTAGTATTCCTTTCTGGTGTGTATATTTGGGTTTTTTAGTAGTATTCCTTTCTATTACTGCCGCAGTTGTTGGCCTTGGTCTGACTAGGCACGTCCCTCATTATGCCAGCAGTATCCTAGTGCAGAGCAAAACAACAGATCCTCCTCCAAAAGCTGGCAATCAGAGAACGTTCACAGCTGAAAATATAAGTCCTGGGAAATTTAATGAGGAAAAGAAATCTAGATGTACTTGGATAATTACTTTCCCTTGCACCCTTCTGTGGAGCTCGATGTGTCGAGTTTCACAGAATGCAGATCATTTATAAAATACAGCAGCTTCCACGTAAAGCCCCGAGTGGCACTGCTCTTGTTGTGTTGAAGGTGCTCCAGTTTTCCAGTGATGCAAGTGGGATCTTCACTGATCCCATCACCTGAGAGACAGAGCTTTGTTGTGCTCTTCCAGCTCCATACTGCTGTGTGTACTGGCTGTTGGGGACCTTTGATTTTTTTGAAAAACATCATTTCTCATCTGTTCATCCCATAGACACTGGTGTGTCTCTATAGATATCTATTTATTTTTAGATATGTATTTATATATACATAAATATTTACTCTTGAATGCCAGCTCCCCAAACTGATATAGTTGCTGTGAAGCTCTCTGAAGCATACATGAAGAGACAGATACAGATAAGGCTGAACGGACTGAAGAAATGAGAAATACCTCAGCAGAATAAATTTGTGCAGTTTAGTTTACTCTTTATTTACTTTCTGGGCATCTGGGGAGAAATGATCTTATTTTAGAAATTATTTGAAGGCGGTGAGAACAAAGGAATCACTGGCAGCGGCTGTTTTGTGCAGGGCAGGCGACATGGGGAATGCTGGAAGGAGGGCAGAGTATGGGATGCAGGTGATTCTGCTGCACGTTCTGTCTTTTCCTTACACAAGAGGGATGTCTGGGAGGAACAGCAAGGACTCTGAAGGATTGCAATTAATCTTGAAAGTTGCCTAGGGCTCTTCAGTGTCACGGATTAAAAAAAAGGACTTTGGCTGTAGAAAATAATGTGCCTTGCCCTTCTGGTGTTGAGAGATCAAGCAAGTTGTGAGTTATTAATACTTAAAGGTGCCAGCCTGAAATAGCTGCCTTAGGCTTTCTTTAGACTGGGAAAATATTAATTACGATTTTGAATTATTCTTTTCTAATGCTGTGGTTGTCGGGCAGTTCTCATTTGGGAGGAGGCTGCCCAAGTACACGGCTCCGTGGCAGGAGAGGAGAGAGGTGCTCCTGGAAACCACCAGTATCCTTTTCTGCAGCCTCTGGACCGGCTCGGCTGACTCATGCACCCTGTGCTGCAGGGACTGAAAGGGCAACTGCAGCTTTTGCATAACACAGAAAAACAAATACTATTTAAAGTGAAAGGCCAAACAGACAACTTCTGCAGCAGAGCTAAGAAAAGCAATCAACTTCATCATTAAAACCTGCGGGTGTTTGTCGTTGGCGTTGTCCAGCCATGTTGTAGGATGGAGATAGGTTACAGAAGGCTTGGGTGATGACGGGGAGTTTCAAGGCAACCTGCTTCTGTTGGCTTTAAGGGAAACTTGGGAAGCCAGTTCCCATGGTCCTTCTGGGAATCCCCAGCCTGAGGACATCGACTCGCGCTGCTGTGTGAGCAGTGTTTTGATCCAAATATGGCTGGAATCTTACATGCTTTTGGTGAGTTCGTAGTGAGATTCCCTCTAGCAGCGCTTTTAATAAAGAATCAGATACCCGTGTCCTTGCAGGGCGAAGCTGTCACAGGCAGTTGTCTCTGTTTGCTGGCTACCAATAAATGTTGTATTGATCTTATAATCCTCATGTGGGACGTAGAAGGTACTGAACAGCTGCAGCCTTGCGTACGGTCGCTCCCTCGCTCTGTCAGTGCGGGAAGAGTTGAAGGTCACACTCAGATTTTTCTGTGATCTCCTCCAGTTCCAAATCTTGCAATGCGGTTCCTTAAAATCACCCAAAGCACCAAACATACGTTAGTGTTTAAAAGCTAAGCGGTTATTTTTCATGTCTCTTTAAATATTGATAACTTTTATTATGGTTAAAAGGCTTAAGACTGACAAAGAAGTTATGCAAATGCAGTTTTAGGATGGCAGCTGTAATTTGAGTAAGGTTTTACTACCTGCCAAGCACTGAGATCAATTACTATAAATCAGTGCTGCCTATTCATTCACAAATAAGAACAGGCATTGCTGCAGTATTTCATTAGATGAGACAGTTTTTATTCCTAGATAACTGTAACTTTTCCAGAACCTTTGTGATAACCTGCAGATTTTATATAATTCCTGTTCAACAACTTGGAGTATAACTCCATGCTTTATTCTTGAGGTAGTCAGTGAGAAATCTCACCTGTTCAGTGCATTACACCCAAATATCTCTAGTCCTTTTCCATCTTCGAAAGGTACCACTACGCAGAAATACCCCAAATCCCACCACTCTTGTTGATTATCAGATAAAGGTTTTCTAACTGCTCTTCCCATGCCCTAATATCTGGACAGGATTTCAAGCTCAGAAGAGCTGGGTGGAGGTAACCAGCAGCAGAATGTGAAATACAGTTCATCCTGCTCAGGCTGCATCGTAGCTCAAGCTCTTTGTATTGTTCATTCTGGTTATATCTTTGTTGCCCTTTAAAATGAAATAGTTGAAAGATATGCCAGTGGCCCTGTACTTATACGTTCATCTGTGCACACGTGTGCATGAGCCTGTCTTCGCTACTCAGGGTTTACTTTATTCCTTCACACAAACAGTGGTCTTCTTCCACTTGCTGAAGTACACTCTTGCTTCAGGCAGTCATTTTTTTTCGGTCTGAGGCTATGCCTCTGTACTTTCTCTTTCCTTCCTCCAAGTCTGGCATTTCCTTCCCACCTGAGCCGTGCTTTCCTCTTCCATCCTTGCCTTGCTTCCAGCCCTGCCTGTGATAAGAAACATGCACCTACGGCAGGTTTGCGCGTTCTGCACGTGCCGGGGAAATTGCCATTGTGGGCACACGCTGTCCTCGCTGCTGTGGGCTCTCCTCTTACCCTCCTGCTTTATTAAATATGTATCTTCCCTGTGCAACCATCCATCGGGCCTAGGGATTGAAACCTGCCTGTATCTGCTTGTCAGCTGGCAATGTCAATGGTGTGAAGTGCCAGAGATGAGCTCTGCTCCACCAGCACCTTTGGATGGGCTAAAAGCTGCTCCATGTGCTCCACTGGTGCTGGTACCCACCTGTCCTGACCTCCTTGGCTGCTACATCTTCAGTTTTACCTGAGGGACACAACCTCCAGCGGTACCCAAATTGCTGGGTCTGTAACGGGCTCCTCTCGGCAGACCCCACGACCCAAATCCGTGTGGGTTTGCAGTGCCCAGGCGTGCTGGTTCTCCTGGCAGCAGCGACCACAAGTGTCTGAACGGGTTTCCTTTCAAACCATCTCCTTTCAAAAAAGAGGTCTGAGCATGAGTGACCCTATAACTAACTGCAAGCAAACCTCAGCTGTTCTGTTTTGAATGGGGTTTGTACAATTCTGAATATTACCTAGAAAAATTTTATTAATAAGCCTGTCACCCCTTGCTTTTCCCCCTTCTCCAACTTTCTTATGTAAGTAGGTTGATAAACTAGATCTAATGAGTTACTTAAATAGCAAGAATGCTAATGACCTTCCTTTAGCAAGTATTTAGCAGAACAGTGTTAATTACCACTGGTGCAGAGTATCAGGGAAGGCAGATCAGCATTTGATTAGGGGCAACTCAAGGAAAATTGTAGTAAATGCAGCAATTAAGATACTTTTTAAATGAAAGTTATAATTGGAGGTGTAGATTCCACAACCTTCTTGTCCCAGTTTGAGACAGCCTTTTTGTTGATTTGGTTTCAGAGATGTAGAAAGCAGTTTTATATATAAAGGCATGCCTGCCAGAGAAAGCGGAATTCATGTATTATGGTTTAAAATTCTTATTTTATGGTTTAAAATTATATGATTACTTCAGATCTGTGGACATGCTTACCCTGGAGTAACATGGAGTGCACGAGGCCTTTGCAGCACGTTACGTGTTCTAATATTTATAGTATCTGTGAGTGTGTATAGGCAGCATCTTCCATCACCTGATGGAGACAGTAGATGAAATGCAATCCACAGTTCTGGTTTTTCTTGTTCTTTCTTTACCAAGTGCCAGCTGCTGGTGTTCCGTAGCCCTAAGGGAATCACTGCTTCTGTCGAGATCTTCGCCACGTCCGTGCTTGCAGGTGGCCCAGGTTGTGGTGGGTAACGTGGGATTGCCCTTGCAGTCCAACCTCTCACGTACATGTGTCAGGGAAATACTGAGAGGAAGGGACCCCCAGCCCCTCATCCTTATTATCTGTTTCTTCAAGAAGTGACTTTGAGGATTTCTCTGGTCCTGGCTGAGTTCAGTAATTAAAAGCCTTTTTCGTAGTGCATGGAAAGGCCAAATCCTTGACATGGCTGTCAGCTGCAAAAAGGAAGGGGAGAATCAAGCACCTGCAGACCAAACACTTAGGATTTATTTTGTCATTGCAATGAGCTGATAAGCTTCTCACTTCTGATGACTCAGCAACAGACAAGATTTAAATCTGCCCTAAAAAACCAGATGACTTCCCATCTATAAAACGCTCTTTGCCAAAGGTTCACAGTCTTTTCTGGTTTGTTTTTTTCTTTTTCCAGAGCTTCTGTGCACCTGTCATTTCTGATGGCTTTGGTTAGAAGTGCAGGTTCTCAGTGGACATTAAAATTATGTAAAAGTATCTCATTAAAGAAAGCCCAGAAATCCAGAGCTGATTGTTGTTTCACTCAAGTATTTCAAGCTCCATCCCATCTGCTGTGTCACTCCTTCTGTGCACTAAAAATCTCATTAAATAAATGGCTGTTTGGCGCTTTTTTCCCCCCTCCAACATCCAAACATGCCAACAATAAACTTGAAATAACTTTTAGAATATAATTGATTTACCTTTCTGTGGCTTTCAGAATGAATACAATAAATTAGCTGGCTTTACTTCCTTATTTTATAATGTGTTTCTCATGCCATTTAGCACAGTATGAATGTTTGTGCTCCCTCACAGGTCCAGCAAATTGTTTACTTTTACTTTATAGAACCTCTTATTTTTGGTTTCTGGTCTTCATTTGCATGCATATTGGATTTAAAAAATAAAAACTTGAAGAAATCTTTCACAAGCATCCCTGAATTCCAAGTGGGCGAACCCAAACCACTGTGGGGTGACATGGAGTGCTGTGTCAGGGAACTGTACTGAAGAGAGGAGCCAGGGAGAGCCTTGTGTCACATTGGTAATAATGAAAATCAGGTATTTGTGCCAGATACTGCAGTGGAAATATCCTTTTATGTAGCAAGATTTGTGCCCAAGAGGCAACATCAGAAAGTTAGAAGAATCAAGCAGTTGCAGAGGAATTGAGATGTCCAGACTCAGCAATGAGACAAGGTAGATGAAATGATGGTTTCAAAGATGTTGTTACCATTACGTTGTCTAATTACTAAATCAGTTTAATTTAACCGCTCCTGCTGTTCAGGAGGGACGGGAACACAGAAGCAAGCCGTCTTTCTAGGGCTTCAGCCCTAGAACCTTAATTGCATCAATAGGCTGTCCAGTGTTCATAAAACACAGCACTTGCTTCCCGAGAAAGGCGAAGAAGTTTCCATTTTTCCCTTCATTGTCTTGTGCACTCAGATTGAGACACACTGATCGATCGAGGGGTTTGGAATCATACCCACCGCGGCTCTGCTGTTTTTTCTCCAGCAAGTGGGAGTTTTCTGTCGCTGGACCCCATCCCGTTGGCTGCCACCCACTGAACACACACCGTTTGTATTCTGTTGGGAAAATGCCACGAGCTGAAGTTTATTTAGCAGAGTCATTCCTCTTGGGCTGAGATCTGTGTCACACAGCGAGGGAAGAGAAGACGTGAACTTTCATAGGGTGTTACCAAAGACTTTTGAATAGACTGCAAAGCAGCAGAAGCATGTCCTTATTGATTTTCCACCTCTGAGTTTTGGGTAAATGTTTTGAAGCTTTTTGCCACCTACCAACAGGCAGAACAAAGAACGGAATCCCACAGAACTGGCTCTGACTCTGCACACAACCCCCACTTTTTGTTACTCATGATAGAGAGAAGACATCAAATACGATGTGAGATTTGCTCTTGCCAAATCACAGTTAGACAAGTTGGGTTGCTATCATTGCAAGGAGTCTGGAAAGCCAAAAATTGGCAATACAGAGCAGACCGTTTGGCAAACAGCATGTTGTTCTTGGAGCACCAGCCTGTAATTATGTCCTGTGTCCTCCAGAAGAGATGCCAAAGTTCCAGTCTTAGCAGGTGGCTTCTAACTGAGTGGAACAAAACAACAGGGAATAGCGACTGTTAAGTTAACAGCAAAAACATATGTGGGCTCTGATAAAGTTCTGGAGTTCAGAGGTGCAGGCATGGGTGAGGAGCTTGTAGGAAACCTAGATAAAGCCACTGGCTTGGTGGGAAGAGTTATACCATGGATGGGAGGAAACACTGCTTTTTCTGACATGCACTTACAGAATATATTGGGTTGAAAACGAGGAAGACAGATAGCATATTCAATATATATATCCAATATATTAAATATTAACATGATTTTTTGGTATAAAAGGTCAACACGATGCCTTAGAAGGAAAGGTGTGGGCAAACTGCACTGGGAGTTTCATTTGTTGGAGACTTTACGTTTTCAAAGCAGGTTTCAGCTTAGAATGTCGTGTCATCCGTAAGACAGAGCAATGGGGAGCGTACGCCTGACTTCTAATCCTCTGCTGCTGATTTATCGTGTCAATTTGCTGAGTGATTTATTGTCTGGTCCTTTTGGAGGATAATTGTATCCACTCCCAAAATGAAAAGTGGTTTAGAATTTCTATATTTCTAGTTTAGAATAGCCTCAATTTTGGCTGTTGCACACAAAGGGGCTGATTCAATGCCAAGTTTTGGTTTATAATGAAGAGGAAGGGAAATGTTGAGACTTAAGGTGTCCGGATACAAGAGGGAATAAACTACCAGCCCATGTCCCTTTCTGCTGAGTGCAGTACACGTTCTGTTTAATTTCCTGTGGGTGCATTCTCTTCACATTCAAGTCTCGTTGCCATTTTGTTAATTAGCCTTTCAGACTAATAGCCACTGTTATTTGCCTTTCAGTCTAAACATTTTTTTAACCATCAGTTCTCACATGAGACTTGTTCATAACGCTCTTGTTTTTCCTTGTGTGTGTTGTACGCTGTGAATTAAGTTCTCTTTGAGAGAACAGGAGCACTTCCTTAGCTCCATCCCAAGCACTGACGTTTTGTCCTTCTCCTCTCTAGAGCAGGGTATGAAACAGAGAAGTCTAAAACCTTCAATTCTTTCTGTAGGTAACACTCTTTCAGTGTTTATTGATTTCTCTCTACTTGAGAATGCTCCACCCTGAAAGCCAGTCCTCTGCTCCGTGCTGTGCAGAACGGTTTTATCTCCAGCATCAGGCCGGTTGCTTCTCCTTTCCCTCGCTGTGGCGGGAGCCAGGCTGAGCACTCAGAAGGACGTTAAAGCACCGATGCCACCGAAGCTCTCGTGTCTCCCTCTGCACACTCTGAGACTTGTTCATTTGAGTCCCCACGAGTGTCACCCTTGTGTGCCCGTCTGTTGGGCTTGGCCTCTGCAGGACATCCCTTCACACACGTTCACCTCCAGTTCGCCCTGGTTGTTTTGAGGGCTGTGAACTGGTGATCTCTCCTGTCTGTGACATGTCCTCACTTGATTTTCAAATGTTTTTAGCCTTGCATGTTGGATTTTGCCTGTAGTTTGTGTCTGACACCACCTTTTTCATTAGCAGTGATGTATGTAGCAGTTTGGAAGCTCCTGCATGAGCTTTGCCTATTTCTGAAACTGATTCGTGTGTGTGCACAGCAGTAGGATTTTATGCTGCAAATTCTCTGCAGTCTTTCGGTATAAACTAGTATTTCTGCCTCAACAAAAGGTCACAGATTAAAAACAGAGCTTAAATACCCAGTGCCTTGAGACTCACCCATGCTGCTGCTGCTACCGCTCTGTTGGATTTATGGAGTATAAAGTTGTTTGCTGGACAGTAAATATCACAATGTGATTGTTTTAGCTACAGACAGTCGTTAAATATTACTGAGGCTGAGCAAAAGCTTTTCATAATGAACTTAATCCTGCCATTGCATGTCACTGCTTCTTCCTGTGAACACAAACTAGTGTTCCCTTTCATATAATAACGCTTTTTGGCTGATGGAAGATGCAGGTTACCTTAGCCCATAAACTCGGCGGTGTGTGGTTCTTCGGTGTGAGTCAAGACTTGCACACAATTACCCTGCAAAGTGCAACAAGTTCAGGAGCTTAGAGGAGGGAATGAGGTCGGCGCCTCAGAGATGATGATAAAAAACCCGTGTTGAAGTTCTGCTTCTGAAAGTCAGATGAGGCCTCAGTTTTGTTGTTGTTTGAAAGACATTTCCCCCTTCGCACTCCATACACAGAAATGGAATTTAGAGCTTCCTTTCGCTGCAAGGCAGGTAAGGTGTAGGAGCAAACAGGACTTGGTAGAAATTGCAGCAGATTGATTGCTCCCTCGCCCATCAAGCAGTGCTGGGGTGGCCTTGGAGCCTTGGTTGGTGCAGCCAGGTTGAGCACCCATGGATTCAGTCACTGAAGCAGCTGGGGAGAAGACGGAGTGGGCTGTGGGGAGAATAACAGAGCAGGCCAGAGGAGAAGCCCTGCCAGGCTGCTCGCAGCATTAGTCGCCCAGAATCCGAGTGGCATGTGGGATGCTGAAGTGTGGAGGGGACATTCAGCCTTTCCCGAACACACTGTTCCATTTTAAACCTCACGCACATGTTCAGTGGGTGGTTGTTTAGGAAATCGTGTTCCCTCACCGCTGTCATGTCCCTTTTTCATCTAATTGACTAATTGTTTTTCTCTTCTCTCCTAGATCTCAGACCTGATACGACAAAGCACAAAGGAGTCCCCAGTCTGGGAGTTCCTCAGCTTGGGGTACGCACTCATGCTCTGCCCGTTTGTCGTTGTCCTTGGAGGGATGTTCTTCCTGGCCACAGCCCTCTTCTTCCTAAGTGACCGAGCCAAAGCTGAACAACAGTGAGTAACCTGGCAATTGCAAATGGGGAGGTACCGGAGCCTGTTTTCTCTCTTGAACGTTATGCTTGTACTCTTTCCCTGGCCTTGGTCCTTCAGGTAAAGGATGTCGCGTTGTGCGTTAAGAACGTCAGCTCGGCAGAGTGCATGAGGCTGCACGAAGCACAGGGGCTTGGGTCATGCTGGCTGGGCATCCTTTACACGCTTCTGCTCTGGTGGATCTCAGGTTTTGGCCGCATGGCCCGAAGGGGAGCACAGTAGTTGAGATCACAGGCCCCTCTTACCCTTGCGTGAGCATGTCACAACCCAGGCCATCGTGGTGAGGGAGCCCTGGACTGCTAGGTGGAGAGCGAGAGGTACTTTACGGAGCTTGGTGGTCAACTTTGAGCCCAAAGTCCTATCTCAGGCCCCTGTGCCCCGCTCGCTACATCCAATACACAGGAACATCAGGCAAGAAGGAAGCAAGCTGAGTACGTGGGGACATCCGCGCTCAAGGGTCACCGTGTTTAAGATAGTCTTTCCCAGTCCCTTATCGCAGCTTGTAAAAAAAAAGCTACTGTTTTTCAGTAATGAAACCGATTCGGACCACCTCACGGTTGGCAACTACAGTAATTCAGAAGACGCTTCCACATGACATACAAACTTCTGGGGTTAGTCTCTTTTTCATAATTGTCAAAAAATAAGAGTATCTATGTATAATGTCATGCTGAATATGTGGGTAGGTGACTAGGCTGGTGCTGACTATAAGTTGCCTTTGCCTTCCTCCCACTGGGAGAACAGGAGACATGCAGACACAGTGCAGATGTTAACAGCCTGGCGTAGCTGGGATTTTACAGGAGTGTTTTCCAGCACCCAAAACACCAGCTTTGCAGCAGCGTTACTGTGGGAGGGAGATCACATCCACGGCTCTGCTTTCTCCTGCTTAAAAGTGTTTCTTTCTCTCTGTGACTGTATAGCCTGAGCAGATTTGGTTGTATTCTGTTCACGTCCAAAGCAGGCCAGCTCCCAACCAGTCACTAGTCTACTTTTTGAAGAAGCATAGTCAGGTTTCAGACCTGGTTTTGTTGCTCTCCCTCTTTCAGCATCCTTCCCTTTCCTGGTCTGTCTGATTCACATTTGTTTATGAATTTTATATTATCCGGCCACGGATCTTTCGTGTTGCGAACTGCCTCAGACACAGAGGGAGAACAGTTGTCATAAATAATGGCTAACAAAATAATTTCAAGCGACTCCTACTGCACTGTTCCTGCGATATGCCCACTCCCATCTTAAAAATACATCCTACAGTCAGATTCCTGGAGAGTGCAGCTTAATTCAGGTTTGCCATGTTGAAAAAGATCTTCAATAGGGTTGGCAACTGTGGGGTAAGGCCCCTCTCCTGCCCCGTGTCACCCGGGTCCGTCTGCCGGTGCCAACAGGTTCATTGGTCTCCGCAGAGTAATTTATGAGGAGGATTTGTTTGGTATTAGCTGCATGCGAGCCTGTCAGCTAAAAGACAACGGAGTATTTTGCTATTAGCAGCTTCAAACTCCTCGCTGGACTCCAAATCCGACGTCCAGCTCCCACCTACCCGCCGGTCCATCTGCGCTTGGCATCGCACACCGTTTGCCGGGCCAGCCTGTCCTCTCCTACCTATCGCTTGAATTTCTTCTTTGAGACGCCTGGTTTTCCCTCTGCAGTCAGTCACGCTGCTCAGACAACAGGACTTGGAAATGCGCTTTGCCAAAAGAAATCAATTAACCTGCGGGAATCACAAACGCGGGTGTCACACGCCACAGATTAAACCCATTCATCACCAGTAAGGTCAGGGCTCGCAGGGCAGATGTCACAGACCTCCCGAATGAACTAATGTGGAAGCAAAGAACTGTAACGCCGCTCTCTGTGGCTCTGCCCGTGGAAATGAAGCTTTCCTTGCTTTAATTTCCACGCTTCTGTGAAAAGAAGTTCAGGGTTTTATTGCTGGGATTTTTTCATTTGTTTGTTCCTTTGTGTACTGGTCTCTGGGCGTTTGCTTAGAGATAATTTCTTCTTCCAGGCAGGACAGAGCAGCAGGATAGTGACCTCTCTTTCCTGTAAAGCTTCCTCCAGTTTCCACCACACTTCCTTTCAAAAACAGAATTTCCAGGCTTTCAGTGCTTCATGACTTTTTCTACACTACTATTTATCATTGCCACAATTCCTGGCATATTTCGTAGATTACATTTTAGCACAGGAATTCCAGTCAATAAGGCTGCTCCTCTGAAAAAGAAACACTCATGAGAAAATTTTCTTTATGCAGCAATTCTTTATTTAAAAAATCACAATTCTTTCGTAACTTTTTTCATAAAGCTTCAGAAGTCTGACAGCTTAAAGAGGCTTTTAGTAAATTTAGGACTGGCAGAGAACACAATACGGTACATCACTGTAATATAATCCAATCATTTTTGGTGTACTTTTTCTAACACAAATTTAATCCCACCCTTCCAAAGTGATAAGAGAGAGAAAACGGTTAAGAACGGTTTCTGTAAGAGCTCTTATGTGCTAGTAATAATCACTATTCAGTTCTTTTTTAAACCGCTTGGCTACGATTCCTACTGTGGTTTCACTTGACTATATTGTCACCATTGCTGTTCTGTAATACTACAGTGGAGGGTTAAAGCAGTCGTATGTTATTTCCAAACACGACTGCATTCTGTACTGTATTTCTCCTACCTGCTTGATGAAAATTGCTGAGAGCCAGGCTATACATTGACACACTGTGGAAGACGCCACGTACAGATCCGGTATCTTGCCATGGCAGAGCCCCACAGAAGTGGAGCAGAAATCTGGTGACTTTGCTGTTATTCCATCAGGATACCTGTGCAGCCTGGGCAGATACCAGCCCAAATACCACGTACCAGCTCTCAGAGGTCAGGAATACGTCAGGTGCTTCGCTCGTTGGAAGTAAAAGCTCAGCACTGCTGGGCATTGCATCTGTGGTCAGTCTGTGTCCTCTTCCTCACTCATAATGCAGATAACCTGAAAAAAAACCCGAAGTTTCAACCCTAGGGAGCTGCAGAAAAGACTGCATTGGTAATTATTAGAAGGTTTTATTATGAAAAGGGAAAAAAAAATCCTTTCCCCAAGCTGTGACAACTTTTGGGTGCCAGGGCATATAAATCAGTTGAATATAATTGGTGTGTGACGTGAGTCTTTTCCAGGCAGTCAGGGGCAGTGTGGAGCATCTGGAGCTTTGCTGAGGCCACAGACCCGCAGGACCCCTGGTGTAGGATACTCTATCCTTCAAAGGATCTTTTTTTAATATATATATATTTTTTTAATCCCTGACTTTATACCTTGAAGCGTGAGATTTTCTGCTTTCTTTTTCCCCATGTTCTTTCAGAAGTACAGAAATATGCTCTGGATGGGTCTCCAAGCTGTGTAATTGTTCGGTCCCTCTGCATCTCGCACGATATACACTGGGTATTTTCACCAAAGATGCAGCAATGCAGATCAGGCAGCAGGATGCAATGCAGCCTCTATCCCTGGTGCAGACTCCAACCAGAATAAAGAGCTGTGCTGATGCAGCTGGTCAGAACAAGAGATTTTTAAGTATTTAAACTGCTACTGCTCAGCCCTTCAGAGACCTGCAACCATAAATGTTTCACCCATTTGCTTACATGACGAGAATCAGGTTATTTAAACAGCTCTGCTAGGTTTTTTTAATCTCCTAAAATAAAAATTAAACATTTAATAAGGAAAAAAAAATGCTTTTAACACCTTTGATCAGGTGTGGAAACTCTTGCAAAATAGCAGTGCAGATTAAGATTTTATTTTAAAAGTGGTGGGTACAAACACTAGAAAGAAAATACTCATTGCAGACTAGATAGTGTAAGCCAGAGAAAGAACAATCCCTAGTCTGCACACTTTTTGTACTGTCTTAAACATGGCATATCTGCAAATTACATTACAGGAAAAATTAGAATAATCCATTTTCAGCCTCTGTCTTCTGCCTCACATCAGGATTATTTTTAGCTTTTCCTAGAACTAGATATAAAATGATCACCCAGTTCTCCTATTGCAGCAATTTGAAAGTGTCTGACCTTATTTTTGCTTTACAGATTCTATTATGTGGGGCAGGGGCAGGACTTGCAGAGTTGTCAGCCCTCTTTTTCTCTGATTTTTGTGTGGCAGCAGTTAGAGACAGAAAGGACCCATCGAACCCCTCATGTTGTTGCCGGCAAAGGATCGAGTCCCCTCTATTAATAGTGTCACAGGTATTAAACTGGCTTGCTGGACTGACACACAGCATGTTCCATTCTGGTAGTTTGCATTACTAAAAACCTATTTATTATCTGAAATATTTTAAGATGTATTGCGAAGGTTTTTCTTCGAGGGTCTGGGCACATAACTGTAGAGAGAATCTCCGCGCTGCATTGAAGCAGAGTTTGAATTTGAGGATTTCAGGGCCAGCAAGTGGATTTAATCAAACAACTCCCATAAAGGGCTATTTGAGGAACAGTTCACTCACTGCTGATATTCAGCTATTTAGGGGGAATAATGTGATTGCTTTATTTTGTACTTTACAAAGTAAGAACAATAATTAAACATTTCCTACAGTGATATAAACTAACAATGCTTTTTTAGCCCAGATAAGATGTCCTTGGCCTTTGAAGGCCTGTGAATTTACAGCACAAAGCCCAGATTAGGGTACAGAGGATCTGTGATGATGGAAGGAGAGGCAAGGAGAATGTTCTGGATATCCCAGAGTGGCCTGATAAAGATGCACAGACTGCAGATGGGCTAAGATTAGACCAGTAGATGGTTTATATGGTATCGAATGGTTGGGAATATGAAGGGTGGTGAAAATATAAGTAGGTTTATTATTGGTGGTAAAGCCTGCTTGTAGAGCTAATTTTTTTCTCCCCTGTTTACGGAGCTAGCAAATATAAGAATGTAACGTTTGAGACTGGCTGAATTTTAAATGCTGGTTTGCTTCTTCAGTTGGGAGCTGCTGGTTTCATGCG
This sequence comes from Pampusana beccarii, assembly GCA_013399365.1. NCBI lineage: Eukaryota > Metazoa > Chordata > Aves > Columbiformes > Columbidae > Pampusana > Pampusana beccarii. Next base: position 196,200 of record VWYH01004666.1, on the reverse strand, counting down.
GATGGAAAATATGGTCTCATTTAGCAAAAATACTGATTTGTTCTGCTGCTTTAGTCAACCTGCGGATTTCCTGCCGGTGAGGTAGGAAGATGTCAAAGGTCAGTTTGGTTGTTCCCAGACATTTTGAGCTCAGTTGTGGTCCTCACACAAAATGCTCATGGCATTTGAAATATGCTGTTCGAGTTAATTGTTGGCAGCAGGAGCTTTGCGTGAGTCCAGCAGAGGGACCGAGCCAGCTGGTGTTGGCGCAGCTCTTGTGAACTGCAGGCTGTGGAACAGGCAGAACTTCATGGTTCTCCAGGCCCATCAGTTCCCCACGTATATTGGAGGGTAATCTGCTGTGCCATAGGGAACAGAAAACAATATTCCTAGATGATTTCGAGGTACTCGAGTGCTGTTCTACAGCAAGAACAGAATTTCTCCATGTGCCTGTAGTTACAGAAAGGCAAAGCTTACCTGTCCAAGAAGAACTCCAGATCAAGAACTGCTTGGAGTCCTCCTGCTATCTTGGCTACTGACTCTCTGCTGCGACCTTGACGAAGTCAGATGCTGTCCCTAAAATGCTCATCAGCTGTAAAACAGGATTAAAAGCACTTGCTCGCAAGGTACAAGGGGCACTTAAACCATATGCTTACAATGAATTCAAGATGTCAATTCGCATTGTCATTGCAAAGGACAGTTCTTGGCATGCAGGGACTTTATCACGCAGGAGGATATTTTAAATTCATGCTAGGACAGTTTCTTTGCCCAGGCTGCCCTGGCACAGAAACAAAATCCGACAGATCCCGTGCAGGCGATTGGAGAGCTGAGCAGCCTTCCCAGACAGAAACTTTCTGACACAAGGAAATAGAACAAATAATGAAAATTTGGCTCTGATAGTCTGTTTCCTGAAGCCTGTCATGGTCACAGAGCATATTATGAAGGTATTGACTTTTCTCAACAGCAGACGACCTCTTCGAGTGGAGAAATCTGCCAGGCAGATTTTCAGTAAGCTCTGATTGTGTTAGAGTAATTTACTTGTGGTTGGGTCCTTGGCCTGAATGGCGTCTTTTGAGTAAAACTGGGATGAAATTGCCGCAGTAATACCTCAGTGCTTCAGCAAGGAGTGTCTTAAGTGTTCTGGCTTGGTCATTCCTGAAGCTGCTGCCAGACCCCAGCCACATGCCAGGCAGGGCTGGCCCAGACTGGTACGGCGGAGCAAAACGGGACGGTTCCCCACACCGGGTGGCTGAGAGGTTGGTGAGAAGAGCTGTATCATGGAGGGTAAGAAGTATGCTTCTAATCAAGTGGCATCAAGAAGTTCTACAGCATTTTCTGTTCAAAGATTTAATTAGATCATACCTGCTTTTTATGGCATGGTCTATCCCCTTTCCCACTCCATCATGCCAAGAAAAAGATCCTCCACTGCCTCTTTCTCCCATTATTTCAGTAGAAATGAGTATGTTGTGACTCACATCTTCCATGGCAGTAAAAATCTCACCAAAAATCTGAGCCCATCAATATCTGGCAGAATTATACATACAGGGACAGACTCAGGCAGAAAATTTTGAGGGCTTCAGAGACCCACATCTTCACTAACTTCAGGCGCCCAGACCGTGTACAGCCGCAGAGCAGGGAGGCACACTTGTTTCTGGAGCATCATTTCCATCCAAGCCCTTGGTACCCTGATGAGTGTTGTTAACCGCTCGTCTTCACATCTGTTCTGTTGCAGCTGCCTGGAAAAATAGAAGGAAAGGTTATTGATTATTTTTTCTTTATGCCACTTGCCTCCTCTATCAATATGTACCAAAGAGGAAAAGCAGAAGCTGACCTATGTTTCTTCCTTTGGAGGCAAATATCCTCAGATGTAGACTAAATGGAGAAATGGAAAACAGTAACGGAGTCTGCGCAGGTGTAAAGGACTGCATCGAATACAGAGGAAAAAAAATATTTGCCGTACACAATTATCATATTCGGTTTGCTAAACCCACTGACGTGCAGGAAGAAGAGGGGATTGAAGCCAATTAATGTCTTCAGTGCAGCACGGAGCTCCCGCCGCGCTGTGTCCGTGAAGGGCTGCTGCTGGTGCGGAGGGAAGGGCAGCTCGTGCCAAAGGCCGCGCACAACCAGGCCCTGTCTGAGCCTTGCTTTGGAGTCCTTCGGATTCACACCCCCCAGCCTTCCTCTCTGGGTAGAAATGAGCGGGCATAAGCAGCCGGCAGAGCTAAATTAAGTAATGGTTTCCTACTCCAGTGCCTGATTCTCTGTTAATTTTTTGGTAGTGATCTGCTTGGTGTCCTTTTCCTTTAGCAAAGTGACCTCGGCTTCATCAAACAGACCCTGTTCCTGGGAGGCTGGATGAACCTGTCATGATGCATCAGGAAGCTCAGTGCGTAGACTTATTTTTAGCTGTGCCAGCCTGTCCCTGTACCACTCACCGGGATCTTTCTAGGTTGATGTATGATTATTGTTCACCTTTCATGCATCTTCGCTTTCAGTCATTGTTTTCAGCTGCAACATTTTAAATCAAAGCACCGAGTTTCTGCAGTGATGCATGCTGTTAATCTTGTGTGTTTTGTCCCAAAGTTACTGACTTAACTATCAAAATAGCTTGAGTTCTGTTAACACAGGGCGTGCTCTCTGGTGAAATACCCGTGAGACAAAGCAGCAGGTCTGTGTGGGGTACGACTGAGCTGTGATAACACGGTTGGTTGCGGTTTTAAGGTGTTTCCTGGTCCTGTGTTACCTGTTTGTATTGGAATAAGCTTTACATCCTCTTGAAGCCACCTCTGTTTACGATGGTGTTGACAGTATGTAGTCAGTGGTGGAAAATATGAGTGGGATGGTCTGTACACTTGGGTCCGTTTCCCTCCTTTTACTAAAATGTTGATGTGTTTTGGCAATTGGTTTTAGCAAGGATTTATTTAAGGCAATTGATCCCTGCAGTAACAAGGCGGGGGGGTGATGTGAGCCCATCACTGATGCACAGGTGGAGTGTGTCATTGGCTCTAATGCTCTAAAACCTTTATCTGGCTGTATTTGAAAAATATATTTGTTTTTCATAGATCTAAGGCCATGAATTCTCATTACCTTTCAAGGATGCCTGGCCATGTGAACATTTCATCACCTAAAATTTCTGATTCCAATGTGTCCACAAGGCCGTTGAGAGGGGTTTAACCCCCCCAGAGCAACATCTGAGGAAGTTCAGACAGGGAGGAATCTGCTGAAGGGTGGTGTTGGTGACTGTTCTGTTGGTTTCCCTTCCTAAGGTGCTGCTTCAAACAGGCACGGTGCTTCAGAAACACAGAATTCTCTCCCGTGAAAGGATCCTCAATCACGGGCAGGAGTTGCTGCTAAGTACAGTGATAGAGCTGCCCCTCTAGCCCCAATACTCTGCCGAATGAGCTCCTGCTAGTTAAAACATGAGTTATTCACAGGCTAGAAGGACCCCACTGAAGCGTTTTATTGTTGGTTGTAAACGTTAAGTGATGTTAAGTACAGCAGGCTGTAAAAATTAGGACATTATTTCCTAATATGCTTCTCTGGTACAAAAGCCAGAGCCTTACTTGTTTAGATAGCAAGAAAACAGGGCTTTTGGAAATCTGCAGGATACTAAAATGTGTGTGTTGTTTAAGTTACGATGAAACTTAACATTAAATGGTGTCAATAGCATTTGCAAGCACTTTGGATAAGCACAGCCTTTCTCTTGGAGTCTTGTGCACAAGGGTGCTGCCCACACTGTGTTCTTCTTCGGGACGTCCTGTTTCTTGCTTGATTTAGAGCTCATGAACAGAGATGTAAATTCATGAGCTCAACCATTCAGCAGCCTATCGCTTACGGACAGTCAGTGGGACACACATCCCACCACTGCTTCTCACTCCACCCGAATTGCTGGAGCAGACACAGCTGCAGGTGAGAAGGGAGGTGTGGGTTTTATTTTGCTGGCGCAGGGTGGAACGGAGCGTTCCTGGGTTGGATGCGGGCACCAAAATCTCTTTCAAAGGCCCCACAGAGCCCAGATTGTGTCGGGAACTACAGAGCAGCGCTGGCTCCGTGACAAACCGTAACCTGCAGCATCTGCTGCCTTGGTGACCAGCTAGACTGAAAGGGCCAGAGCGCTTGGAGAATCATCTCTGCCCAATTCCTGAAACAAACTAGAGTATAGCTGACCTGGAAAAGATCCTGGCCGCTCATCTGTTATCTTAAATTCATCTTCTTTTTCTTATGCAGTTCTCTAACCGGCTGAGGTGCTGTGAAATTAGATCCATTTTACATAGCATAAATATTTAACAGCTCTAGAGCATGTAGCTTAATATTAAACAGACAGTCTTATAAATACTTCAGAATTATAGATGCTGTCACACTACATGGAAATGGTTTGATAGGATCTAGTAGAAATACTCAGGTTTGACAGGGAAGGAAATGATGGGGTTAGGAGGAGCCGGCCACATTTTTAACTGCTGGAGGAGCCCATAAAAACAATTTTAAAAGTTGTACAGCTTCTGGTCTTGAAAGGCAATTTGGGTAAGTTTCCTCCCCCTCAGGAAATAACAGAGTGGTTCCCACCCCACTCTTTTCAAGGAATGAAAACATTCACAATCTTGAGAAAACACTGCAAAGAAAATAGAACGATTTAGGAGCCAATGTTTAGTCAGCAGATATCCCCAAACCGGAAGCGACAATCTATTCAGTGGGGGATTATCATTACTAGAAAGGCAAGTGGGACTTTAACAGGGATTTAGATGCTCTTAAGGCTTGTTAGCTTAAGTTTTACCACCTAAGAGAATATAAAATTTATTATTACCAGTTTTGGTTTTAAAAGAAAAACAATCACGGCTGACCCGCTGCCACCTGTAAGCTGAGCCGGGTTGAAATGAGGCTGTGCAGAAGCCAGTGACCACTGCCTACAACAGTGTGCTCCAGAGAGAACAAACGCTGCCCAACATTTGGGAGACTATTTCGGTTCTCTCCACTGCTCACAGCTTCCTATGTGATCCCTGAAGTCACTTCTCTTCCCAGCAGCTTCTCAAGTCATGCGGGGTCTAATTTTCCATGAAATCTTCTAAATGCATTTCAGGATTAGCCCCTCTAGGCCTCTCTTCCCATCTGTAAAAGAGAGATAAAGCAGGAGTTGAGAGAAATGAGTTAAAATGCAAAGAACGAGTCGCTCTTATGACTTGGGGACAACATAAGTATTTATGTGGGAGGTACATTTCATCCTATAGGAGGCTGAACTAGGAGCAGCGTAAGAAGGGAAGCTGTGTCTGTGTTTACAGCTCATCTGTCAGCAATGCAGGTGGGTTCTCTGTGCTAAAGGGACAGTAATGGTCAAACTAACTGTCTATATTCTGGATGTTGTAAAAATGTGGAATGAATTACATGTTAAGGGACATGACTTCGAAACAACATCTTAGTGCATTCAAACATCTGGAGTTTTGGTATTGTTTGATAGCTTCACACCCTAGCAGTTTATTCCTGCCTCTGAAGGTGGCTGTAGCATTTCAAGGCGACCTGTTTTCTCTCTCTGATGTGTTCTAGTAGTTCAAGCACATTGCCGTGTTCAATGCCATGTAATGCCCAGTGCAGTGGGGTTACCAAGAATGGCAACTCTACGAACAAACTTGGGTCAGCTCCTGCATCAAAAATATTTCAGTTTATAGCCTTGAAAGGCAGAAAGGGCACAGAGGCTTCTAAACATCTTGGAGACAAACTTTCTGTGAGGTTGGTGTGAAGGTCAGAGCTGTGAGGCTGAACTGGGCCCATTTCTGAGGCAGAGATTTCTTGGAAGGTGTCCCCTAACCACTGGTTAACTTCTATCCTGGAATACATGTCTGAATCCAGCACTGCACCTTTTCAGCAAAAAAAGTGTGTCCTGGGTTAGGTATGAAGGCAGGTGAAGAGAAACAAATGAGTGTTGATGAATTGGTATTTTCCAAAGGAAAATGATGTTTCACTGAGAAGTTCTTACCTGGTAGGACCTGAGGCGGAGATGGTTTCTGTGATCTTCCCTGTAAACCCCTCAAAGTTTTTCACTGATTTGAAAAGAAGCTGTGATTTTTGTATGTGATGGCAAAATCCTGCCATTTCAGCTTATTTGTTATTTTAAGTTAGCACAGCCAAACGGTGGGAGAAGGCTCTTGGTGCCTCAGATTTCTTCTCCTGCTGGAGGAGAGGTGATGAGCTGCTGCAGGAGAGCGGCTGAGCAGCTGAACTGCACAGGGCACGTGCTGCGATGAGAAGGAGCAGGTCTAAGGGATGCACTCTGTAAATTATTGCAGCTTTTTCCCTGGGTACCCCCCAGAGCCAAGAGGGGCCGTTCCCCCAGCAGCAGGAGGTGGCTGGTGACACTGCGGTCCCCACCGGACTCCATCCGTCACTCGGGAGCAGCTGGCTGGAGCAGCAGCAGGTCTTCAGCAGCCGAAAACTGAAAAGACAGCTCCTTTTTTCTTAATTTAATTTTTATCAGCGGTGGCTGTTTACATTTATGCTGTCAGTCTGAAGGACACCATTTAACAGGCACTGTATAAACAGTCTTGTTACGGGCTTAGGGAAACAATTGCGATGTCTGAATGCCTTTGGGACCTTCCCAAATCCTTGTCAATTAGTGTCAGCAATGTTACTTGGCATGTTCCAGCAATTGTCAGAATTGCTATCAGACACCACTGTGAAAGGTTTCAGTTTTATACCATTGTGCAGGACAGTTATTAATGTCTTATCTCTTTAGACCCTGTTAAGCAACAGGAACCTGAATTTAATAGCTGGTATGGTTTTAGGAGCCTGTTTTCTTGGCTAATTCAGCTCTCACATGTCACTATTGTTTTCCCTCCACCAGGGTGAATCAGCTTGTGATGCCACCAGCCTCTGTGAAAGTCTGAGACGGTGAGTGACCCAAACCAGCAACTGGTTCCACGCTACCCCTCTGCTCCAAAACCCCTGTTAAGCCATTTATTTCCTTTTAAGTTGGGAAGAAGTTAACATTAGACAGCCCTGCTCTGCACCTCAACTTAAACTGGAGTAAATCAAGAACAGAGAAACCGGGGGGGAACTCAAGTGTCCTTCTTTGCACTGAGTTGCTTCCAGAAACCTGGTGCTCCCTTCTTGGAGCAGACCAGGCCATGCAGCCCCTCTCGCCTTGACCTTGAAGGTGTGATTGTCCGTGGCCAGACTGAGAACACATCTTGTGTCCATAAACCCTGCGGCCGCATTGCTCTTGGTCCAACAGCTGCTCGCTGTCAAATGACCATTCTTAGCATATTCCCGATTTCCTGCAGAAAAGACGTTTTCTGGCAGCACATCAACTTGCGTGTTGTTGCTAGAACTGTCCCCACTGCCACCCCCGGTGCAGGGGGACAGCGCTGAGGCCTCGGCCGGGAGCCAGAGGGACAGCCCCACTCCTGCTGCCCTTTCTTCTCCCTTGCGTTCACGCTGTTCTTATCACTCACCACCAGCCCCAGCGCTGCAGCTCAGAGCTGCAACGATTGATAAAGACTCCCCAGCATTTTACTGCAGCCAAAATTAATTAAACCAAGTTTTTTTTGAAGAGGAGATTTCTTTCCCATAAATTAAATGCATTGAAAGACTAATAATAAAATCGGAACTCAACAGCACATTTAAGAACGGCCTTTTGGGGGAAAAGATTTAATACAATCTCTAGCACAGCAGATGTGTTATTTCCACGGAGGGAACGATATTCTGGTATAGGCTAAGGATACAATAGGCCTGCCTGTACCTTGCAGTCTCTGGACGGGATGTGTATTCACGTTGGCATCTATCAGGAGGGCTTAGACAAAGTTTTGGTTGGTTTTGTGTGTGTTGTTGGGTTTTGCTTGTAATTTTTTGGTTTGTTGTGGTTTTTTTTTGTTCTGTTTTGTTCCTTGTTTGTTCGGGGTTTTTTTAAGCCTAAAAAAATCTGGGAGCAAATACAAGGTGGTATTGCAGAGACTTGCCTCATAAAACACTGAATGCTCGGGTCCTGTGCACATCTGCGTTTTTCACTGTACTTTCTTCTGTTTTCAGCCCGGTTTTATACAGGTTGAGAGAAACCAGGCCATTGTTACAGGGAGTTTTTCTATAACCCAGCAGTCACTGATTTTTTAAGGTCAGGGGCAATTTCCTGCATAACATGGAGCACAGAACCTCTCACAGGAAATCCTGCAGAAAAAGAACTAGTTATCCTTTCCACTTAATCTAGGAAAGCTGCTGGCCCCTTAGATATGCCACAGCATGCACAAGTGGTCAATGCCCTTAAATAATATGGACAGGAGTGTAAGCCCGCTACTGGTTCATTTTCTTGGGCAGATTTTGCCTGGATCACAGCATCTTTGTGTTTCCAGTTCCAAAAGCCCTCAGCACATCCCAAAGTGCTGTCTCCAGAATTAATTAAACCAAGTAGTCTCCAACTTGCATGGAAGCGAGGGGCCTCCGCCACAAAGCTGGGGTGCACGTGTTCACCATTCCCAATCCATTCCCCTGACAACCCCATTAACCACCCTTTTTCTCATCTTTCTTTGCAGTTGCCAGTGAAGGAAACAATATGTGGACTCCTGGTCCCACCACCACCACACCACTCTCAAGCTCGAAGCCCTTCCGTACTGGAAACGAGTGGATCCTGCAGCTCCACACCCCCCTGGAAGGGTTATCCAGCACCAGATCGATCACACCACCCCAGCCTGCGGGGTCAGGCACCAGGAGGTGAGCAGGGCACCCTGGAACACACGTAACTCTTGAGCAAAAGGACGTTCACAGGTTCCTCTGAGCATCGGAAGCAACTGGACCCACAATGTGCTACCCAAGTGAGTGACTGTAGATTGTGTATATGGTTTTAGTTGTAGCCAGCGAAGTCTGCATCATTTATAGGGCAACTTATGTCCTACCCAATGCTGCTGTTCTGCAGCACGAGACTGCACTATTGGGGACCTATTCTGTACATCACCTTTTCTTTAACACTGAAGGCTCAATTCAGATTATTATTTTTTATTTAAATATGTCATAAGATGCTTTATCTCTGCTGAAGACATTAGATTTTATATATATATATATATATATTTAGATAAACAGTTTTTATTTAAACATTTAAAATCTGGAGCTGCCTGTGCAACCATACCAGACATGAATAACGTCCACAACTCTCCTCATCTCAGTTCCCCGCTCTCTGGCCCTGCAAGGGCACCACAGGAAGAGTTCCAGTCGGTGACTCCTGGCACGTAAGGCTGAGCAATGGGACAGAAGAGAGAGTTTCACTGCACTGGATGTGCTGGTGGTTGTTACAGAAAGGCCCAGAAGAACTTTGGACAGAAATACCTAGGGGCTGTAGAGTTTGCTCAATATGCTGAACTCAGCCTTGCCTAGGAGGTGCACAGGTTTTTAAAATACCAAAATCCATCTGGCTGAATGGCTTTACCTGGGACCTGGTAGTGCAATCCTGCTGTGCCAGTGACATCACGTGTTGTATACATGCATATCACATCACATCACATGTAGTGTCAGTGCTGATTCTCCCTCTGTCAGTATTTTCAAAGCAGGTGGCTGATGCTCCACCGTCACCGTTTCCTTTGGAACAATGCTGAGGTTTAGTGCCTGCCCCTCCCCAGTCCCAGACTTTTCTCTTTTTCCTGTTTAGATGTTTCCCACAGTTTAGATACTCCCCTCCCATTCAGCATGCACCTCAAACAGGTGAATGCAGCTCACTCTTGTGCTCATGTTTAACAAGTGGCTGCAGGTGTGCTGCAAGTAGGACTAGATCAGCAAAGAAAATGCCAAACTGGGATTGGATGCGAGTTAAGTCTGGCAGCTGGCTGGCTGATTGTGGCCTAAGTTTGTTCAGAGGCACAGGAAGGTACTGTTAGTAGCTCTGGGGTTTACCTCCCATCCACGTCCAGGATGTGCTAGGAGCTACAGGACAGCACTGTGGTAGAGACGGTCGGTAATTCCAGGTACCAGTGAACTGGTCAATACTCACCACAGAACCGGTCTGTGCCCGAGCAGATGGGTTCTGAGGTGACTCCTGTGACAACGTGAGCCTTTCCACCTCATCAGACTCCACAGGACTCTTCTGCAAAGGTTGCTCTGTCACATAAAACACCTTAACAATAGCTTTAAGATTTGGCTAAACAATTAGAGCCAGAAATTTTCCTTGAGTGCCTGGGCATCCTCTGGAGAACAGCAAGTGGGTGCTAGAAATAATAAAGCAAAGCAAATCCAAAACAATGCTTCATTTCCCACCTCATGCCACTATTTACATTTGTAGGGGAAATATGCCTCTGTAGTCTAGGAGCCAAACACTTGGCTTTAAAGGCACAAGAATTTCTGATTCCCATTAAGAAATCCCTTATTAAGCTGTTTAAAAAGAAACGAAAAACAACCCAACAATCAGTCATTCCATCTCAGAGACCAAAGAAGATTAGCCACACTTCCTAAGTTGCTTTTCTTATAGGCTCTCTCTGTTGTAGCACTTACCGTCAACAAAACGAAGCATTCCTGCCAGAGTTCCGAGATTAGGAATTGTCCTTAAACTTCATTCTCAGGAGCCAACAATGAAAAAGGAACTTCAGCATTGTGTAGTTTCGATAGCTCTCCCTGTTCGTGACAAGCCCCAGCCCTTGTTAGAGAAGCACAGCGCTGTTACAGGAGGCCAGCTTTAGCTTCTGGGCATATGAAGGAAATGGCTGTGGCTTTCTTTTTAACGAGGAAAGAGGGAAGGAAGCAAGTTCCACACCAAGGGATCCCCAAATCCCTGCTCCCACGTGTTCCAGGCTGAGAGGGAAGCCAAAGCAGAGCTATGACAGCTCCGAGGAGAGGAACAGAAGGGAAAGCTGAGATACTCCGTGCTGAGCTGCTGTATAAACAAGTGATGATTTGTTTCTGTACTCTAGTAGAGGTCAGAAGTTCCCCATTATTAACGACTTACAGCACTTTGTTATACTGGTGCTGGACTATCATGCACTATCACGCTGGTTTCCCCTATAACCCCGTTTTAGGCAGGTGTGGATGTAACCAGGCTCAGAAGCTGTCTGGGCCAGTTGGTTGTTGACTTTGTGGAGCAGTGGAACAATATTTGGTATGCACATAGGAGGTGTTTCTGGAACAAGAAGTCTAGAATGAATGCATATTACTTATATCCAAACTGAGTAAGAACCCTCATTAAAATTAGTATTTCTGTTTTTGTAAAGAAAGGCTGTTAATAGGAAAAGATAATTAATTTTTTAAAAAGAATACACACATTCTAGTATCCATCCCACCAAATGAAGAAAGATTCCACCTCGTCACTTAAATAGATGTTCAAGTCATCAAGGTTATCTTTGTGGTTCTAAACTTCAACACAAAATTAAATAGTCCCAATAAGGACAGAAGTACCTTTAAAGCCACTGACCTCTTGCACACAAAATAATTTCATGTGAATGTCTGAAAATCAGAGGACACAAACAGGAGCTGCTGCGTCTTGCCCTGACTCCCTGGTACCCACTGCCTCACCTGCTCCTCAGGGCTGCGACGGGTCCTTCCCCAGTGCTCTCCCCTTCCATAGCCCAGCAAAGAGAGAACCTCGGGGTGAGGAAACCCTACAAATGACCGGCTGTACTCTGGGAGCAGAGTTCCTCTCTGCACCTTCCATCCTAATTGTTTGTCTTCTCCATTTGCTTTATTGTTTGGTAAACCAGCACTTACGATCACTTTTGCTACGTGATGTACGGGAGTATATAGTATATTTTCTTGTTATACAAGGGACAAGTATAAAATAGTTTTCTGATTTCTTTCAGAAGCAAATGACTATTTTATTTTTTAAGCGCAATTGATTGTGAATCTCAGAGTATAAAAAAACAGATAAATAAGCCAAATATATACCTTTATGTAAATTAAGAAATAAAAGTATTTAAAACATACCTCCTGGCTCCCTTTCTTGTGTTGCCTCTCGCTCTGGTCGCACACTCCTGCGGTTGCTGCTGCAGGGCTGGTCACTGGGACAGCTCCTGCCAGGGACACTGGGCTGTGGATGGCAAAGAACCCCCCTGGACACCACTCCTGCCCGGAGCTCCTTTCAACAGTAACACCAGGAGCAGGGAAGGTCGGAAGAAGCAGAGGGTGGTGGGTCACAGCCTCCTTTTCCCTCTGGGTTGGCTGCCTGGAGCCAGCGGTGGCCACAGGGTCCTGCTCTGTCCCCTTTGAGGCCCCTCACTGCACAGCGATGACACATGTGACAGCTAAAAGACCAGGTTGATCTGAGTGGTGACACCTCACCTGGTGGCAGCACTGGGGTGGGTGCGCAGGAATACAAGCAGGAAGGGGCCATGAAAATGTTGTGACTGCACGGCCACTTCTCTTTCACTCCTCATCGACTCCCAACACACTGCAACCACATCCTGGCAAAAATATACATGTAGTATATTCATTCAAAATAAAACTTTAAAGTTTTAACGTTTGAAAATATGCTTAAGAAGACACAATATTTACCTCGCTAGCAGTTGATCATCACATGTAGGTGGCTACACGCGATGACCAACACGTGCAAGTCAGCAAGAAACCCCTGTGGGCAGGTTTTCCCCTGCCAATAAGAGCCATAATGTGACACCGTTTGCTGGGTGCTGAGGCTCCACGTGGCTGAGCAGCCGGGACACCCCCCACAGCACAGCCAGGCTGTTGGGAGAGTCACTGCCCCCAGCCAAACCAGTACCAAGCAACTGGGAATGTCTGCCACCCCCAGCACATGCTGCTCGCCCCCCCGCACTGAACAGGGACCTGGCTGGTCTCTCTAGTCTCACAGCACAAAGCAGAACACCACAAACCGTGATAAAACCCCATTTTGAGCCAATTTCTATAAGCTTGGGGTTTCAGATTATAAGGAATTAATCCTTTGAGACAGTAATGTCACCATTAAGTCCTGCTGCCACTAAGATTTGGGGAGGACAGGTTCTACTTTGCATGAGAAAAGGAGGAAAAAAAAAATACAACTCACCGTTCCGCATGCTGGACTTGCAGTGGCGTTTCTGACGATGACGAGACCAGGCCTGTGGCTTCTCTGTCTTCCAGGTGTCTCCCAGGTACGTCTTGAACCTGTGCCAGGCCGTATTTTATTGAAGGCTGGAACAGCTGGGAACAAGCTTGGGACTCAAGTCTTGGCAGCAAATACAACTCAGAACAAACTGGTTTTGCTGTCCCACACTACAAAGTAAAAGCTGTTGCAGCCATTTTTCTCTGGAAGAGGCCTGGCTGCTGCTGACTTGATCACAGCCACTATATTTGCCACTTAGCAGCGATGCATATTGGCCACAAGTGACACGTCAGTGCCAGTGCTGTACGACACTTTCCCACCCCATGGGAACACACTGCTGGCACTAAAGCCCAGAGCTTCTCCTGCATCACCGAGATCCCACCGCTACTGGGGGGCTAATTCCCCACCAGCCTCATTAGCAAGGTGGCTAAGCTACCGTTTGCCTCGACACACTGTAGGGCTCCTGCCACGGCAGGGGTTTGAAAGCCATGGACTGATCAAGACCCATCTCATCTGCAAAGAAGAGGGACAGGTGGATTTTTTAATCCCCTTTGCTGAAAAGCACATTTTACTGCCCATCTTCACAGCTCAGCCGGCCTCGTCCCAGCCTCGATGCCCTGTCCAAACCCTCCGCTAGCAATTCAGCACTGGCTCTTCCGCCAGTCACAGGCAGCGGGGAGAGTCTTAATGCACCTTGGGACCAAAAAGTCAAAGGTTAGAAGAGTTTACAGCCTACACAAGAAGCAGGCACCAGACTGGGAAAGGTGGCTCACAGCCCTGCTCCTCCCAGGCCTCCACCAGCCTGGGACAAAGCCCCAGCTCCAGCAGGGCTGCCTTGGGCTCGTTGTTCCAGGGCCTGCAGCTATTTTCTTGCATTCAGAAGAACCCCTGAGCTCTTATCACTGCCAAAGAGCCTCTGAGCACAGGACAGCTGGAAAGGCTTCATTAAAATCAAAACCTGCTCTATCCCCTAAAGCCCTAAAGGTCAAGTGACAGACAGGACATGAAATCAAGCAAAATGAAACCTCCGCGATTGTTAAAAGGCACAAATAAGAGCCTGCGAAACATAATTTGACTTGGTGGATTAGTGACTGCTTTCTATAAACCGTGCATCAAAGCCACTCTAAAGTCAGGTAATTTAACTGGCAAAAAAGTTGTTACCAAAGCACAACTCGCACAATGTCTTCTAGCTTTCCCGTCCCTTTTCCCCTTGACTGCTCTGCAAGTGCTGAAGACTAAACAGAACACGAGCACAGCAGCCTCCACACCGGCAAGGGGGAGGCCAAAGTCAACCCCTCCAGCCTGGCAGCCGGCACTGCCCAGTTACCTCTGTCAGAAGCAGTGGCTGGCACAGCTTCGGCCTCCTGCTTTGTCCTTCCCTGGTCTCTTCCCAAAAGGACAGTGACAAACTGATCTGCACGGACTTGCCCTCTGTGGCCCTGGCAGATATGCTGCCTCCATGGCCCCAGCTCACACTCAGGTGGGCTCCAGACGATCTCCAGAGGTCCCTTCCAAACGCAGGGGCTCCTTAAAACAACTCAGCAAGCTCTATGGGGCAGAAACCCCACCAGGCTCAGCTCCCGTGACACAGCCAAGCTGCTGCCCTGCTGCACATCCGAACAGACAGCCCCACGGGCCCTAACGCTGTCTTCTCACTCCCAACAAACCCACATACCTGTGTGCTCACCTTGCTTCCCACCCACCACATCTGCACGCTGTTTCTCCTCTGGTTCTGCAGGGGCAGCTGCACAAAGTTCCCAGGCTGTCCTACTTATAAGCACGGGAAGAAGGAAAGAAATCGTTAGTGAAGACAGTGTTCAGATTTGAAACCCCTGCTCCTCTTCAGAGCATCTCTGGATCATTAAACATGCATGGCCCTGACCGGCTGGCCTCTTGTATGCTGCATTTGCATAATATACCAAAAGTCACCACTCGGGAGACATGTGGAGGGGTTTAGCTGGGATTGAGGTTTTAATGAGGCAATGAACCAGCTTTCAACATTAAATGGCAGAGGCAGAGCAGCATCCCCAGTGCCAACAGGCCCCTTTGAAGCAGAGGCACCCTTTTTCTTGGAGACAAGACGGGCAACAACAACTGCCAACACCTCCTGGCTGGGAACAAAGTGGGGATGGCATTCAGGAGCCTGGGGATAAATAAGCAGATGCAGTTCCAAGCAGCCACCTTCATCGGCTGTAGCAAACCTGCTCGTAACAGGTGTCTTGCACGGCTGCACAGCCCCTGCTGGCCTGGCAGACCAGCAAATCAATCAACCATTTCAATTGTTTCACTGTTTTATTGATGTCACTTGTGCCATCAGAGGTGCCACCACCTCTCCTGCACCCAGCCGCAAACAGGCAGGAAAGGCAGGTCAGGGTAGTTACTGGTGACACCTGAGTGGCCTAATTGGATATATTCGACCCCAGAATACGCATGTACAAGCCCATTTAACTCCGAGCATTTAAGAGAGTCAGCATCTTCCAGACTGGAAAAGCTGTGAGCACTGCTGGGCCTGGGCAGGACAGGACGTGCCTTTAGGGGTTAACTTGTGCACTTCCCAGAGGGCTGGACCACTACGACTCGGCAGCACCTGTTGCAGCTCCCCAAGACACCCACACAAGGCTCTGACTTCTGCCTTGGGAAACGGTGGACACAGGAGTCCGTGCTCCCAAGCACAGGCTGTTTGGCACTGGCAGAAAAGAGAGAGTCAGCATCTACCAGAGCCGGGAGGGTATGTGGTCTGCTCAAGTTCCCTGTGCTCCACACAAGTCAGACCCGCAGCTTTCGAGCTCAGCATCATGGAAGGTTTATTTAAGGTCATGGAGGACATAAAAACTATACTTATAAAAGACATTAAAACAGTCCTCTGAGCCTGCTAGCCATGCCAGGCCTGGGTGAGTCCATGGAGTTTACTCCTGCAGCACTGGAGCTTTATTCTCTTTTCTTTTCTTCTTTGCTTTGCCCTGCTTCTGCTGGGTGGCTTTGCCTTGCTTCTGTTGAGTCTCCTGGCTGATATTCCCCTTGGTTTTCTTTGCAGCTGGAACCTGCTCAGCTTCATTGCCTGCATCACCTTTTCTTTTCCTGTTCATATTCGTCTTCTTCTTTTTCTTCTTCTTTTTGCCAGCCACAGCATCTGCTCCATTAACAGCTTCTTCCCTGCTCTCCACCATTGCCACTCCATTCTCCCTGACCCCTCTGTTTCGATTCTTGTGTTTGCCACTACCAGGCATCAGGCCTTTCTTCTGCTTGGGTGTTTCTGCTCCCAGGGGCTGCTCCTCTGGGGCTGCTGCTTCTCCATCTTCACCAGCTACTGGTGCCACCCCATTCTCCTGGATGCCTTTCTTGCGATTTTTGCGTTTCTTGGTCTCTGGCAGGAAGCCTTTCTTCTTCCGCTTAAGTGGCTCTGCATCCTGCACAGGCTTATTGGCTGTCTTCTCCTTCTTGGGCTTCCTGCATAGAAAACGCCAAAAATCAAGAGCAACTTAGTTTACAGCCAGGGAGCAGTGTGATCCACGCTACAGGCAATCCACAAACAGGCAGAAGCAGAAGAAAGGCGCAGGAAGCACAGGCATGCTGCAAGGATGAGCGTGACCGCTGGAGATGGCCCTCAGTCTGCACAGGGACTGGTTAAACGAGCAGCCGGAGCTGGACCAGGACTCAAGAAGTCACACAGAGACTTGAGGGAGAACCCCCATTCCACAGACCAGGTAACGCTGTACTTAACACCTTCTCGAGCGCACCTGCCTGTGGCCTTGTGCAAGGCTACCGAGACACTGTCTGTCCAAGGTGACAGCCCCAGCAAGGCCTCCACTGTGCTAATAATCCCAAGAGGTTTCCAGCAAGAACCCCCAGCAGACCATTCCGGTCTCATCTAGGCAGCCTTGGCACTGCTGCAAGAAAGCCACTGCTGCTGCTGTTCTCCACAAGGCTCCATCAGCACCTTCCCCACCACCCAGTCCATGCTGCTTTGCACCAGCTCAGTCCTCTACTGACAAGACACGATCAGACATCAGACATGCCTTACAATCTTTTCCCATCAAGGATCAATTCTAAGCACGTAAGCATAAGGAACAATAAGCCTAGCATTGCTGCGAACAAGCAAAACACCACACATTTCAACTTCAACCCAGGAGCTCCATTTAACTCAAACTCCAGCCTGAGCTCAGTGCCTTGGCTTCTCTTCTCTTCCTACCTGCCCACATCAATGAGGACGAGCAGGACAGGCAGGCAGTCCCCCAGGCAAGCCGAGTAGCCAGAGTGCCAAGCATACATACGTGTAATTCAGCCAGCGCATGACGTTCCAGTAGAGAGCGTCGAGACGGGCCGACTTCCCAATGCCTTCTGGCTGATTCAGAGCTACCAGCACTTTGTCCAACTCCGTCAAGTTCACACGCAGCTTCTGCAAGAGGCAAGTACAAACAATCAGAGGGCAGAACAGGCCCTCACGGCAGCTGGGCACAGGCCATCCCGGGATAAGACTACGGCAGGAATAACCAATCCTGCCCGGTTTCTCCAAGCTGCTGCCCTGAGCCCATTCGCAACACCATTTGAATTCGGGGGCAAAAATTGGCAAGTCACACCACATCATCAGGTTTGCTGGAAAACTGGGTCTCTAGCATGAGAGGCTTGAGTCTAACAGCTGGAATTGTACTGGCATAAAAGGGACTGAAATGTCCTTTGGTTTCCTTTCCTTTTCAGTCCAGAGGGGGAAGGAGATACATAGCTGTGTACCTATCTAAAAGAAAAGCAGCAGCATTTTGAGTCTGGTTTCTAAAGAACACAGTTGTGCTGCCTCTGGCTGCCTCTTCCGTAACCCACTGGATAATTCCAGTAAAATCAGACAAAAAGGGGTGTCTCAAAGGCTATTCAGTTCCTACAAGAGCCTTGGAAATAATCTCTCTCCTCCACCCACTTTCCTATTAGGTCTTCACAAAGAAACAGGCTGTGGTGTGAGTTCAGTGCTTATCAGTAGGAAACTGGGCTTCAGCAATTCTGCTGCCTGTGGTATTTTGCTCCAGTAAATAAGACCACATTGGAGACTTACTTTGTCACCTATAGAAAATATTCTCATGTTCAAAAAAGCCATTTTTCATCAGGGAAAACAAAGCCTCAGAATAAAGCTTCCCACCTGCTCCCAAAGCTGCTGGGTAAGTCCCAGTTTCTGGAAACTAAAAATCAATGGAGAGGACAGAGCAATCACCTGGGACAAAACCCAGCTCACCCTCACTGTATGTGAGGCTGTGTTTCTGCTGATAAGAAAGAAGATGCCACGTGTGTTTGAGGAACACTGCACAAACCCTTCAGCAAGCACTCAGAGATCAGCTCACAAGAGCTATGGGTCACTCCTTCAGACATGAGGGCTTTTCTGTCCTCAAACCCAGCTAGGCATTCCTTCCGGGGGTACCTTCGGTAAGAAATGAGGTGGGACATAGCGATGGAGCAGTCACAATGTAAAATCCAAGCATGACGTTTAAAAGAGGCCTTGATGGCACTCAGAAGAATAACCATACGCTGCACATCAGGTCACGCACTCACCTGCTCTGTGGCAGTTTTGAGGAGGAAATTCAACAGCTCCAAGCTCTTGGCAACTTTTTCTTTCTCAGCCTTCAGGATACACTTGCCAGCCACTTTCAAACTCTGCAAATTAAACGAGGAGATGGAGAAGAAGCACACGTTAAACGGGGAAACAAATCACTCTTCTCAGAAGAATGCAGAAAATGAGTAATGACTGACAGGATCAACCTGACACCAAAGTAACTCTGGAACACAGACCACACTGAATCTAGAAATGTTCAAGCGGGTACACAGTGGAAGCTGCTGATGCCCAGGTTAATGAAGAAACAACTGGACAAAATAAGACCAAGCATACCACAAAGCCACAACTCTTGCTGCTCTCCGGAGTTTCTAAGCTAAAGCGCAACTGGAGACAAGTTGCTGCCTCCTGGAGACAAAGAGGACAGATGATATCGGCCCTTGGAATGGCCAGGAGGCTGCCAGACAACAGACTCACCTGGGGACAACAGCTACGCAGCTGCAGAAGCTGGGATTTACACATAAAGCGCTAATGCGAAAATCCATTAACACTTACGCCTAGGAAATCCCACTTGCCAGCACTAGAACAGGGCCTGTCAATCAAGCTTAAATTCACTGAAATGACTGAGAGAAAAAATCTCATCTCTTTGTGTTTCCTTTATGTGCTGCAGGGTTTCTGAGACATTGAAAGGTCTGGCTTAGAGGAAAATCACTCCAAAGATAGGTCAAATAAAAGCCACAGTTATTTACAAGTGGAAAAGGGCAGAAAATCGCCATAAAAAGGCAGCTGGATCAAAGAGGTGGCCCAGGGGCTCAGGGGCACTGATCCTCTGCCCGCAGCTGGTCCTCGCAGCCCTGCTTTCATGGTAGTTTTCCTCCCCGCTCTGTTTCTGTGTGGATGCACACACCACAGTAAGCCCCACAGCTTGCATGGATTACACTAAGATGAGCTAGGATTTGCAGGGACAAGCTTATTGCAGAAGTGGCGTGGCCCACCACAGCCTGTTTCTCTGGAGGAGGCTGAACTCGTGGCCAAGCCCGCCTTTGCCTGGAGTTTGAACATAGAACCTAGAACCATTTTGGTCAGAAGAGACCCTCAGGATCATCGAGTCCAACCACAACCGAACACACCAACACTGCCCAGGCTCAGCATCCTCAGCGCCTCAGACAACACACGTGGCACCAAACCTGTGTCCAGCAGTGGAAGGTTCTCCTGGAGATGCAGTCTCTCCCAATTAACCATCTATTGCTTTTGCTCCATTCAGACTGGACATAATTTTAAGGATTCTGAGCAAACTGTTTTCCATCTATCTTGGCATAAAGCTGGCAAATAAAGTAAAAATCCTCACAGGCACAGAGAGAAGTAAGAAATTTACTGCCCAAAGCAAGCTCTTTCAGCAATGATACCCACAACAATAAAAATAAGGAACACTTTCACCAGAAAAAGTGGGGAGACCAGATAACATCTCTGCAGGAGCAGCAGCCTTCACGTACAATTATTTACTATCTGTACAGGCCCCACACTCTGGGATTATCTTTTTAAAATAATAAAGATACAGTTATTTCCTGACTGGGATGGTCCACTCAAGCCCTGTAATAGAAAGCCACCATGTTCTGCTAGCTGGAATTCACGCTGCAACTTCATCTGACTATCAATAACTTGCTAATTACTCTCTCCTGATATAGATGCACTGCAACTCTATTCCAGAGCTGTCATTAACCTACAAGGTCATACAATTCAGCAGCTCTAAAGTCTCCCAGGTAAAATGAGAAATAAATAGAGGGTGTGTGATTTAAAAAAAAAAATAAAAAAATCTTCACATGTAGGATGTAATAGCCCATGGGCCATGTAAACTGCATTTATTAGGCTTACCACAATAAGTAATAAGAATATGTATTATTACTATAATTACTAATAATATCAATAATGAAAACAAACCAGCCCGATTTGCATTAAAAATTTCTTTGCAATTTGAAGAACGAGATACTGCCAGGCTAACTTGTGGTTAAATTAGCTTTCAGAGAGGCTATTAAGTTGAGATCCTACTGCAGTAAGTTGTGTACAAGTGCACAGCAAGACAAAATCAGTATGGATTGTCAGCTCTTCAGGATGAGGAATCAGGGCAGTACTGTGAGAAGAAGCCACAGCGAAGTCAACTGTCATTTCATCTTTTTAATGCACAAACATTTTGGAATTAAGAAAGTGTTAAAAATAAATTGCATTTTCTCTTCAGTGTACATGAGTGATGTCAATTACTGCATTTAAATCGTGCTGGCTTGACTCTGTCTGGTCTTGCTGCCATTCCTACTTCCCACAATCGCCCTGGTGCTTTGAAGGGTTTGGAAAAAATCCTACTGAAGTCAACAAGAAAGTCCTATAGCTCTCAACAACACCCAAGGCGCTGATTTTCCAAAGTCTGCAAGCAGTTTTCAGGTCCTTTGGAAATTGGGACATCAGTCTAGTTTGGGGTGCCCGACCAAACTAATGGAGACTTGTAGAACCAAAAGGGTGGCTTGCCCAGCTAGAGATGGAAGATATCACTGGTCTAGGGACACCGGTGCTGTAAGACTAAGAATTCACGTAGTAGGGTTTTGCATGAGTCTGGAAACACAAGTACAGCATAAATAGCCAGAAGCAATCCAGTACAATTTAGGCGTTCTGCAAACAAATAGCTCCCTACTGAAATGGATCATTTTTAAACAGCTCTCAAAGATGAGGAAGGAACAAGAAAGAAGGTAGGGATGGGTAAAGAAGCCAAAGGAGCAGCAAAGCAGCACCAGATAATTAATTCCTACGGAATCCACAATTTTCTCTAGTCTGGAGGCAGAATGGATTTGCTTTAAGGAAGCTGGATTCAGAAAAAGCCTTACTATTCCTCAATAGGTGTCTTTTCCCTTTCCCTTCTGCTATAAAGGGTGTGAAAGAAATTTACTCCAAAGAGCACAAAAATGCCAGCAGCTCTGGTTGAGACAGTGAAGGCCCTTGAATTGGACTTGAGCCCAACTCCTGCTCAGCTCAGTGTCACTATCCTGATCTCACCACCACCGTATCAGAGTAATTTCCCATTAGGCAGTACATGAGATGGTATCTTCACTCACCTCCTCCCATAGCAACATTTGCTTCCACGGGATTTGTGTCAGCGTGTGACATCAAAAAGAAGCTGCCTTTGGACGGGGGCTGCTGGCAACTCATGGGGAACTGCTCCCAAGGAATGAAATCCCAAGTGTCTTCAACAGGAACTGGGTCCAAACCTCAAAAGCAGCTTTCCCACGCGTTTGTCATAAATTCTTACTATTACACATAAGGTAGCCACCATTGTCTGTATGTTATGGGTTCACGCAACAGATTGCTTCGGTCTGCTCCCCTGCTCAGCTATCTGAAAGATGAAATTATTACTGCCACCCCAATTGCGTAGGTCAATCATTTTACATGCCTACTGCGATTTCATTTGGGGAATGCATAAAATACAATCATAAAATTAAAGCAAAAGCTATTATGTAACAGATGGCAAACTGCACCACATGGTAAACATGCCTTAAAAAGAAAAGTAGTATTTCAGTCATCTGCAGCATCCTTAGGAGAGCTTCAAACACTGATTAGATTGCAAAAGACTTGCACAAGGCTGGCAAGTATCTCTCTTTTACACAGCAAGACTGAGGCACAAAGCAGCGGTTTTGCTTCCAGCTATGCTACAGGTCAGCGGTGGAGGGTTAAGCGAAAACCCAGAAGAACTTGTCTAACTACCTGTTCAGTGATTCTCTGCCATGCGCTGTTTGAAAACGTATCCAGCTCTCCTTTCCCCTGCCCTCCGAAAGCATTACCAAGCCGAGAGTCACATAACTCAACTGCTCAATGCTCAAGGCAGAGAGACCACGTGGCTTATACTCAACAGCCCCACTTGCATCACTTGCTGATTATGCTGGTTTTCTCCCCTTTTCTGCTTTTTTTACTCTGCTCCTTCAGTAACAGCTAGTTCCACTTTACAGGGAATCTTAGTTCCAGATAGAGCTCAGTAATACCTGTGATGGTTTATCACGCCCGTACATCTGAGCTGTCAGCAGATCTGGGCAGGTCATTTTCCAGAAGGAAAAGGAGGCGATTTTCACAGCTGGAACTGCCATCTCATCTCAAGCCAATACAGCAACACAGCTCCTGCCTCGCCCTACGTGGATTCAGCTGGCAGAGATGGTTTTGTCTTGTTGTGTCAAACATGCTGCTTTCAAAAGCCTCTGGCTGTTTCTGGGGGACGGCACTCCTGGATCCAAAGTTCTCTGCTTCTAGGGTTTCTACAAGGAGAACAGCACGCCCCCAGCATCTTAGCAATCAGTGTTTTTCCTTATATTCGTAATTTCTGTACCACACATGGAGGTATCCCAAGCACCGCAGGATCCAGCCTTTGTTTCACCTCTTATTGCACTTCACAGTGCTCCTTCACCTTCACAAAGCACAAAACAAGTTTGGTTTAGAGCACAGGAGGTGAATACCTGCAGTAATTCAGCCATATAAGTAGTTAACCGCAGCTAGTTAACCACACAGTTCCATGCCTCAGTTTCCCAGGTAGGATTTTAGTCTAAGCTCCACTGAAACCTGCAATACAGCAAAAAGCGGTGTATGTGCATCTAGAGCCAAAGTCAGCATCCCAGCCACTACCCAGCTTTCCCCGCAGGGGTGATGGCAAATGCTGTTACAGGGAGCCAGGCAAAACTTCTGGAAGCCTCCACATCCACACCCACCTGCATCTCTTTCCCTTTCACAGGTACCACAGTGGGGAACACACTTAGCCCAGCCTTAGAAGACACAGCAGTATATCAAGAGTGCAGAGGAGTGTTCTCCTACCAAGAGACAAGCACATTTCCTAGCTGGAAGTTTGAACACTATTTAATATTTATGCATGCCCAGCACGTCCTTCAGCCTGTTTCATTGTTCAAAACAAACAGCCCTTCCCCTCCGTGGGATCAGCCTGACAGATCCATCACTGCTCCCTGAGCTGGAGAAACCCAGCCAACCTGCATTCTTTCCGCATGCTGTGCTATCTCCATCCTTCCCCCTCCTCCCCCATAACAGACTCGATGCTGACGGATAAATGTGCAGATTCATGGCTGAATAGAGTGCCAAGTGCCTGGATCTGCAAAACACATACCTGCACCCACCCTGCACGACCTTACACCCCCTGGCACAGCCCGAGGTTGTCAAGGTAAACTCTCTTCTCCGGCAGCAAATAGTTCAGCAAAATTTCCACTCTACTGAACGTCCACAGGCACAAGGAGCAAAGACACAACCTGGTGTTCTGCTGCTGTTGTAGCTCAGGTCCCTGCGGTGGGGTCGCACCCAGAGGGGCCCCAGCAAGTGGGTTTGGGGCCCTACAAGAGCGTGGCCATTACCTGAGCACAAGATGTCCCATGGCAATGTACAGGGGAGCTGAGCGGTTTGGGAGGGGCACAGCCTTCCTCTGCTATGTAGAGGCTAATAAACTGACAACTAAATGAGGTATGTTAGTATTCTCTATGCTTGTAGCTCCTGTTATTATCCAACGTAAGCACCCTCGCTTCACCTGTAATTACTCTTACACCTCCTAAGAGGTAAGAGGTAAACCAGCATCATTCCCCCTCCATTTTACAGGGGCTCAGAGAGGCCAGGTAACATCACTGAGTCACACAGACCACGACAGAGCCAGGAACGAACTCCGAGCTTCCCAAAACCTAGACAAGCCACCCCCAAATACTCCCTTTCGTGACAACATTCACTATACAATAGAAGAACCCAAGCTGAACAGCCCAGCAGCTGCTGCCGAGAGCACTAAAAGGAGGAAAGAGAGCACCAACTATCCCTCCGTTCCCACTCACCCAATTTCTGAAGACTGAAAGTATAAATGTTCAACATTTTTTTCCTCGCATCTCTCACAGAAACAAGTCAGCGAGAAATGCTCACAAAAGGTAGGGAACCACCAAGCTTCTTCTTGTCCCTGACTGCGAGGAAAGGTAGGAAACGAAACAGATCCATGGATTGAAGGGTATAACTAAAGGGCATTTTTTGCAATGTTTATTTTGGCTGTTATTAGAAGGAGGAGCCCAAAAATTCAGAAGCCATTCTCACAGAAAATGTCAATGCTTACCCAAGTTTAAAGATCTGAGTTTTTTTTTCCATAGATCATGTGAAAAGGCAGCAGGGAAAAACCATACGGGACAGCTGAGGGAACAGAGGAGAATGAATTCTCCACAGAGACATCCAGTACTCTGAAAGCACGTCAGAGATATCAGTTAAATCACTACTGGCCTCATTTTACAAGCTAAGAGGCTGAGAAAGGGCAATGAATTAAGAATTTATAAAGATGGACAGATAAAAGTTCAGGCAATCTTGAAGAAAAAAAAGATGAACAATGGCTTTTTCAGAGATTTGATGAAGTCACTGTTAATAATTTATCTCCCTACAAATTAAGACACCGATAATCAAATGTGATGCCCTTCAGAAATGAAGGGCATGTCTACACTGGAAGCCTATATGGTATATCCCTCTCTGCCCTCCCACATTGAGTAGCTCCAGCTAGTTCTTTTAAATCCCCAGCTGAACACCACAATAGCAATAAAACCTTCTAATGCCACACAACAAAAGTCTTCAGAGAGCATATAGTAACTTTCAAATGATACGAGTCTTGGAAAAGAGGTGTTGGGTTATCCTACATGGGAGGAGGCATCACACGTGTCTCATTGGGATTATGTGTACGTTTATCTGAAAGTCTCCAATATCGGTAACCTGGAAAGCTTTGGTCATTCAATGAATTTAGGTATCAGATTCTGTGAGCGTTTTTACATTCCAGGATCCCATTTTGGTTTCAAACAGCCAACCTGAACACAATCTGCTCTGCCCATCCCTTACAACACTGACAAAACAAGCAAAGGAAGAAACAGTAGCAAAGTTTGGCCCTTCCTATGCTGCACTCACTGCAGAAGAGAGACAAAGGAAACCCTCAGGAAACTGCTGTGTACAAGCCAGAGAAAGAAGTCTTAACAACAGCTTTCTAAGGGTTGATTTGTTTTGAAGTTGCTCAGCTGTGAAGATACATGTTTTCTAGAATATTCCTCAAAATCCCTTCCCACTCCCTCCTGACTTTCAGCGAGTTTCAGCAAAGTTGGGGGTTACACAAAGCATCTCATTTCAGGAGGGCAACACAGTCCCTGGGAAAGGGACGACACAAAAAGGTAATGAAACTATGTATTCAGATCCTGGAGCTTCCTGCCCCAAATCTGTCAGTGACGTTACTGAAAAATCAGCAGGGCTTCAAGATCACTCTAAAGCCAAGACAGCAATTCTGTAACACATCAGAAAGAAAACAGGAATACATCTAACAAGGGGAAAAAACACCAAAATGTGTCCACAATGACAACTGGAAGAGCTGAAAGACCAAATTGAGAGGCGTTTGACAGAATCAAAAAGACATGATCCGGCAGCCTGAAATCACAACAACCAGCATCCTCCTTAGATAACGTGGGGACAGAGATTGCCACCCAACACACTGGGGTGTTCCGAAGCCAAGTTCAGAAACTGTGCGCAAAGAAGGTCCCTGGGATATCTCAGGAGACCCGAGCTCCATTCTTGGCTTAGCTCCCAGCCAAGCGTGTCATCTGTAAAACAGGGTGAACTACTTTAGTAAACCAAATAACATCAGCTCTTGGGTATCTGCAAAATAGTTTCTCCATTACATCAACAACTCGCTGGTTTGAACTTCCTTTCTAAAGCGCTTTGAGACCTACCGATAAAAGAACAAAGCTCTGGAAGAGGAGGAAGTCTCTCTCAGATGCTCTAGCATCTCAGGTGAGCTCTGTCATCTACAACATGAAGCAACTCTTATTTCTTTATACTGTAAACACAACCCAGTCGTCTAGACTCCCAACATTAGAATAAACTCGAACAACTGAGGCAAGGTTCTGCTTTGTGTAAAGTAATTATTTAGGACTTGGGAGGCCAAAACTCTGCCAAAGCTCCTTCTCCACTGCCTCATCTTTGCAGTCCCAGGACTTGTGGATACCGAGCAGAACAAGAGCACCAAGAGCAAGCAGGGCTCTCACAAGAACAAGTCAACTCCAAAGCAGGATATCGAGACTTCCCTCGCTGTCAGTAAGGATATGGCAAACATGAATTCCTCATTACTGTGATACATGTTTTATAAGCATGCTCAAACATTTTGGGAACAAATAAGGTCAAGTTAGCTTATGTAAGCGCAAGAGCCATTGCCTCGCAGCAGCCAGAGCTGCTATTTCAGGAAGCTGTCTCTTCACTTAAAGCTCCTGGCCGTTGATCCTCCCTCATCTGCCTCTTCGTTTTGCACACATAATTCAATGATATCCAAGACCACAATTTTCTCACATTGCTTTGTCCCGTTTCCAGCACATATCACTGCCTAAAACCATCCCAGGCTCCCTGCTCCTCACCAAGTGATCTGCAGGTATGCAATGCAAACACTTCAGGCAAGACAGGATGAGAAATTGGGCACCAGGGTTATAGTCAGTTAAAGAGTTGGTCCTCTCAGGTTATTTCAGACTTCTCCCTGGGTCAAAGAAAGGTGTAAAATTCTGCATTATCATATTTTCCTTTTAAACAGCTATTTGTGAGGGATGGAGGCAGGAATGGCTAATGACAACAAAGCAGACCTTTCAAATAGAGGCAGGGCAATAAAACATCATTTTCCACAGCATCAAGAATTACAGCTCTCAGTCCAGGTTCTCATGGGTAAGCACTCACATGCCAACACCTGCCTACTTACGTACTCGCCTCCGAAATCGTGGCTGACCTGGAATGACCCACCAAAACAAG
The DNA here is from genome assembly GCA_013399365.1 of Pampusana beccarii. Classification (NCBI taxonomy): domain Eukaryota; kingdom Metazoa; phylum Chordata; class Aves; order Columbiformes; family Columbidae; genus Pampusana; species Pampusana beccarii. The sequence goes on along the minus strand of VWYH01004666.1, from coordinate 168,901 downwards.
TCTCAGGTGAGAATGGATGCGACTGAGCTGCAGGAGAAACCCCCGGTTCTGCAAATGCCCTCCCTACCCTCCAGCTAAGCAGAGGGGTGTGGGGACAGCAGGGCCAGAAAGGGCTGTCGTTTAGCCCAAGCTTCTGCCTAACACGGTCCAAGAAAACTCACCGCATAATTTCAACATCAAGCCTGTAACTTCCACCCAACCTGCAGCTTCTGTATCAGACAAGCACACAACCTCCACCTGGTAATTCAGAGCTAATAAACTCTTCAAGTTATTTTACTGGTGGATTACTCTCTTCAACAAATACATACTTTCTATAGATTCTAAATTTGCTTTGCTTCCAGCCTCTGATTTCTGCTACAAGGGATTTTTACCATCGCCAAAAGAGATCAGTCGTGATATGAATATTGTTTTACTACACCATAGAGCCACTGCATGTTTTCGCAGCTATTACTCAGAGAAATGAGCATTTCTGCACCACCAAAAAGACACAGAATAGCTTTTGCAGCTTTAAAAAGTTTTGCAGCACAAGTATCAGCCTTTGGTTATGAATCAAAACTGTTATATGATATACAAAATCCTTGATCCTTCCTAATTACGGCAACATTTAAAGATGCGCAGCTGCCCCAGCTCCAAGGAGCGATACCAGCACTGTGCTAGTGCAAGGTGGGAGCAAAAGGGAGACAAAACCCAGTACACATATGTGCACCAACAGAACACTCTGTAAAAATGTTATATCAGGGCTTTTTCAGGTCAAAAAGAGAACTAGCCTATATACCACTGCTAGTTAATAGTATGGGAGGTCTCCTGCCCGCAGCGTGTACCTTGGGCAGCCCAAACAAACTGACAATATTTCCCAGGAATTTTTCTTTAAACGCAGATGACCACAGAAACGAGAGGCACTGAGGGAGCTTTGGTAGCAAAGCTCATTAAAAAACTGGATGGGCTGCAAGATGCTAAACTTTCCCTGACAAGAACAACATAAAGGGATTGTAAATGTTTGTGGCTTCCCAGTGAATCACCAAGTCTTGCAGGTATCCAGCTGCAAAAGAGAAACATGGAGATGACCCACTTGGGAGGAGAGCATGTTTTATGTAGCTGGAAAACAAAATCATACCTAACTCCACCCATTGGATTCCTGATGTACTCATTAAATAGAAGCTACTTAATGAAACCCAAGATAACCTGCTTGCTCAAGAATTATAAACAGCACCTCTGAATTACTTAGTTTAAACCGACTTAGATTTTGTCCCTCCTTGACAAAAGAAAACAGAACTAATTGTTCTGTTCCAATATGGTAAATTATAAAATGGCCTAAATTGCCACGTAACCAGCATTTAAAGAAGTCCATGAAGAATGAAAGCTACACTTAAAAAGACGTCAGTACTACAGTTACGTAGGAACACCAAGACTGGAATCTCCCATGTCATCAAGTTTAGTCACCACATCATAACGTTCATTTAGCTGTTTGGTTTCCCTCACGTTAATCCACAAGAATATAACTGAATGGCACTTGCTTCTTCAGTCTCCTGTCCCACAGATCACCTCCTACATAATTGCTGCACCCAAAAATTGTCTTCAGGTATAATCCACGCTTGGCATTAAGAATCAGGAGCCCTGCAGTTCCGTGTCACCATTTTTTACATACAAATTATTTTCCAATGTATTCTAAGGTTTCTCGGATAAACAATATTGACAAGGGAGTCCGGTCTGTAACACATCAGGAGTCAGAAGTCCAGTGGACCTCAGCTTTCTCTCTTTGGCCCTGAAGGTCATGCAAATATAGAAATACCTTCACATTTTCAGACATTGAGTCAATGTTCACAATACCTTCCAATGCAAAAGTAATTTTTTAAAACCAGCTTAAATTAATCTGAGTGAGTGTATTCCCTAAAACTCAAACTCTGTCTCTTGGATTCATACGCTGGCACTGCTGAGCTGTAGCAGACACATTTCTTGCACTCTGTGAAAATACACCTGAACAGCAGCGTTCCAAGAATGCTGTAGTCCTGGTGGACACTTCTCAGAGCTGGTGCGAGCAGGCACAACCCGAGTGCCGAGCACAACCACAGCCTGCGGCTCCGAGACCGAGCACCGCAGCAGTAAAAGCAGCACCCATTAGGCGCTATCTATACACTGAACATGTTGAAGCTTGTTACCTCTGTCACTTGGCTGATGCTTTCTCTGATCAATTCCTCCCACTCCTCCTCCGTCACAAAGAGCTTCAGTTCACGAAGTAGCAGAACCTTCTGGAGAAGCAAACAAGCCTGGGCCTGAAAGAGAAAAGAGATGTGAAACTCTGCACTCTCTAGGGAAGATATCAGCAATGCAAATACCGCGCTCAAGCAAAGAGCTAAGCACAGCGTCCAGGGAATGCCGTGTTACAGCTGCTGCACATCCTCAGCAACATCCATGTTGTGCTGTTAGAAAACATCCTCTAGACCCTGACAGAGTCATTCTTCAGGAGACAGGGTGGTGGGTTGTGATTGAGTACACATACTTAAAAGAGAAGGTCAAAGGGGAGGGATCATGCTGCTTCTAGATTTAGGCATTAATATCTAAACCATGCTTTAGGTAGCTGCTTTGAGTGCATCACTTTCAGTCTCCAGAAATCTTCAGGCAGCCCTTTGCGTGACTCAACCCATTACCGTGCCCTGATGAATGCAGTAGGCACAAATAAACAAAAATAAAAGCTGGCAGGTTAGTGAATGCTTCATTGCAAAGGAACCCTAGATGGAAACTGCTGTTCAGAGCAGCCCTCAGCCTTGCCCTGGAGTCAAACTTGCTCGTTAAGCCTCTACATTAACACAGCAATTAAAAGAGTAGCCACTAGAAAACCAACAATAATCTGCAGTCTTCATACAAGCCCTTTTCTATTTCAGAATTCCTATTTTAAGGCTTTCTTAGGTACGAGAAAAACGCAGCAACAACAAAATCAAATCACAGAAATGTACAGAATACACTAATGAGGATCAGAGCAAATAGTTTAGAGGATTTAAAGGGAAAATTTTGTAGCAGCATGGACTTAGTGAGCAAATTCTACCCACGTATAAAACAAAAAAAATCTTGCCTCTAGCTGCCATCACACAGACCAAAATTGAATGCAGGTATAAATACCAAAAATCATTGGGAATTGCATCAAGAGTTAATCTTGTCCAAAGAAAGCAAGGGCTGCCCTTTTTAACCACACATTGCAACTGAAAGCAGCCTATAGAAATCAACCAGGCAGAGTTTTTAAAACTCTTTATCAAAGACACCATTGAGATCAAAAGCTTAAGAGGCCTAAAATAAAAAAAATACATAGCCTGGCGATACCCAACCTGGCCTCCAGATACCCCTTGGGTCCAAAGGAAGCAACCTGGAAAACATGTGGCAGGAGGCTAAAAACTGGCCATACAGTGACCACATTTCTTCTGGAGCATTTTTAGGGAACTATTTACTGAAGAATACAAAGTGAGGGAAGAGAAGAAATCCCATGATCTCCTGAGAGCAGTCAGACCATCCAAAGTTGTAGGCAGTGGAACAGAACACCTCACGAGCTCCAGGAGGTCTGTGTTTCCTATACAACATACCCCAGGCTTTTGAGAGGGACAGGACACTGAACAGAGGTGACCCACTGGATAATTCCAGCACGTGTATTTGTGTCACAACAGACTAACGTCACACATCTGTGTAAGCTTACCTCCAGTTTGCACCACTCTGGCCAACAAAGAGAATTATCCAAACAGGGCGAGCTTTCACCCACGCACAGAAATCCTGTTCTTCACTCGAGGGAGAAAACGTGGCAGGGAACCAACGAGACTACGTCAAAAGATTTATGTTGATTTAATGAGAGAGCGCACCCTAATGCCATGTTTGAGGCAGGCAAGGTTACATATTCCTCGTAATTACGGGGAGGCTGTGTCTTACAGAACAAATTATGGCATGTCTGCATGCATGTACCAAATGTAGTGGAAAGTCACTTCAGTGCAATTGACAACGTGCCCCTCGGAGCAGATGAAAGGCCACAATTCATTCTGGAAGGCTCAGGCAGGGTCATAAACCTCAAGGCACCATCTCTTCTTTGACGATTATAAAAGTGTTCATACTGCAAGTGGGTGCAAAGCACAGAGAAATGTTCTGTTAAACTATCCTGATAGTAGCTCAGGACTACAGATTGACTCAAGAGGTGAACAGAGGACCAGAGGCAACAGTGATAAGGGCCTGCTCAGGAATCATACCAGTCAGCAGTGGGTGGAAGTCCTGCAAGTCAGTGAGGAAAAGAACTGGAAAGAAATCAAAGCCATCCCAAGGAACAAGGAGCTCTGGAGACCTGAGACTGACAGAACAGATCCTGAATGGGACCCAGGCCTCAGTATGCACTAAGCTTGAAAATTATTTTAAAAGAAAGGAAAACCAAAACACTGAACATTCCTTCTGTGTGTCATAAATTAAGAAGTCAAAACACCCGGTCATCTGGGAATCCTGGCTGGTGCTATCACTCTTTAGTAATTTTGTCACACTCATAGCTTTCATGCCTCCAGCCTGTACATTAGAATGAAGCAAAGAGAAAATGCTTTGAGTTTCATGTAATTAAAACACTGCTTTTGCTGTACTCAACACAATCCTGTGTTTCCTGATTGTTTTCTAACTCAATGATAGTTTAGTACTAAGCATGAACGACTTTGCTCATATAAAAGAATAAAAATAAAGAATTTACTTGCTGGTTGAAATAGAATTTGCCTTAAGAACATCTCAGCCAGAATGCAAGTGTGCCACTAATAATTACAAGGTCCTCAGTGCCCAGTACCATGCTATGCTGTAGTTTAAGGTTATCATATTCATCACAGAGTCAGTGACTCTTCTATTCCTAGAGCTAGTTATTAACACGTATAGCCTGTTTTTCCAGAGCAAACTTCACAGTTAAATAGCAAAAGTTAAACCACAGGGAGAAGAACTGACATCAGCAAAGTCAGCCAGAAAAATTAGGGGCAGAAAAAGACCTGAAACCCAGTTCTTCAATCCCAGTCCAAGGGTAAACCCAATAAGAAACAGCACTTCCCACTCCTCCCGCTAACACCATCCCATCTCAGCAAAACAGGAGGGGCACCAAGTTTCTTCTTCAGAAAGAGGTGCAACCATCACATCTCAACCACAGCATCTATCAGGATGTGAAAAAGGATCCTGGATGGAAGTCATCAGAAGATTGCCTAACAAGTAAATGTGGTCAGAGAAAACAGTCTAGCAACCAGGACCATACAGCAGCCACATCACCTCGAAAGAAACAGTCCTCAGCAACGGCTTTTCAGCCACAAATTCATCTGTCAGGGCTGAGAAATGTCAAACCACTGGCTAGAAAGGGCATGATACAGGGACCAACTGCATGTTTTACCATCACATCACAGACTAGCAGTAAATTGAACTTTGGAAAGTACTCCCACAAAATCCAGCACAGACCTGGAGCTCAACAGCTACCCAGTTCTGTCCCTCTCCCTCCTGCCCTCTACAGCATCACTGATGTTTTTTTTAATATCTTACAACAATTTGGCAATTTTGGAGGCTGCCAGAACAATACTGTTCCCAGGAATATCATAGAGGGTTCTCTGCATTTTCTCAGTGCCAAATCAAGCCTGTTGTGTTCATGACAGCCCCACAAAAGAGCCAAGTATTAGCAGCACTTCACAAACGCACAAAAATAGCAGAAGACCCAAAAGCCCCAGCTACCAAACTGCAGTCCAGTTCAGAAGAGAAAGTCTTCATCCCCCATATGCACAATCTTGGAAAGAAGAATGTCTCAGAATAGTTACAAGAAATTGACAGCCACATCAGAGCTTTTTATTAAGGGCGGAAGAAAATGCTGCAGCCCATTCTGTGCCTGGTAGCCACTCAGTTGCTTAATCAAAACATTTTTCTCCTTAACGTCAGTTTTTAAAAGGAAAGATCATAAAATAATACAAAAATAAACAAAAGTGAAGTCTATTCAAGCAAGGATACTACATACATACATACACTCCCACATATATCTATCAACCATGTGACTATATGAGGCAGAAACGCTCATTATCAGTCCATGTGGGAGAAGAGAACAAACAATAACAAACTGCGGCGCTGACCCTGTGATTTCCTGCCAGCTTCGTTTATTCCTTTCTTATCTACAATGATACCACAAAACACCACCCAGTATAAACAGTCAAGATTTCTTATTTCTTTCTGAAGTAGCAAATGTGCTCACGGCAGTAACCGAGATGTGCTGGTAATTCCCAGATGTGCTCACCTACCTTATTTAGATGCTGAAAAGGAGCGCAAGCTGGTGGGGCTGCTGGGTTTTACAACCTGCCTTTACCCTTCGCAGTAAAGGACAAGACGTGCAGCCTGACTATTTGAAATGGTAAAGAACAGACGAACCCCCACCTATTCAGCCACTGTTTTGTTATTGAAAGCAAATATCCAGCACAGGCGTAGTGGCCGTGTAGGTCAGAACAGGAGCTCTCCCCAGTCGCCATCCAGGAGGGGAATAGAACGAGATGTCTTTCCATCACTACTGTTGCGCAGGAAAAAAGCCAGAACCAAACAAACCTCTGCAACGATGTAGAGATTCTGTCTGCATTGTTGAAGAGATGGAGGCATGACCTAAATTAAGGGTTGTTTTGCAAAGAAAAGCAGGCTGTTAATAGGAAGAGACTTGTTCCTGTTGAGAAAATAAATGTTTTTCTCACTCTCAAGTGTTTTAGGAGGCTGGCTGGAGGTGGCTTTGCAAACGAGTGAAAAAGAACACCATACAGACACACTCCCGTGAGAAAAGACACCGGAATCAGCAGTCACCCACTGCCACCATCAGAGGAGAACGAACGTCGAGATGTGCCCACAAGGCAACGCGCCAACCACCAAGCCTGAGTTTTCACAGGGCCATTCTGGCAGATGGTCTCAAAGCAGCTTGGAGGCTACAGCTGCTTAATCCTTCCAAATTCTCTTATGGTGTTTCCATCTCACAGGAGAGAAGTGGTAAGTTTAAGTGTCAGGACAGAAACATCTCATTAGCTCTGACCCAGGACAGTATCTGAGCTATATGAGATCTCTCTGCACGTTATAAGAGAAGCAGTGGGGAGTTGAAATGCTTACCAAAGACATCAAAGATGGTTTTTCCCCATCCTTATGCCTATCATTTTTGCATCATGGACAGAATTTTATCAACGTGAAACATGCTGCCAGCATGGCAAGAGCTTCCTCTTCCCTTTATATATAAATTACACACACACATAAAGAAAACATTACCTGGAAAATTATGAGTTTGTGCAACTCAAATATATTTTTAGAACTGAAGAAGCACCACGAGCTTTAGTGCGATCATCATTTCACTGCTCTTGGAAGCCCAGGAGATAAAAATACCCAGGTGGTATCACACCACACAGGCTACTGGTATTTCAGAGCACTGATGTCTCCCTTCTGGCACACACGACGCAGCAGCAAAGCTACAGCATAACCTGACCCACCAGCACATCCCACCCAGTGCCAGCACACGTTATCGAAACAGCAGCTCTCAGTACATAATCCGCAGCATTAAGACTATTCTATGACCACGGAGAAATGGCAAAAAATAATTGCACTTCTAGAAATTCCAACCTACCAGGCCCTTTCTGACTGCAATCACATGAATCACATACTGTGCTCATGACAAATGCTACCAGGAAAGCTGGGGTAAAAGAACATATTGCAAGAATACGGGAAATTGTAAATAAGCTTTCTTTCGATTTTAAGAAATGGTCAAACTATGGAATCAATTCCTCAGCTATCTGCAATTTGTAACATTAAAAAAAAAAAAGGCACAGCAAGCTCCAGTTTACAGGACTATTGGTTATAGGAGAATAACCCAGCATTTGTTACTACAAGGCAGAATATCCAGAGCACCACAGCAAAAGGGTCTTCAAATCACCGTCAAAGCTTTTGTAAAAAGATAAGAAACAGCATGCAAAGCCATGAAGCAAGTGCCAGTCTAGCCCCGTTTATGCCCCCACCATTAAACTACTCTATTTTTACATTTACATTGGGTGTAGGATGGAGAAAAAGACTCCAAAAGAGCAGTCTTGACATTCAGGGTTTGCTTTTCATTTCTTTATCACGTTTGTTTCATGTCTTTGAGTATTTCTGAACCTATAAGCCACAAGTCTGATAAAGGTTTGGCAGGCAGAGCCCAAGTTAGGAACAGCCTAGCAGCTTATTCAAAATGGCAAATTATGAAATTGCGAGAGGGAAAGGAGAACAAGGCCCACAATAATGGTGCTCGCTGTTCTTTACAGCATATTCACAATAAGCAGTACAGAAGCAACTGCACTTCAATGTATGCAATATATATGCAAGTTTCCTACCGTTCCTTGACACATTATAATCAGAATTATAAAAGACTGAGCACTCCAACACTGCGGGCAAGACAATCTTCTTGGCTAGGAACAGTCATGACAATATTTAACAGAGGACTTAAACTTGTGACTAACTTTAAAGTCTGAGTTTCACACAGCCTGTTGACCCCAACAGAACCAAACTGCAAATTCTCTGGGGGATGCAAGAGGAGAAAAACAAACAAACAAAAAGACACTTTCCTAAGTCAAGGACAAACAAAAAAATATCCTTCAAGATCCTTAACACTATCCTCACTGAACAAGCAAACGCCAATTATTTACTTAAAACATACAAACCTTATTTGAAGGCTTTAGATCTAAAAAGTGAAAACCAGAGATGATTAAGAAACATTTGCCAAATTAATTTTCCTCAGTCTATAAGGTGTAACTGCAGTATTCCGCACATAGCACACACCCACGTTCCATATACGTTCCAAATCCAAGGGGAAGGGAGGATAAGGCAAAGCCCTGGCTGTGGCTTAAGAAAACTAGTTTGAGAGGAAAATTTAATTTTTAACCTCCTCAGTGCTGCTGAAACAAGGTGCACACAACCAGTGGAGCCACGATTCTCGTTTAGCAGCTATTTAAAAGGTTTCAGGGTGAAAAGCGCTCACCCCTTCTGGGATAAGTAGGACTGTTATGACAACACGACTGGCACGTTCGGTTTTGCAGAACTGCCCATGCCAGGACATCAGAGCATCTCTGTAACCATCGCTTGGTTTAAAAATGCGCTGCCCATGCTCCAAGGCAGCACCATATGTCAGACATCCACTTTTACCTCAAATTTACCCTGTTGTCCCCTCTGAATAAGGGACCCAGGGACTGCCCTTGCTGTGCCATTTCTGGCTGCCTCCTGTGTCCTGCCTGGCTCAGAGACATCTCGGGGCTGTGACGGAGCTGGAAGCCCTGCTGTGCGCCAGGGTGAGCAAACCTGCGTGCAGAGCTCCTGTCTGCAGGGCCCGCGGCACACAGGGAGACGGGCAAAACAAGCCAGCGTGACAGCACTGTCACGGCACGGAGCCCAGGCTGCACGGCCGGCTCTCAGCAGGAGCACCGCGCTACCCATCGCTGCACAGACTCCTGGTGCCTGCAAGCAGAGTCGGAGAGAGCTCGTGCTGGCACAGGAAAGGCCATGAAAGTCTCTTCGGCATTATCATCTGGCTCAGGAGCCAAATTCAATATTTCCTGCTACAATCCAGTGTCTTCAGACTAATCAATCGGCTCTTTCAAGACGTCCCCTCGGCCAGCTTTGACAAGGTCCGATATTGTTGTCTGAGGCGGGCAGAACATGAGCAGGATCCATTTCAGCCAGCAGAGACATTGTCTTACCAGACACAAGCTTCCAAGTCTGCAAATCTGCTCTCGTGCCTCCAGGAATGACCAACAGCACCATAATGCAGCAGAAGTTAACACTGATCAGACACCCGCACCCACCAACCAGCACCCCCGGCTCCCAAACCTTCCCCCTGCCCACACAACAAGCTCTGGGCCAGGCAGCAGTTTCCTCCCAGCCCTCCCTCGGTCTGGCCTTGCCAAAAAAACACCAAAGAGGAGATTTACGAGCCCAGGAAAAAATTCTTCCTGCCAAAAAGTGATCAAAACAAATGGTATTTTACAAGCTTAAATTAAGTTTCTGCAAAAAATGGATGAGAAAAATTTTGCAAGGCTAGTTAATTACGACATGTAAAGCATTTAAGTGACACCTAAATCACGTTTTACAACCTTGGATGAGAAAAGCAATCATACTCAGCACACTCCCACCAAACAGCCTAGGTCATCAAGCTCTTGCAATTTTCAGAGTTTTAGAATAAGCCAACCTGCACTGCAGTCCAGTTTGATGTAAAGTAGATTGTACCTGTTCTTCCTCACTAGTTAAAAAGCAGATTTCCACACATACAGCAGGATGCTTTCCATCCAGGAACCTTTAAACAATTCACAACAGCTTGCATATTAGTGCATTGAAAATAACTGTCACACATGAGACACATTTTGCTCATTTGATCATCATCATGTAGATTATCTGTTCAGGCCTTCTTGAGTGCTTAAACTTGTCAATGAACTCTGCTGGGTTTGTGGGCCTTGTATGTTAACATTGAATTCTAAACCTCTGAAACAGACAACATCTCCATCTTCTACCCCTCCTGCTGCATCTGCCACCCCTCTCCTCTTTATTTTTATTACCCTTCATAAACTTCTTCACCTGCGGCTCAGACGTCCTTTAAGCAGCAGCAGTGAGAAGTTCAGAAATCTATATAATTCCACGACTGTTCCCAAGGCTCTGAACAGCAGTTGTCGCATCGATCAGATGGGCTGTTAACTTTATTCTGCTAATACTGAGTACTTGTCTACACTACAGAAAGTTTTATCACATTAGCTACGCTGTCGCATCTTCCTCCTCTACAACACGCAAACAGCTATTGAAAGACACAAGCACTTAAACCACCACCACTCAATCTGGCTAAAAACGTGGAATGAGCTACACCCCATAGAAGCCACCCTTAAATAATGCAGCTGCACCTACAGGAGTTATGTCAGTCTTGGCCTTACAGGTAAAACAGTCTTCACTGACAAAGTCACACCAGTATGGATTTTTAAACATACTTGAGCCAGCAGAAAACCCAGGACTAGCAGTCAAGGCACTGGAGCAGTCTGCCTGCAGACCTGGGCGCATACACAGTATTTACTTCTATACAGGTTTCTTCATGCCCTAAAACATTCTTACTTGATTTGTTCAATCAACAACTCTGCAAATCACGTTCTCTCCACTGCTGCTGGGGAGTGGATTTTTCCCCGCTTGGTTCCTCTGCAAGCAGTGCTCTGGATGATGGTTTTGTCAGAGCAAAAGCCCCATCTTGCACTTGCCTAACCAGAGGAGCCCATTTGTTTGTGAACACAGAGATTCATTTCTCCCAGGGGTAACCACTTACCATATCAGAAAGGCCCATTAGTCTTAATGTTTCCCTCCCCCCCCCCAAAAAAAAGGTCAGTATCTTATCCTAAATTCTTGAAAAGTTAAAAGATGCCATAATTAAGCCATGAGAACACAAGATAAATCACCAGCAGAACACAGATGAGCACCCACGAGCACCAATTTTGTTTTTTCTGTAATGTCCGGCTACAGGACTGAAACATTGGTGGGGAACACTGGTGCCATAGGCTGTACAGAAATCAGAGGCGAAAATACCAGCAACACATTCTGTGCAATGTATCCAAGCCTCTCCCTTCCTGCATTCAAAAACAAACAAACAAAAAAGCAAAGCCAGAAAATATGCCCATTTCCCCCTCCATTCCCAAATACACTTATCTCCCAAGTTGAGAACAAATTCACAATTAAAAAAAAAATCTAAGACAATTCGGTTTCTTCATATGGCCCTGTTTATTTTGGAGCATTACCACTTTGCTTTTACAAGTTCTTTACTTTGAACACCAGAGCAAGAAATGCCCTTTTGTTAGGAAACAACAGCAAAGATTCTCACAGAATGTCCCAGTAGCTGAGGCTCAAAGAAACATTACCAAATAGCAAGAAACGCCTTGTGAAATCCCCTGAGGTGCTATTCTTTCAACCCTGTCTTTCCTCTTGAAAAAAAAAATTAACCTATCCCAAAAGCCTTCATTTTGTCAATTTTTGTTTTACACACGCACCCGTTGTATCATCAAACACCAAGAAGCTCCACGGACACCTCAAGTTACTTGCACACATTGGCAAGACCAAAACCAAAGCCATCCCCTCCAGTTCCTCACCTGGCTGCTCCTCCCAACATGTTCTAAGCCAGATGTCTCCTCTGCACAACAAAGCCAATTTTCCTCAATTCAGGAAAGACATGGAATAATTTATTTTTTTTTTTTAGGCTATTCAGAAGGCAGCTACTGCATAACGCAGCCTATTTAAAGAGAATTTGCTACAGTCAAATTTAATAATTTAGGAGATTTAAGAGCAGTACGCATTCAAAAAAAAAAACAACCCACATTGCCTAGGCACTGTGTGCCTTTTAGCTGCCGTCTCTGATTCACTAGAGCAGTCTTGATGTCGCAAGGACAAAGGTTTTTATCTTTTGAGAACATTTATCTGCAGATAACGAGAAATTAGAATTCCAATTCACTCAAACGTCAACTATTGAAGTTTAGCTTTCAAGCAGTATAAAAAAAAAAACTACTCACACGTCAGTAAAATTGTTAGCTTGGAACATTGAAATAAATAGCATTGCTAAGCAAAAAAAAAAAAAAAAAGTTGGAATTGTACTGGGTTGAACTTTGTGGATTCAACAACTCGGATGCTCGCCAGCAGAGCTTTTCATTCTGCAGAATCCACTGAGAGAAGCATCGTGACATGACAGACAGCACATTGCCCTTGGGGAGAGGGACATCCGAGACCCTGTTCTGCCAGGAGATTGCTGAGAAATCCTGTAGAGAAATCCTAACTCCTTTCTTGTTCTTTGACTTCTGCAGAGTGACATTTTAGTACACGCCAAGGGCAGAAACAGCAGCAGCCAAACCCCATTCCAACCCACAAACAACGACAAAAAGGGACCAACCACTTTCTGTCTACAGGAACTCTTCTTAAGAACGTCCTTGTCAGTCACTACAGCTCAGGTTGGCAATTCATTTTAAGCTGCACAAGCCCTAATCTTTCTCCCCTTGCCAACAAAACACCCTTCCAGTGTGCCAGTACTTCCAAACCAAGATCCAACAGCCCACTGTAAACACAGCAGAAATCATTACCCAAAACTTAAAAAAAAATCAGGATTCTACCCTGACTTTTTTATAATATTTTGTAGCACAAATATACCTCGAACCCATATGACTGAGATAAGTCACCAATTTCATCACAACCACAGGCATTTCTTCCCCTCCTGCTTTTGTTACGCTGTTATTAAACACGTGGCAATGACCTTGCCTCCCAGCAAGCTTCTCCCAGTTGCTCTACACAAATACCCACTCATCAAACTGTCCAAGGGGCTGTGTTTGCCAGGCTGAGCAGAACACACATGGGCGGCTCACTCTCTTTTTAAAAAACTATCAACTCCTCATGTGTCAGATGGCAAGTTTAATTTAGTAGGCCAGGAAATCACTCAGTCTTGGAAAATCACTGCAGTATGGTATATATCTAACTCAGCAAGTCCATCTGATACGCAGGGCTGTTAATGCCACCGATCAGTCTCATCCTCGGATACCTCTTGCCAGCAGCTGTGTCTACAGTAACAACTAAAGCCTGTGTGACCCTTTAACTTTCTTATTTCTTCCCAGGAACAGACTAGAATGTTTCCTCCTTTACTGAGGATTTGCTACAAGATCATCAACCCAATCAGCTGAACAGCAGTGAGTAGAATAATCACAGTCTGTATCTCCAGAATCAGAATAAAGAGGCAAGTAGGAGCTTTTTCATGTTCTGGTTGTGCTGCCCCAAGTATGGTGGAATATAAAGACTGGGACTGCTAACAGGGCAGTTTCTCTGTGCCAGTCAATTAATATCTAATGTCATTATGGATCTGTATGTGGGCAATGCAGGCATTTGCCTGCTAGATGCTTTTTGCAAAAGCTATAGGGGCCATTAAAAGGCATAAAATAAATTTTTAAAAAATTATATCATGGAAAAAATAAACAAACATGAACACCTAACATGTGAAATGCTCCAAAGAGACCCTGCAGACTCAGTGACAACTGAAATACACAATGAGCACACAAAGTTCTCAATGAAAATACAAGTAAAAGCTCATGCCACGCGATTTCAAGCACTCGGCTTAAATGCAACCAGGAGGATCTGAAAAATTTAAACAGATCTTTTTATATTTTCAGCCATCTCACACAAATGAGAGAAATGGAAGACACAAACATGGCTTATATAGCAGTTGGTCAGAGAGAGCTACGTTTTACTACAGCATCAGACACCTTTCCAAAGAACATTAGAGCCTATTTATAGGTGCTGTCAACGTCCTCCAGCTCGCCATGGGAACACAGTTTCTTTGAGCTCTCCCAATGCAAGAGACACTCTCAGTAATGAAAGGCTGGGATGCAATAATCCACATCCACAACCATCCTAAAGGTCTAGGAATTGAAAAACTCTACACAAAAAATGTAGAGCACTCTGGCCCTGACCCAGCAAAGCACTTAAGCATTCAACTGTTTTCCCTTTGACTTCAGAGGGACAGTTTACATACCTAGAGCTAGCACATGTCACAGGGCTTTGCTGGCTCACGATCAGATAGCTCAAAAAAGTATACGAGCCCACCCACAGTTCAGCTTTACCTTGCAAAACACGGGCTCTCCTTGACCATCTCCTTACACAAAATAAAAACAGGAACAGAAGCAGGACACTGAATGGGCCAAAGCATGTCAGGCTGACATATATTTTCCAGCTGCAAATTATTTCCTTTCATTGAAGAGAGGGTGCATACTGAACAGGGGAAGACTAAAAGGAAGAAGTCTGCAGGCAGCAGCCACTTTATCACACAAGAAGTCATCACTGCCTGGGGGTAACTCACCCTCCGAAGGTCTGCTCGTCTCAACTGGACCCTGGGACAAGCCCTCCCCTAGTGACACCTCTATGGGGACACAGCATGTCCCACCTCTGCGGAGGGGACGGAGAATGCTTTGAAGGAACGGGACCTATTGCTTAGCTAGCATCAGCAGCCCAGTTCTCCTCTCTGATGCAAAGGACTGGTGCTGGTACTTATCCGGGGAGGTTTATTTTGCTTCATTATTAGCGATGGCTTATGCAAAATATTCTATAACAAGTCCTTCCTATACCACCTGCTGGAAAGTAGCTGTGAGAACACAGGCAAGGCGCCGTGCATTAGTGTAGTGATCCATTCATCTATCACAGCACGAGGAGGAATCCTCCCACAAATACACACAGAGGGGTGCTGCCTTCTGATGCTTTGACTATTCTTGCTGTATTAAAGTTTAATTACTTTTTAACTTAGATATTTACATAGAACACAAACTGTTCAGAAGGATAACTGTCAACCAGCCAAGATCTCTTTGGCAGGACTTCGGGATCACATTTTACTCTTCTGGTGATGGCAGTTCTGGTACAGAACTGCTACAGTTCTGTAAAATTATGTCCATATATGTTTGACCCCTTTTGGGAGACTGCCAAAGCACCAAGATTAATTAGCAACTTACCTAAAATACATTCTCTATTAGATAGATCTTAAAGGGTTCCTCATCACAGACTGCTTTATAAAAACACATTTTGAAATATTAATGAATCTATATGACATAAGATGACATTTTGAACTGTCTCAGTGCCCATTCTCATCTCCACACTAAGTAAAATTACTTTTATTAGTTTCATGACAGCTCTGCACTTACATCAGCTTTGCAGAGCTCTAGCCAAATCATAGAAAATCAACTCACTTGGCAGACCAATATAGCATCATTATGCTTCCAGCTACTCCAGCATCCTCTATCAATATAGCTTTAAACGTAAATAAGAAGACAGGGACGTATCCAAACTGATGTGTGACCACAGTGCAGAAACAACTGCAAAGTAATTGTGTTGAAATGTACACTCCTATTGCCTTTCCCAAAGGAAAAGAACCGGGGACAGGTGTGGAATCATTTGCCTAAACCCTAGGAAAAAGTTAGGGACTACAAGTGGTCTAAGTGTCTGCCAACAACAGTGAGGTGGGGACAACCCCTTACTCCTGGTAACAGTGGATGTTTCATTTACTAATCGTCCTTTCCAAACCGGCTCCAGTACCACTGGTCAACAAGCTGGATTTGTCAGGGAAAAGAGAATGCTGTTCCAGTCCAGGCTTCCAGAGAGGTTGTGCTTCAGCGTGTTTCCAGTTCAGAGCTGGCACTTGGAATATGCTCTTGCCTGCAGAAGCCTGGATCAGCAGTGAGCCTGGGCACCGCAGTGAAAACAGCCACAAATTTTCCTTCTTCACCTGATCCTTAAACTAACAGAGTTAACTTGTTAAGGCAGAAGCATTACTTCACAGACTTATCCAGTCCTCTGGCAGCCCCAGGATGCAGGAAAATGGGTTGGGGACACTGCAGTGAGAACCTCACCACAATCAGCAATGCACCACAGAGGGGTTTGTGCCGTAACAACATCAGAGGGACAGCCCAGGACCACACAACTACAAAACGAGATGTCACTGTAGCTATGCTCATCATACTGATGCTGTTAAAAATAAACCAGGAAGACATTCCTCACCTAAGGCTCAGGAGGGTTCTGGTATGTAGCTGAGTCATGCGAAAATCATTAAATTAAACACATCTTGATCCCTGGCTTACGCTCCATGAGCACAAGCCAAAAAACCAAGCCTTTTGTGCGTATTGAAAAAGCAACACTGCACCCACTGAAACAAGGCACGAGGAAGTAATTTGAAGGTCAAGGTATCCTGGAAAACAATTGCAGTAGTAAGGTCAAACTGCACTAAGAAAGGAGGAAGCAAGAACAAACTCACACGCATTTTTTTTCTAAAGAGAATTTGAGGGAATCTGTTTAGTGCTTGTGGAAGACATCAGACACACAGCAACATCCTTAGACAAGAAAACAGCACAAGCCTTCCCCACCTGTTAGCACCACACACATTCTGCCTGGCTAACGGCGAGACTTTGCACAGCCCATGGGATCATCTGTGCCAGACAATTCATTAGCACTGGGTCAACTCAAAAGTGTAAGACAAGCTCCATTTTTGATGACTTGTTATTTTCCCATAGCAGTCTTATCATTGAAGACCATATCCCTAGCTGGCATTTGTACCTAAGCAACTTAGAGCACCTGTATGCATGCAGGTACAGGATTCTAGAAGCGTTAGCTACACTTTACTCAGTGTAAGCACCTTCTCAGTAAGAGAAAGCTATCAAATCTGCCTGTATGTACAAAAAGATTGTGATGTGTGCACCGGTCCCGTTTTCCTGCCACTGAAGACATCACTGCTGGCCATTACAGTAAGTCCAAAGTCACTGATTTTCAGGACCTCAGTCCTCAGGAGTGCATCCAACAAGCTGGACTAGACCACCCCAAAAATTTCATTCTTTATCATCTTCTTTTTTACTTTAACTTGTAGCACTTCTCACACACTAAAGGTCCTTTCGAAAAGCCTCATAGTAGCTGTTTGCAATCTAGTGATTTAATCCAATTTCTATCCACTTCTTTCTACAGCAGACAACAGTGCAAGAACACATCACAGGCATGAGAAGACAGGGCAGCTTTAAGTTATATATTGGTTTAAATTACACATATGGGAAAGCAAGGACCAACAAGAGTTTAGGGAGAAGATCCTGACTGCTACTGTAACACACAAAAAAACCAAACCCCATAAACTACAGCAAACCCCACCAGATTTCTCAGTTCAATAAATGAAAGATATCCAAACACCAGTGTGTTCACTTTTTAAAGGCCTGAAGCAGTTTAACTTGCACACAGGCACCTTTGGGACAGCAGTCGGCTTTAGCTCCACACTTCAAGAAACGCAGAGTTTGAAAAACAGTCCAGCCAACAGGTAACACTGAGCATTCAAAGCACCAGATCCCAGAGTCACGGCACATTTGACCAGCAGAATACGATTCATAGTGTTCTGCAGCCAGGGTGGTCTCACAAAAAGTGAGAAGTCTAGCTCAGATGCAGGAACTGCTTGAAACGAGGTGGTTTTGCAGAGCCACTGTCACAGATCTTCATCTGGGATATTTCTGATGTAGAGGTTTAAATGTGAATTTAAGCGAATTCAGGGTGGGGTGACAACCCCTCTTTCCTGGTCAAGTATCCCTTTCCCTTTCTTCCCTAACTCACAAATAGCACCAATCTCTCCAGCTCTTTCCTTTTCCAGTGAAACTGCTGTATTAGTGTCTCCCGCAGGCATCCAGGAGAGGAACATCAGAAGAACAGAACTTGTCCACTTCCACAAGCTTCAATTTCAAGTTCAGTCTCAGTAAGACCACTGCAAATTCATCCTTCCAGTTTAAAACTTTTTATACAAGTTGAGCTTACTGCTAGGAAAACCCACCAAGCCAACCACTGTGAGCCAGGTTTAAAACTGCCTTAAGAGCTCTCACCCCCCAAAGTGCTGTTCATTTTATCTCACAAATTACTTCAGTACAAAGGCGAACAACCTCACTGCTGCTTTAGGCGTGTAGGAGCCGTGTCAGAAGAAAAGGGCTGGCTTGATGTCAATCACACTAGCAGAAGTTTTCGTTCTAAAGCTTCCTTTTTTTTCTGCTAAGCTTTGCATCAAGATGCACCCTCCGACACACCTGCTTTTGGATATCGCTGAAAGACCCTTCTCTACAGTAGCAATTCCACAGGCCAAAGAAATGCACCTCCCAGAAAGACACATAAATACCCATCTGACAGCTACAAACACCTTTGTCTTCACAGACAGCACTGCCACTGAGGGTTCCACGCGCTCTGAGTTTTAGAGATGAGCAACTGAGGGAGATAGGATGCATAGAAACACTGCAGCGATACAAGACCCAGTAACCCGAGTCATCACCTACCACGTTGGAAGGGCCTCCCCCAGGCCAGCTGGCCAAGCAGCCAGCAGCTCCGCTGGATCAGAGCCCCCGGGGTTCATTCCCAGGCCAACACAAGGGACCTGCCCGGAGCAGTGAGCTCCACCTCCCCATGCTCTGCATGGCTCTCCCCACCCAGCGCGGCCCCCAGGACTCCACGCCAAAGGGATCTGCAGAGCCAAGAAGTCAAAATCGCCATGGGATTAGCTGTTCACACAGATGCAGCAGGCAGAGCCAGAACGATCAGCAGTAACAACAGGAGTGTTAGAAGGGGAATTAAGGCTCATGTCTCTGGGATAAACGAGTTCAATGACTAGAAGCCAATATTGAGGGGCTGAAAATAAGAGATGACCCCACTTGCGTCTCAACCATCAGGGCTGGCCAAAGTCAGGGTATCAGGAGACCTTTGGTGTCTTCAGGACTCAATGTTAGGAGAGCCCTTTTGGCAGATGAGCCCCTCCACCTCACGCCCACAGGCACTGCCAGAAGCTGCAGAGGCTCCAGAGGAGTTATTTATTCCCCTGCTTTACCCACGACATCACTTTGGCACACACACCCATCCAGCTTGCCTGCTACCCTACCCCCTAGGATACCATCAAAGCACTTTTGCATTGCAAATCAGTGGGAAAATTTAATTGAAAACCTGGCAAATTAGGCATTTGATGAGGGGAAGCCAGAATTCCTGAAAAGGAAGCAGTCTGCAAAAAACGTAAAGTTGCAACTGCAAGCTCCCCAGGCTGTACATAGCTTACTCTCCATGTTGCCTTTGTTTAAACAGTGGTATATCCATGTTCTCTATCCAGTCTCCCACACACAGCGTACTGCACATCCTCCCCTGCTCCTCCTGCCCACAGATAAACAGGCTCTGGAAACAAAGCTTGAGCAGATAATTGTAGAAGCCCTGAAAGAAGGACAATGCTATTCCTTGTGGGGAAGCTAAGACACCCACATAAATGAAGCTGTCTGCTTGGGATGCTGTTCTTGGTCTCTTGAGGACAGGATCAAGTATGTGCCTCATAATTAATTTGTTTGTTATTTGTGTAACACGTTCTTATTTCTACCCACTGAAATTACTAATAGCTTAATTTACTTTTTGTTGCTGTTGTTCTTGTTTAAATAAGAGCCATTCCTGCTGGATAAAAGAGCCTGAAATTCAATTTACACTGACAATGTAAAGCAGCCTTACTGTAAGTACATACCAAGCCCTTCACTTTCCCTCCAATGATAAGAAACAATAAAACAGCTATTTATGAAACAGAATGGTCAATGTAGGATGTACTTCTGCGGGGGACAGATGCAGGTTACAGCTAGGGGGTGGGAAAGCTAGAGACACAGTGCTACTGGCCTAAAGGGTTTTGGTTATCAACCGCGTGGAAGGCACCCCCACTGCAGTGAAAATCCAGACAGGCCTCACTCCCTGCTCATGCGACACTGAGCTGTGCAGTCACCCTGCAATGTTTTATTGATAAGGCTCCACTAATTTTGTGTTAGTCAGGCACATGCAACCAACCATCAAAAATCGGATCTATAGTACAGGTGGTTTTAAACCAGAGACAGAAGCACATGGCCTAGAAAATGCAGGACAGCTGGCAAGGCACGGAACAGACTCAAGACGCTAACACTGAGCTAGCATTAGGAGGCAAGGATTACAACACGCTGCATTCATACCAAGGAACATCTTGCCAATAACAAAGTAATCAAGCAATAAGTGACTGAAGGCAACTCCTAAAGCAAGCAGGTCTCAACCCTGAAAGCTTCAGGCGTTTTTTAAAGGAGATGCTACCAAAGAACCCCCGTGACTGTGAATATATAAGCTGCTTCCACAAGTTCGGTCGCACACCTGAAGCAGTAAGGCAGTACTTGCAAAAGCTCTCCCCCCAGGAAGCCCATTTCTCAAAACTGGGTAGACTTAAAGGCAGCAATAAGCGTATTAAGCATCATCTGAGCTGCCATGATTAACTGATTTCTCCAATTGACAATTTAATACAGCTTTGTTTGTTTGCTTTCCTTCTTACCTGCTGATGTTGTCTGGCTCCCACTGTGATAGACTTGACAAGAGTATCTACTAATGGCTTACACATGATCTGGAACAAAGAAAGACCCAGTCTCTTATTAGTGGTTTCTGACAGACAGGTTCGTTTTTCAAGCAAAACAGTCTATATTTTACACAGCTTCTTGGGTGAGAAGAAAATGCCACAAGAAAGAAAAGTGCCCAGAGATCAGCAACAGCTTATTTGAAAAATAACAGCTTCGCTCATACCAGCCCTGAGTGAAATCTTGATCACAAGGAAATCAGCAACAAAACTCTTAAATTGGAAAAATTGGGTAAAAATTTCATCGCCTGTGTTCTGCCCGGATCTTGATTTAAACCTGCATCTGCCTGATACTTTATGTAGGCAGCTCAGTTCACGCAGAGGAACAGTCCCAGAGGCAAAGAACATGCTGAGTTAGACTGGAAAACGTCAGAGCCTGGGGAAAGATCTGAACCCACATACTGAAGGGGCCAAAACCAACTGTGTCAGGAGCAAAGCCTCCCTGGAAACAGGTTATCCTAAAGTTCTGGCCTAATCCATCAATTTCTGCTTATGGGCAAAATATTTCCAAACTGAGGAGCATACAGAATCCAGACACAAGAAATGAGAAAGCATCTGAATTGCAAATACCTTACTGGCATATCTTTAATGTTGTCTGTCAGGTACTGGAAGGCCTGGCCCTAACAAAGCATGGACAGCAGTTCGCTGCACAGTTCCCTGACATATTGTGCAGACAGCTATTCCAACCACAGCGCCTGAAATGGCTTCTTTTTCGGGTTAAGAAGACTACCAAAAAAACAGATAGCTCTAGCAAGTCGGCAAAGCCCAGCTTTCAACAGGCCAATATCTGTGTATATCATTGCCTTTCTTTTATAAATTATAAATTTAAAAGGCATTTCTGCAAGGAACAGCCGCATGGAATCCACAGGCTTTAGAAACCTGCAGATGGGATCTTAAGTTTGCTGCCTGTGTAGGCAGCACACAACCCTTCTCTTCCCCCTACTTCACTAACTTATGTAGGCGGCATCGTGGGCTGGTGTCCTAAGAAACCTGGCACGCAAAAGAACTCTCTACCACGTGGATTCCCTCAGAATCTGAAAGCATCTTCCCCCCGTTACACAAGCCTATGTCTCCTCCCACCCTCCTGTCAGACATCAGATCTAAAAGGTTGAAGCCCTTGAGAAAGCGCTTCTAGCTACTGTCTCTCCCTCACTCGGACCTAAAAATGCCTGAAGAACTGTGTGACATTCATACTCAAAGCCTGTTTCTTAAAAACTGGCTGTCCTCATAGTGCAGACCAGCTCCAGGCATAGGTCAAGTTTGCAGGAAACACCTCAAACATTTCAGACACTGACACTGTCTGAACATCCAGCTTGCAGGTTAGATTCCAATTAGACTCTGCGCTCTACAGTCTTCTTGGGAGAAAATTGATAAAACTAAGCATGCGGTCAGAGCAAAGCTGGACAGGAGCTAAGTTAACTGCTTAAACAAGTTGGCCCCTTCGGCCTTTGTACAAACTTTGCTCATCCACATTGTCTTGAATACTGGTAAAAAAAAAATAGAGCTGCTTAGGCTATGCTTCAAAGAGCAGCTTTCTGTTCACCTCCATTTTCCATACAGTATCCCAATCCAAATCACAAATGAGATCCTGGCCTTCCGCAGCACTAAACATGCAGTATTAAGAGTCTGAGCAGGTGAAGATCCTAGGAAACCTTACAGCAATTTTAGAAGCCAGCTATGAAGTGAAGAAGTTTCCCTACATTCCCTAGAATTACAACTGTGCTTTGAAACCACCACAAGACAACACACCATAGTCAGCAACACTTACCGGGAAGCGGCTGAAGAGATCTTGGAACATGGAGCTTGTAAGAGCACTGTTCCGTTTAGTCAAGAATTGTGTCAGTGCTTGCTGATATATTACAGTCACTCTCTCCATATCCAAACAACCTGTGCTCAAAAGCTATAGGGAAAAAGCAGAACCAAAAATTTCCAGTGAAACGCAAGGACGGATCACTAGCAAAGAAGTAATTAATTTCTGTACACATTTTGAGAGGTTCAGAGCCAAGTATCAGGCTAGCTGGTGAAACACTGCTTGCTAGGTTTCTGTGGAGATGACTGGACTGGGCTGCCCAATGTATAGGGGCACCACATTCAGAAACCTGTGAAAATCAGCAGAGACAGTAGGTAAAAGGGAACCAGACAGTAAGGATCCCAAAGTAACAGACACTCACAGCATAACTAGATGAAAAGTCTCCCTGCAAACATCTACCACTGAAATCAGGGATGCTCCACACTCTCTCTACCCTAAGATAACCCAGCCCAAACCTGAGAGAGACAGGAGTTCATCCTCACCCACCAGTGTCCTGTGCCTCCCTGCTCCTCAACACCCTCTCAGAAAAGAAAGCAAGTACGATTGCAAAGAGGCTAATGGAAAGAATAGCAAATTGTCCAAGAGAGCAGCATAAATATACATCAGGCTTCTTAGACAAGTAACCTGGATCCACTGTACACCAGCAGCCCCTGGTGGCTATGGGCAAGCAGGCACTGCAAAGGCAGGAGGATGAGGGCCAAGGGGACAGGGAATGTGACAGCTTTAGAGAAAATAAATCATGTAGACAGGTATCTGCAGGCAGCAGGAACACTGAGACTGAATAAGCAAGGCCCACTCAGGAAAATGGGGTAACGCAACTTCACTAGCAATAAACATTGCCTCAAGAGCAGCCGCTGCCCTACCTGAGAAGCCTGCGGGATGGTGCTGCTCTGTTTCTCTAGTAGAGGGGTAGGAGCTGATGACTTATCAGATATGTTTCCTTTCAATACTTTGAGCAGGTATAATGAGGCGCTAAAAAAGAAAACAAAAAGGGAAGAATATAGCTGTCAGGAGAGTGTCACAGTGCCACTGCAAAACCACCTGAGAGCAGAGGACAAGTCACGCCAGCAGTTTATTCTGTACCAAGGGAGTTAAAGAGCCTGAGAGGGCCCCTTCTCTCAGTCTAACCCACCCTGGCCAGACCTAAAGACAAATAAATCTTAGGAGGCTGCATCATTACATTATCAGTCAACGCAGTCAGACATCCCTACTATCAGCCTCGTTTCCTCAGGCTCTTGCTTTTGACTAGCACTGCTTGAGAATTTCTGCATTCTCCCAGGATTTCTGAGCCTGTACGGCTCAGCCAGCGCTGCAGTGCAGCCCTCTCAGCCCACGCTGTTGCGTGCTTGGAGAACTCCGGCAGATCAACTCAGAGAGCGCACAGACAGTCTGCTGCTTTTGTGAAGTGTTGTATTAAGCGGGCAGAGCTCCACTCAGGACTGTCACTGCCAGGAAGCTGTCAGGGAGCCATGCGGCACACACAGCCAGCCCCGCGTTGCCAGGAGGTACCACGGTTCCTGGGCAGCCACAGGCCACGTGTGCTGCAGAGCCAACACTGGCCAGTGGCATTGGGTTGACCATGCTACACGGTAACCACTGCATACACAGTTAAGAAATCCCAGACAGAGTATGAAAGTCCTCCTGAAACTGCCTACAAGTCACAAGAGAGCCTACTCGTAAACGGCACTCCCATTTGCACCAGGAAACATCAAGATTGCTGGTGTTTCCTAAGAAATACACATATGGCTTACCCTAATTCACCTCTGCTCAGCAGCAGAGTGAATACTTGTACAGTCAGGACTCATAATCATCATTGCCTTCATTGTGTTATCATGGAGTCAACCACTGTATCTACAGAACAATAATTGTAGATTGACTATAAATTACAGTCTTCCCCACACTGAATCACACATAATTCATTACTCTCCAATCACGCCTCAAGGAAGCACTTCTCACCACTAAAGCTGTACCAGGCCATTCCTGTCTCACAGAGCCCACAGGAGAAGATCATTAAAAAACAGACATCAGTTTGAAAACGCTTCAGACTGCCACGATGACTAGTCCTCACATAAGACGCAGATACTGGCACCCAGCCTTCGCCAAGTCTCCTGCTTCTCTGAACTGTATTACAATGCAATGTTATGCTTGCTTACAGACCAGCCACAGTCACAGCACCGAGTAGAGACGCTCCTTTTAAATGCTCACCTGAAATAATAGAGAGCCACTGAAGAGTCACTGTGCTTGCAGGCCTTTTTCACAAGCCTCTCCACAAAAGCATGCAAATCTTCTTGCAGGGCATCCACTCTCTTGCAGTACTGCTTACTTCGGCACAAGGAGTTCCTGAAAAAGCATTAAAAATAAACCCAAAGCAGGTGGCTACGAGTCCTTAGCACTGGGCTCAAGGTGACACACAAACAATAATGGTGCTAGCTTGGGGCAGCAAAAGATCCAGTCATTGCTGTGGCAAGATGGGTGAGGAAACTTACTACTCTTTGCATTCAAGTACATATTTAGGCAGAGTCAAATTTCCTCCGGATCTCCCACAAAGGGGATTGGTTGCCTCAAACCCTGTTTCTGCAGACTGCTTCTCAACCAGGGCTAGAGAGCAGAGCTAAAAATGCTTTAGAGCAGTGCTGAGGATGTCAGGGAATGGTGTAGAGGACACACTGCGTCCCATGCACCATGTATGTCTCTAGCTTGTATCATGCCTCACTTCCGGCCGTGAAGAGAGAAGTTGTACTCTGCCTGTCTCAATAATAAATTGTTGGCAGTTTCATTCCAGCCACAGCAGCAACTCTGTCAGCCTAGGGAGCTGTTGCACAGCCTGGCTCAGAGGTCAGAAGCCTGTGGAGATATTCAGTGACACGGCACCACGCCTGCAATACCAAAGTTTGTTCTTAAGGTTTCCACTTGCAAACAGGTTTGACACTTGGAAGTCCCTTGGACTAGAAAACTCAGATCCTGTTTTCTTTCCTGCAGTTTATTACTAAGCATTGTGTGCTTGTGTGCTTCTGGGATTTCACCCGGTGTCTATCAAAGATCACAGCCTATTTTCTGAAGGACTGAGGACACTTACTTGAAGATATTGGCTGTTTTCTGAAGGAAGTCAACCTCCTGCTTGTCAGAGTCTGAGCTCATGCATTGTTCAATCACCCGAAGCAGGGGCTCAATGACATCAAACACCAAGGGGTTCTCTGACTGCTTAGTCAGGAACACTTCAACCAGATCGAGCACCTGCAAACACAGAGTTACTGACATGAGAACTAATGCAGACAGGGAAACATGATGGATCTACCCAGAGCAGCTCCTTCAGACTGCAGTGGGCTGCACAGCAGCTGGAGAGGGCTGAGAAAACCTATTTTCAGCTGAGAACTGTAGACTTTCTGCTATCATTTGCCCTCATGTTAGGGCATGAGAAACTGAAAATTAAAAATCTGAAACTGAAAATTAAAGACTGTCTGTTGATTTCAGCCTTATTTTGTGTAGTGACACCATTTAGAAATGGCAGTTATGAGAATCACTGCCACCTGGCCAGACCTGCAACCACTGTAACTTAGGACAGGTGTCCATTAGCACCACTGACTGATAGCTCTCACCTCTGCAAACCCCCTTTGACTTCTAGACAGTGCATTAGCATAAAATCAGCCTCTTATAGCAAGGCATCAGAATGAAAACGCAGTAAAGCCAACGGCTTGATACACCATTCAGCCTTCATCTTGGCTAATTTGACACCAGACATTCCTATATGTGAGCAGCTGGAGATGTCCCTGGATGCCCGAACATCCCATACAGTCCACGCTGACACCAGGTGGCCTGAAGTCAGTATTACAGCCACAAATAACCAGGGGGTGTTAACCATAATCCTCCTGATTTTATTAGCATAACAAGCAAATAAAAAAATTTACATTGCAAAATTACCCGAGGGATTTTACACATGCCACTCTAAAGCACATCAAGCTTGTCTAGTTTACAAAAACTGACAAGCACCTACCTTTGGGTAGATGTGGGGAAGGATCTGATAAATTGAATCATTTCCAGTCACCAAATGGAAACCACAGTTCACTTTCCGATAGCACAGTCCTCTGTTTTGAAGTAGCCATGTGAAGCCCCCAGTCACTGACCATGACTTTGCTGTGCCAGGTGCTATACAAAGCCAGAACAATCCAGTCCCAGCCTCCAGGAGCTTATGACATAGACAAATGTCCAAGCTGTTTAGGGTTAAGTAGCTCATGGCATGCAGTAGGTTACAACTAACACACTAAGTAAGCCAGAGGTCTTCACACCAAACACTCATCTCCCACCTTAATCTTGAAATCCCTCCGTAGGATCTTCTCTTTCCGCATCCTGTCTTTCTCGTCCTTCTTTGCCTGGATCCGTTTCTGCTGCTCCGCAAAAAGGGCTGAGATGTTCTTGTCAAGAGCCATCATAGCCTCATCATCCAGTTCTTCATCACTCTCATCTCCTCCCTTTTTAAAATGTAAAAACAACAGGCCATTTAATGAACTTCACAACGACAATGGGGAGAGAACCACAGCCAAGAGCAGACTCTCAATCACAGTAGGGATGTAGCTTCCCCTAGACCCGGAATAACAACATGAGGAGGGAAAATATGCTCAGATCAATGAGAAATCTAACTCCTATTTGCTATCAGGTAATCTTGGCTGCACAGTACTAACATGCACAGGATTGGAAAGGGAAGAGGCTCAGGTTTTGACACGGAATCCCTCTGTCCTCTTGCTCTTTCAGTAAAGAGGTTAATATGTTACAACGGATCATGCTCCACACACGCCAGCCAATACAGGCACCAAGTAACAGTACCTCAGTGCTCCAGTTCACATCAATCTCATTTATTACAGGCAGGAACATAAGCTATTTCAAGCTAGACTGGACAAGCAAAAGCATTCAAGACACACTAACAATAAATAAAAGAACAAGTGACTTATTCCCATAGCTTGCTTTGAAGATCCTAACCTCCTGCTTCAAATGCCGTACAAAGCTGACTGCCAGGGTTATCACCACATGGGTTCAGACGGGATGTGGGCGACAGAAAATCTTTCACCACTCCAAACCTGGTATCTGTATCAAGGCAGGCAGTGAAAACGTACCACTGCATTCCCTGCTTGGAGAACATTCATCAGTTGACTGCGAAAATCATCATCAACTTCTTCATTCTCTTCCTCATCTCCGCTGTCATTCTCTTCCTCAGTGTCGCCTTCATCTGAGGAGTCCTCGCTTCCTTCCTCATCCTGAGGAAGAAAAGTTCGTGTCGTGACCCCACCATTCTTCAAGCCCTATTCAGGTGTATCAATGTTCAAAAATAAATGTCAAGCCTCCTCTCACTTCACGGCCTTGCTTCCAGCCCTCAGATTCAAGTGAAAACACCTCAGATCACAGTCTACCAGGTCTTCACAAGAGCTAAAAGCAGAGCATAACACAGACTTCTCTGTCATATTAAATGAGTATCAAAAAGAAGCTTCCAAAGAACATGTGAAGTAACAACCCCCATGTGACTCTCCCTTCTGCTAATGCTTGTAATGCTTTGTGACTCAAATTTCTGCAGTTCTTAAAACCTGAGATCTTGAATTCAGATGGCCGTGCACCACAACGATTCAGTCTGTGGCTGCAAAAAAGAGAGGCCTGTGCTAATTTCAGGACGCAGTCATTTGTTCTCAGGAAGTCACCTATTCGAGCAGCCATACCTACCACAGCCTTGTCCTCCAAGGCCAAGAGACCAACAAACATCACTTCCAACAAGCCATTTGTGTACTGCGCTTTTAAAATAAATCTCAATAAAGCAACAGCCATTTTACTCAAGACAGAGCAATGCAATTACGTCTGTTACCACAGATCAGGAAAAACATTCTTTTTAAACAGCGAAGGTCTAAAGAGTATTTCTCACTGGCAATAGCACATCAGTTACCATGTCCTGCGCAGATTTGATCTTTTTGCCCGATTCTTCCAACACGACAACAGCACTTTCCTCATTTTGCTCTTGGTATGGGTCAAGAACCTGCAAAAAAAGAGAGACTTGTGTTTTTTTCAGTGTTTTGTTTTGACGCATTTCTTGTGTACAACAGACAGGAATTTTTGCACAGTAAGACAGTTGAATAACGAAATAGTAAGTAAGGACACTCAACTTTCTGCATTATGGTATCACGTTTCTTAATACACTAAGTTCTGTCTATAAGGAAGAAAAAGGTGGAGAAAACTGAAAAAGTCAGTGACATCACACATTTTGATTTGTTACAAAAAAGTATTAGGTTCACCATTTAAAGTACCTGACAGCTCATCTTTGCAATCCACATATTACTCTCTCAGAAGACACCACCTTACCCAGTGGTACAACCAATTCAGATTTCCAGTGTCACTTATTTTTAGCAACTCTATGCTTAGCCTTTCTAGAAAAAAAGAAGTTGATACCATTTATATTCACATATAAAATCTACCAGCTATATAAAACGACCCAGGAATTTCTTCAGCATAAATCTACCAAAGAATACAGCCTAAAGTTAGCAGATCTCAGGCTCCCATACAGAAACACAAACCCTCTCTGTAAGCTACATTTAAAACCTTGTAGCACACATTGTCAGACATTTTCTAAATTGGGGAGGTTTTTATTCAATCCCAAAATAGAGACATGCTTGTATATCTGTTAGAGACAAGACAGGCAAACAGCACAATGCCCCCCTAGTGCCACACTTACATCCAGGATCAGCTGCAAGCCCCTCTTGTTCAGGTTAGGGCATATCCGTACAAACATGCTCTTGGAAATCCGACGTATGAGTAGGCTGGGCTGTGCAAGGAGCGAGAGAAGGATTTCCACCATCACCTCAACCCATCCTGGCTCTGCGTTGTCTGCACAGGAACAAACAATGACAGGAAGGGACAGAACCACTGCACTGGCACATCAATAACAGACTGCATAAAAATTCACCAAGGGGAAAAAAGAGAGTTCTTCCAGCTGACTATTAGAAGTACTCATTCAGCAACACAGACTAGAAACAATTAACTGTGAACCTAAAGATTGCAGCTGTATTGGAAGGCTACTAACCACAGGGAGAAACATGCCTGAAATTGTCTTTAGGCCACCACAAAGCCTTACCAGGTAACAAAACCTACTATTCATTAATTCATCACTTAGACGAGCAGTTCTGCAAATCATTCGACACCTACTTGGCCACATTAAAGCAACGAGCAGCTAGCCAGCAGAACTACACATATTTTATGCTGTTTCCAATGATACCAGGGGTCACAGCAGC
The DNA here is from genome assembly GCA_013399365.1 of Pampusana beccarii. Taxonomy (NCBI): domain Eukaryota; kingdom Metazoa; phylum Chordata; class Aves; order Columbiformes; family Columbidae; genus Pampusana; species Pampusana beccarii. The sequence continues at coordinate 138,906 of VWYH01004666.1, read as the reverse complement.
CCAGGAAAAGAGCTGATATTTGAAACTGGTCCATTAGTCCAGAAGTTTGGGAATCCTGATCTACATACAACCAAGCTACCACAGAATTACAGCTTTTATTTTCACAGTACCCTCAGATTTACACAGATATTTCAGGAGAACAACAAGACCATAGTTAGAGAGGAAGTCAAAAGACCAAGCCAGGTTCTCTCCTCGTCAAGTTGCAACCTAGTTCTGCAGGCCCTAAACAAGGACTAGCCTACATCAGCAAACAGGTTGTATCTACACAAGGGACACATTCATTTTGCCCAGAACGTGAGCTCTGAAAGTAGCAAGTTTCAGGCCTGCCAGCTCTTAGGAGAGCCCACAACTTTGCCCTGGCAGACAGATACCACCATTTCAGCAAGCTCTTGGCCAGCAGAGACCAAGGGACTCAGTGTGAACACCCTTGGACACTGCTCATCTGCACCACGGCCAGCTCTGCAGCCCACCCATCCTTTCAGAGGCACACAGGAACACAGCCCACTGAGGATGCGGATTGAGAGCTGGAGCAGGAAACGAGATTTAGAAAGACAAGGAAAGAGAATGAAGGAGAGAGGATTCTCCTGGGGATAAGTGCATTGAGCCAGAAGCAATGCAGTCAGAGTGCTTCACTAATGCAGAACTGGTAGTCCTCTGTCTTTTGACAGACCGTGAACCATCCCACTCCATTTCTTCCTGTAGGAAGGACTCACCAGTCTTTTTCTTCTTAGGTTCTTTGCTGAATGCTCTCTCTGTGCAGTTCAGAAGGTCACTCAGAACATCCATTGTTTCAGATGGATTCTGTTTGATCACAAACAGACAGTAAACACTCTCTCTAAATACCCCATTACCAACAGCAACAGAAGGAACATACCTTGAATCTAAGGACCTCTGTAAATAGGTACAGATATTAAAATCAGCTACTACAAGTCCTTTGCAGAAGAAAATATGAAACTAAGTAAAAATTGCTCCACTCAGCAGAAAATCAAGGGCAAAACCAAAGCTCAGGCCAAGCTTTGTCCCTGTAAGCTGATGTCTACAGTCAGTACATGAATCACAGTTTACTACCTGCCAGTTGCCCATTTTCAGAAGCCAGAGGCTGTGAAAGATTGGATCTCTGAACACAAAGAAACTCTGCAGCTCAGTGTTCAGAAAGCCCAGTTATCAGCCCATTTCACACCACTCAAATATGCTTCAGAGGTCTTACCTTGAAAAGGTGAATGGCCATTAAAAGCAGAAGTTGCTGGAAAGCAACGACTTTGGCACTGTCTGATTTATTTTCCTTCTTCTGTAGATTCTTCACAGACTGAAGTGTTCTGAAGAAAGAAACCCTTTTGAAGTCTTTCACAATTACAACAGCAAATCATGATCAAATCTATAGTATTGTTTCCTGTACTTAACATTTAATTTGTTGAACTTTGACATACATATAATATACAATCTTAACCCAACCACAGCATCTCCCCTTGCGTGGCTTATAAAAACCTCTGCACTTGGGTACAGGCTAGATTCTTAATACTACAACCTTTATGGGAAATCAACCTCAGAAAAAAACACCAGAAAAGGGTCACTGAGAATTTAGTACAGGCATTATTAGGAGAAAAGATTAGCAGAGTTACGATCATGACTGGGCAAAAATAGAAAAGGACATGGCCATCTAGACATAGTTAACACAGAGAAGAAATGGGAAGAAAGGAACAGGGTCATAAGAAACAGAGAGGCACCCTAAAACCCAGATGCAGGCGCAGAATACTCAAAGGGAAGAAACAGAACTGCCACTGCTGTGAAATGGCTCTGCTACAGCACCCAGAATAGTAGGAGGATGAGAGAATACAATTTCTCTTTTATTGGCCAAATCTTACCTGTCCCAGGCATCCCTCTGTCCTTTAGTAAAAGGCTTCACAGCTTTGACGTGCTCACTGGAGAGCAGCTTGTTGGCATACTCAACAAGGAGAAAGATCCACAGCTTCCCATCTGCAGTCACACCATGGATGTGCTTCTCCCTCAAGGCTGCAGCCTTTGGCGTATCCCCCAAAACTGTCAAGGTGTTTAGAGTCTGAAGCAACCTGCAAAGAGAAACAGCCAGCATGTTACTGTCAGAGGAACCAGATGGCCCTGTCACACTTCCCAAATAATGCCCACCGGTAGAGCACCCTCATCCCAGAGCTCTGGTCACTCATTGCAACCCAGATTCACAGGGCATAAGTTTCAACTTATCCAAGCACAGTAACGTATAACTCATTGTCTTGGTGTCCCCAAGCACACCTGGTGTCCCCAAGGCCACTGACTATTATTCTCAGTTGTTTCCCATTCTGCGTCCCACCATGTCCTCTGCATTCCGGCTGCTGAGGCTGGAGCACCAGCTTTGGTAATCACCTAAAAGCATCTATTATTACCAACTCATCTCCCTTCACACAGGGAGGACTCCAGAGTCACCAGCAGTTCACATGCAGAGCGGGCAGAAAGCCAACAGCAACCTGCACAACTCCACCACCTCTCTTGGGTCCTTCCCCTTCTAGCTTGCAACGGTGGCAATAGAAACCTTACAAGAAAAAGTAGCCTGAGCTCAACTCTACACCTATCTGATCGCCACACACATACTCAGCAGGTTTACCATGCAAAATTTTGTTTTTATTGGACAAAACTTAAGGATCTTTGGGAAATCCATCTAGGATCTCCTTAAAAAAAAAGCCATTCTCTGGTCCTGGAGTCAAACAAATGCTCCCATAGCAGCTCACAATCCCAAACCTCTTGCCCTTATGATCTCATCCTCAGAAAAAAAGAGACATTTCCAAGACTAAAGCACACAAGCAAAATCCTTACCCAAAGAAGTAGTTTTCTGTCACTGAATGAGCCTGTTCATCTATGGGCTCTGATGGAAGAACTTTCGCCTCACATATTTGGGAAGTCTTTTTCTTAGCCTCAAAGAAAGCATGGAAAAAGCAAAACCTAGAACGGACAGAAACAAGGACAACATTTAGAGCCATCTCGGCCATAACAAAGCAAAACCAGCCCATGTGTGCAAAACAAATAACACCACATATTCACCACATTTTTATTCAAGAATGTCCAAACACTGAAAAAAGTATCTACAATAAAACCCTTTCATCAAGGAACACAGGGTAAAGAAGGGAGAAGGATGCTCAGGACTTCACAAAAGTGAAGTGCCAACACTTGAGGCCACACAATACAACACCCAGACTGTCAGATTTGGGTCATATTCTCCAAGATTTTTAAAACAACCAATAAATACTCATTAAGATCTGATGTAAAGATTAGAAGTAATATCTTCAAGCAGTTTAGGCAACCAGGAACCTAAAATTTACTGAAAACATGGACTAAGGTGAATTTAAGTGCCTGAACTACTTACGGCAAGTTTGTCTAAATTTGCAGAAGGTATTTTGAAAATAGAACTTAGTCTCCTAAACAACTTACATTACGGAACATTTCCAACTACTGAATTTGCCTAGTGTCATGGGGACAGCTTACATGGAATGCTGCTGTAGAGCTAAACAGTAGTATTCCAAGCACCTGTGGCATTAAGTCTTTAAATCATTCTCACCTGGAAATGTCCATCACAAGGCTCTCATCTTTTTTCACTGGACTTTCAATGATATTAGCAAGTCGGTGGATGATCCATTTTCTTAACCGAGCAATCTTATGTTGTGGTCTTTCAATAAGGAAGCAGACACAATGATTAGTTTGAACACTATCCCAAAATAAACACAAACTACACAATCCACTGCAGCAAGAGATGACACTCAGCTATTTAAGAGGCTTTACACTAAAGATGGCAAAGTTATGTAGTAAGAATGCAACAGGTACATAAGAAAATATATACTCTTCTCAAGTTTGCTTCTTACTATGCAAAAACCACTCTGTTTACCCCACTGAGATACTGCAGTTTAGCAAAAAAGCACTTAAGGAATTGCAGTAGAAAACCTATAACCTCACTCTACTGACAAGTAACACAAAGGCATGCTGTTTTAACAGCTTACACCTTCCTTGCAGGAAGCCCCTGCAAGTAACCCAGTACCCACAGCATCCAATTGTGGGTATTTCTTGGGACTTTTTCCTAGCTGGAAATTGCTACAAATGCTTATCAAGACCCAAGAGTCTGTAGTGGAAAAGGAAGCCACTGGCCATTTTTGCCAAAGCAGATGTCATGGCTAGAAAAGCAAGAAAAAAGGCTTCTTTCATGATCCAGTCTGTTTTGGTCAGGCTGGCTGGTTCTGTGCTTGCTCCTACTTGCAGAATTGAATTTTGTCCCAGCAAAAGAGTCAGATGCTGGGATTAAACCCTCTGGGACAGAGGAAACAGAACAGGCAACAACTGTCAACTCATGGCAAGGGAACCAGCAAACACTGTCTGTCCAAACCTGACTTCACACAGGTTTTATAGCTACTCTGACCACAAAACAGAAAGAGAATAGGAAGGTGCATCACCTATATACTTACTTGTTTACTTTTTCCTGGTTCTGTTTTTGCCGGTTACTTGAGAAGTCTAAACAACAGTCAAAGTCTGGCCTGAGGAACATGTCTTTGAGCCAGTCAACGTATTTTTGTAATGCCACTGGCTGCAGGTGTCTGACTACCCTGGTAGAGCTGGACAACACTGGGTAGCCTTGATTGGTGAGAGTAGAGAAGCCAATCAGCACTGCCAGCTGCCTCTCTGGGTCATCACAGCTGTTGAGAAATCCATCTATATATCCTTCCATCTCTGGAGCAAACTTAAATCGGTCTGGAAGCTGAAAAACACAGTCAAACAAGCAGGTTAGGAACCTCACACTGAGTCTGAGTATCTTTGTAAGAACAAATAACTTTACAGATTTGACTGTAGTACGTAAATTAAAGTCATATGCCTGAACATTTGTCATAATGCATACAGCAGGTCACCAATTTCACCTCACGGTCTTCCGCATGTAGGAGCAACCACTGTAAGCAACCACAGAATCCTGTAATGTAGCAACTCCGACCTTTTAATTTGCACCTTCCCAAGCAGCCGGGCTTCAGCAGGCTGGACCACACACTGGCCAGTGCAGCTAAGCTCCTAGGCTGATCAGCTTTTATGTTGGGTGAATGTCCAAAGTGTTTCTCACGTCATCTGCCTTCGACTTTCCCTCAATGTGGAAACTCTCCCACATCAATTCCAGTCTCATCTAGCAGCCCTGGAGGCTGCTGACCTACAGCGGGGAGAACACATCCCACCTCCTCTCCCTGGTATCTCAGAAGTGTTGAGATATTCTGAAAGGAGGGCGAATTGACAAGTTTCATCTAAACTCGCATCCTGAGGTGTTGCTCTTTTGTACTAAGTCCTGTCCTCAATTCTGCCACTGATCCACGAGGCATACAGCTGTGCAGCAGCAAGCAGACCACCAGGACATGTCCTACCTCACCACACATCACATTTCCTTACGTTCTTTCATAGCCCACAGTGTTCAATTCCACTCATTTGTTGTGGAAAAAAAAAACAACAAGCAAGCTGTGGCTTCATTCCAAAAATGCAGTGTCACTTTCATAAATTTAAAATAACTCATTTGGTGTAGTGTCGCAATCAATAAAGTGACCTGGCAGGAGTAGAAACAGTAATGAAACTCTAAGTAACACTGCTCTTTTAAATAAAGGGGCCATAAATTCCTAATTAACTACAAATCAATTCAGTTGTAACATAAATACCACTGCAAGAATTCTCACACAAAATACAGCTTAGTAAGCTCCTGCTTCCACTGTTGGAGAACTCAATAGTTGTGTATCAGTATGAAAACTGGGAGAAAAATTCCAGGAGAGACAGCTGTGAACAGCCTAATAACTCACAACAGGTGCTTCATCAATCATCTCTCAACAAAAGCAAATCAAGTACATCTGCTCTCTTGTTGAAAAAAAATGTGGATTCAGGAAGATAGCTGTCAGTAAATATCAGTCAAGCTTTGTCTAGTTTCATCTCCAACAACCACCAGAATCCCATAAGAAAGTACAAAATAACAATATTTGCTTTCCAAAACAAACAACCCCTGTCAAGGAACAAAACAAAACCACAAAAATAACAACAACAAATTCAAACTAAGATCTTTTCTATTTCATCATCAACAATATTAGGGGTTTCTCCTTCCATTTACTCAATCATTGTCTTCAGTGGATTTGTACGTTTCAGACAGGAATAAACAAATTTTTTTAATTCACATGGAAAAATATAACCTAATTCACTGTGCAACGAGCATAAAAAGCAAGAAACACGATAACAACTGAGCTAGTGGATAAACCCTGGAGAAAGTTGTTCCATAGAGGGAGGCACCATGGTAAGCACTATTTTCAGAGTAAACCTGCACATCTATTGCTGCTTTGATATGAGAACAGACAGACTGCAAAGACTCCTTCCTCCCAAAAGAGGGCAATGATTTTTGTGCCCACATGAGAAGGTTTGGGATTACGTTACCACAAAAAGCCAAGCCAAAACCTGTTTTTATCAGTGTTCCCCTTTTTTCTTCCTCCCTTTACTGCACGGCTGTGGTGTTTCCTGGCTTCCCAGGAGGGAAGGAGAAAGAGAAGTTTCAAAATCCAATTCACAAATAAAATTTGTGCTTAAACCTCAGATGTGCCTATTGAAACAAGCACTACTATAAACAAAAGCATTGAGTTGTCCTTTTCTGTATTTGCCTTCATGTTCATGCAACACCCAGCACAATGACAGACAAAAAGGAGCTTCTGGACACGCAAAATCAAAAGGACTGTTAAAGGATGACATATGACATTGTCAACACACTGAGGGCTGCCCTTCCTCTGCTTTCCCCATTGTTACAGCTTCCTCAGCAACATCAATGAAAGCAGGTAGCCGAACAACGTCAAAACCTTTAAAATAAGTCTGAACAAAATTACACAAATAGGCAATGATGATTAAACACAGTCTATACTCAGCCCACTGCAACCAGTAGTCATAAAATAACCTTGTTTTAAGAGTCCAAGGTCTAAAATTACATAACCTTTCTGTTGTACAAGACAATGTGAAACTAGAAATGGGGGTGGAGAAGACTCCTGTGCAGGACAGGCTCTTTAGCCCTGAGCACGAGTGCTTTCAGAAGACCTACCTGAGTAGTGACCACGTGTTCTCCATAGTGCTGCATCACCTTCCCTTTGAGAACCATCTGTAGCTGATCCAGAGACAAGAAGGGGAGAGCACTGCCCAGCAGCCGGTAGCACATGTAGCTGAGTGGAAACAAGAAGATTCCCTCAGGCAGAGGCCCAGCAATAAAGCCACACACAGTGAAATGACTCTCCCTCTCAGCCACTTAGAAAGGGACAGTACGGCTCCTCTGAAAGTCTTGTAGCAGCAAGCTATAGATTTAAGATACCTTTGTGACCGGGGAGGTGCATTACCTTTATGTGCTGTCCTGGTTCAATTTAACCTCAAATTTGTTATATGTCAAAATTCTAAGAGAAATCTTACTAACTCCTGGATTTAGGCTCTCTATAAAGTTTCCTATGAATACCTAAATAATCAAAAGCAAGTGTTCTCACATTGTTCTTGAGAAACCACACACTCCACCCTACCACCAGGCATCAGAAAAATTTGGGCCGCAAAATAGAAGGATAATATGGAAAACAACAACGTATGTTAAAACAAACCTCACAGGTCCTGATTTCTCCTTCAACAGTCCATTCTCCACACCTTCTTTCCAGAACAGTTCAAAGGCACCTTCCTTCAGTGAAACTTGCAGCAAATCAAACACTACGCTGGGCAATTTCTTGTCCTTCTTTTCAGACTTGGCAGCACTTCGCAGAAGCTCTACAAGCCTAGAAGGAAAAAGAAAACAATGTGAGAGATCTGGCCTGGAAGGGGATTGCTGAAGGCCAAATTCATCCTGTTGAAGGACACAGAACATTTCCTGAGCACAGCAGGCTGTGCCTCCTGGGAGAAATGACAGAGTTATAATTTAGTAATCTGCATGACACTTAGCACCTAACCCTTAGAAGCACCTGCAGTAGCAAATATGGGCAGGTATCTGAATGAAAGCTGCGTTTCTCTCACTGCTAGCCGAAAGAACCAAAAATGTTGCATTCAATGCTCCTTATTTAAGAACTTACCTGGGAATATTTTTCTCATTTACAACAGTAGAAGAGCCAAACAGCTTCTTCAGATTTTTAGGTTTCAGAACACTAGGGAATTTCTGTATGCCCACAAGCAAAAGGTGCAGGTTCTCTGGAGATGTGAAGGCTGAAGCGAGGTCACTTTGCAAGATGCCAAACAGGACCTCCTGAAACACAGTTTCAGGAACCTAGACAGGAACAAAGGTGAGAACATATGAGAAACACCAGAGGGCATTTTACTACCTTGCTGTGTAGTATATTAAATATCTGCACTGTAGGGCATTTTACTAAATGCTCGCAGTGTTCTGGAAACTAGAAGTCATCTTTATGGTGACACAATCAAAAATGAATAATGGATGTGTCTAGCACTGCCACACAGTCCCCAGGTGCTTAACCATGTGGTGCAGGACAATATGTTGTCATCAGACAGCAATTCTGGTCAACTGACTCCAGCTGCAATTGTTCTCTTGCTGTCCGACTGCTCCTGTCTGTGCAGCCATTCAGCCCAGGGAGGAGGAAACACTCTTGTATTAGCTTTTAACTATATTTCTCAAAAATAAGTTACTTATTTCCATAGAATTTTCTGGCAAACAAATGTGTTCAAAGGTTTTAGAGAAAACTGGATCCAATGGTTTCATGAATAAGAAAAGTACAATAACTGCTTTAATTTGTATTTTTTAAAGACTGGATTCAAAATGCATTTAAACCTAACATCAAGACTAAATGACACAGAATACTCCCATACAAAAAATTATTTAATTTTTATTTGATGCTGTTAGTCTTCACATGTACAAAAAATATCCACATAAAAGAAGAAAATAAACTCTCTTCTTTCACTACATATTCAAGAATTCCTTTACTCCATGTCCCTACATCCCTTCACTCCCAACAGCCCAAAATTCAACCTTAGGCCACGGCTTGGTGCATAAAAAAGAAAGTTTGCTGTCCAGAGTTTTCAGCACACTTCTCTTCAAAGCAGCAGAGGGCCTAATGCAGCACCCAAGCAAGTCAACTGGGAAAAAACACACTATGGGTTTATCCATGATGAAATCAGACTAAGCTAAACAAGAGCATCCTTCCCAGAATAAAAGCATCTGTCCACAGACAGTAGAGAAAACAGCTCCCATGGTTTAAACTTAGTCTTCCACACACCCCCTTTAACTTTCAACTATGAACAAACTAATGAAAAAGCAGTCCTCGAAGCAAAGTCCTCCTTCCTCCCACCCACCACATGCTGTGGCTGTACCTCAGACATGATGTCAATAAGAGTTTTGCGAGGGAGATCTCTGAGGTGTGCTTGGTGATGTGCCAGCTGCTGGAGAAGCTGGATGCTCTCCAGCAGAGCTTTCTGGTCCTAGAAAGGCAACAAAAGCCAAAATCAGATTACATGTATCAAAGATTATGCTGAAGGCTCAGGTAATAACAAACCTACACAACTGCTCCCTGATAGGCCACTCAGCTTTTCCCAAAATGGTGTTTTCTGGCTATGTATGACAACAGATCCTTTCCTTCCAGGAGAGGCAGGAACCTCCTGTACTGACACAGTTCCTATGTTCCAGTCAGGAACAGACACTTAAAAGGCACAAAAAGTCTATGTATAATATAAAAGAAGTGAACCGAACTTGATCCTTCAAGTCCCATCTCATCCACTAGCCAACAATCCAGCTTTTCTCTCTAGATCCTCTCTCCATTTCAGACAGCCCCAGAATGAGTACCAACAAACAACAATTGCAATGTTACCTTAACAAGCCGGCCAGACTGAAACAGAGACATAACTCCAAAAAAATTTCCAAAAGCAGCATTTCTCACAAGTTTCTGGAAATGAAATAAAAAGGGGTTAAAAATCCTCCTCAATACAGCTCTGACCAGTGGAACGAGATTGCTGGAAGATCTAGTCTTGAACATTCTGCCATATGAACGTACTGAAAAGCACCCCGCTGCGCAATGCTTAAGAGCAACTGTCCTAGATCTTTCTGTCACACAGATAAACCTCAGCTAAAACAACACCAGATCACAATGTCATCAGCTTCTAGTTTTCACAAATATTTGCATTATTTCATTATAATAATTTGCTTTAGCAAGAATTCCGGAACTACAGTACCCAGCCACCAAGCCTTCAAAGAATACAGAACAGTTAATTTAAACTAGCTGTTGGCCAATGTTGCTATGAGTTGACTCACCTTCTTTACTTTTTCCAGATCGTGTTTTTCTTTTATCTGTTGCAGGACACTGCACATTGGAATTTCCTCAAAAGCCTGCAAAACCTGAGGAGATGAATGGAACAGCTCACTTTGCAGTTCTTCTATTTTATGAAGTTTTATCAGGTTCAGTCAAAAAAGATCTTAACAGTTTTTCAGCATAGCAGCAGATGTAAAGAATGAAGACAACTAGATCAGTAAAAGATGTGTCTAGAATAAGAACTACTGTAGACATAAATATACCCACTGACATTTCTTTTTGGTTTCATTTTTTTTTTCCCTGTACATGACTTAGCAGGATTAACAACGAGAACATTTTGTTGCAACTGCATGACCCTGTAACAGAAGCAATGAAACTTTTCAGCATGGCCAAGGCCTTGATCTAAGTGGGAAGAACACGGGCTCTTCTGTGTTATCAACTTGTTCGGTGAGAGGAGGTCAGACCCCACTGGTGATCCCAACTGCTGGGGCTCTTCGCTACGTCACAAACAAATGAATAACTTTGAAGCATGTGTTAAAGGGTTGTCTTTTCAGATCCCCACAAAACAAGCCAAACACCAGGAGGATATAAATTTTAAGTGACAAGAGTTCTAAATGCAGCATATATGAAAACCTGGTCAAATTTTGCAAATTAAAGTTGGTTCTTGAAGCAGGATAATTCTGTAGCATGAGTATGATACTGGTATAGCTTATACCTTGATAAGTGCTTCTAAAACTGACTGGTACTATCTAAAACTGCACAACCAGCACAGTGGGACCCCAGGACCTGCCCGCGGTTGGCGAGGGGCCGCAGAGGGGAAGCACTGACCTGCGCCAGGGCCAAGCTGAAGCCTGGGCGGGCGGCCTCGCGGGTGGCTCCCAGTCCTTCCACCAGCCGCTTCAGGGTGTACTTCAGCTCATCGTCCTGCAAGACAGACCCAGCTCCGCCGGTCACCGCTCTCCCCCGAACCCCTCGGGCCTGCCGGGCGCCCCCGCCCGAGCACACGCGGTTCCAAGCGGAGGGAAGGAAGGGCCATGCCCGCCCGCCGCCTGCCCGCACCCACGGCCCCTCCGGCCGGCCCGCCGCAGCCGCGGCCCCCGCCTCACCTTCCTGCCCTCCCGCAGGTGCCGCAGGAGGTTCTCGGTGGCCGCCAGCCGCACCTCCTGCTCCGGCTTGGCGATGTCCCAGAACAAGTCGAGGAAGGCGCGGCCCTGCCGCAGCACTCCGCGGGGATCGAGCACCACGCCGCCGTCCTGACCCTCCGGCTCCGCCATGCTCCGCTGCCGCACGTGGGGCCACCGCCGTTCCTCCGCCCGCCCCGCCTCTTCCGGGGCAGCGGGGCCCGGGCGGGGAAGGGCCTGTCAGCCACGCCGAGCCGCGGCGTCCCGGTTCTCTCAGCGCCCGCGCCCGTCTCAGGGCTGCGGCTTCTCCTCAGCCCAGCGCTCCCCTCAGGGCCGCCCCTCAGCGCCATGTTCCCCTCGCCTCACAGCCCGGGACCCCTGCAGGGCTCGTTCGTCCCTCCCCTGCCCCAAGGGCGCCCTTTTCTCCCCCGTTCCCCGGGTAGCAGCTTCGGGGGGCGGTTGGAAGCCTCTCCCCGCGGGGCTCGGTGGGGGAAAAGGGCTGGAGCCCTGCGGAGCGATCCGGCTGTGCAGGGGCAGAGGACACTGGACGTGTTGGCACAATTGATGGTGGTGTGAGAATCTGCATGTCTTGTGGCTTTATTATAAAACCTTAAATGACAGCCTAGGAAAAGCAAACAAACCAGTTCACATAAAAGGTAGGCTTTTGAGGACAGCAGGACACTTTTGAGTGCAGCCCATTCACAGTAAAATGTCGCGCTGCTCTCCAGCTGCCATGCAAAACTCGTGCCCGTTCGCTGCCTGCCTTGCAGGCTCTCATGCCAGTCACGGGAGCGCAGAGAACAACTGCAACGCCCGGAGCACGAACCATCTCTATGCTTGATCCCATCAGCACCGGCAGCAAGGCGATTTGGGGACACATGAGAGCGCAGCGGCTAACGCACTGGGGCGGTTAAAGCACACTGCAAAGCCAAAAGCCTGGTCTCGTGCCACCAGTAAACGTCCAGCCCTGACGCCCGAAGCGCGTACCGGGCGTTGCGCCGGGAGCCCCCGCCAAGGCGGCGCAGGCGGAGCCGCGGCCGGGCTGGGCCGCGACGGCCGCTGAGCGCCCAGCCGGCGGGACTTCCCAACAGGCAGTGGCGCAGACAGCCCCGGCGGGGCGGAGAGCTGAAGACAGGCACCGCGAGGGGCAGCCCTGGCCCGGGCTCCCCCGTATATAAGCGGCGCGGGGTCCTGCGGGCGCGGTCCTGTCACGCTCGCACGGGGAGGAGGCTGAGGTGGCGATGGCGGATTTTGATCCTTACGACGATCGGGCCTACAGCAGCTTCGGCGGCGGCCGGGGGTGAGCGCGGTGCTGCGGGCGGCGCCAGGGCCTGGGCCGCTGGGGAGCGCTGAGGGCTCCCCCCGGAGCAGGGAAGGAAGGAGGGAGTGGCGCTCCATGCCTCCCGCGGCCGGGCGAGGCGGGGGCGCGGCCAGGCAGGGCCTAGCCTGCCCCTTCCCCCGTGGAGATGGCGGGCGGGCACGGCAGGAGGGCGGGTGGGGAGAGAGGCGGGGGGGGCGCTGCCCCTAGGAGCTGTTGGAGCCCGTCTTGCCCCGCTGCCTTCCCTTCTCCGGCAGGCGGGCTGAGCCCGGCGGGGCACGTTTTCCTCTGGCCCTGGCGGGCCCGCTCTGTGAGGCAGGGAGGAGGCTGCGGTGTCCCGGGAGGGGGGAGCCGCCGTCCCCTCTCCACAGTGCCGCAAGGTTTAGGGCCCGGCGGCTTCAGGGCGCCTGGAAGGGACGGAGGGAGGAGGGTGTCGCTGTGTTCCCGCCGGCCCGGAGACGAGTGGAGGGGGGGGGGATTTAGGGAGGCTCTGGGCCAGAGCCAAGATAGGCCGTGAGGAGCCTCTGCAGGCACGGACCCGGAGATGGAAGGAAGGAGTTTCCCATGAAGGACTTGGGGTGATGAGAGGCTCCTGTTGTGGTGCAATGAGCTCCGCATGGCGAGGTGTCCCCGGGAGCGGGCAACGTTGTGATCCCTGCAACGGGGAAGAGATGAGGAAGGAGGGCTGGGAGCCACCGTCCTGCGTTATCCGGGTGCTGACTCTAGATCCCTGATCCTTGGGAACAGGACTTGTCTTACCTCTGTTTCTTTGCTGGAAATTGCATGTGGGGGAGGAGCTGCAAAAGCGATAACCAGCAATTACGAATTTTGTCTCAAATCAAGTTAAGAAAATGCAATTAGTAATTGACTTTTTTGAAGGTCGGTGCCATATAAGTTTCTGTGTGCACTGAAATAAAACAGTAGGCATAAAACTATGAAATAAACTGTCTTTGTGAACAAATCTTAACAAATATGCTATTTTATAATCTAATATTCCAAGATATGTTTCCTGATCAACAGTGTTCTTGTCTTTTCCTGTTCTTAGAGGAATAAATCAGTTTCATTTCAGGCTGCTTAGACAACAGGGAGGAGCTACTGCTAAGGTTATAACAGGAGTAAGTTTTCTTGTCTTTGGAAACACTCTGACAGCCAAGCTTTGTAAGCTCATTTTTGTGTAGTTACTGTTTGTGTCTAAAGAAGAGGTGTCCCAGAGCAAACAGATGATGTAGCCACTTATAATTCTGTTATTACTGAAGTTCTCTAACAAATAACCTTGACAGAAGCCTGAAGTGGCACTTGCCACTCATAATAAATTCGGGTGTTACTATACACTCTGCCCCAGTCAATGTAGGCATGTTCTATGAAGTAATAAAATTAAAGTTAAAGTGTTACTTTCATATTCAGATTTCTGTAATAGAGTACCTACCTTGCTGAGGCATGATGTGGATACTTGTTTTGGTGAACTAAAGGTGTTCTGCTGATTAGTAGATGGCTCTGCAGATGAGAAAATATACTACTTCTGAATTAGCTGTAGTTTTAAGCCTTAGATACTGCTCTTAGAGTGCAACCTCTACTTGCATTTAATTTGTCACTATTACTAGTAAATTACTAACAGGTATTTCACCATTTCAGACCTTAACAGGTCTCTGTACTTTGTATAAAGCCTTGTAATCTATGTAGTGTAATGAAAACATGACTGTGCTTGAAGGTTCTATTTAAAGAATCCCATGTTTACTCATTTTTAGGTGCTCTAGGACTGTAAAAATATTGCAAGCTCAGTTGAGATATAATACTTTTGTGGAAGTTGCATTTTGCGTAACCTTTATTCTGTATAGAGAGTGAGCATGGAATTTAAGCATGACAGATAGAAAATAGTATTTCCCAACAAGTTCGAACATATGTAACATATCTGCCTGTTTCTCATACTCTTCAGAATTATGGTGGAAGAGCAACAGAATATGGCTATGGGGTGATGAGACACAGGATTTTGCTAGTGTGCTGGTGGCATGCTGATTAAGAGCTGAAGCATAACACTATGGTATGCAAAAGTCACTTAATTTCAGATGAAGAACACGCTGTTTACTTTAATAACAAAAGCTTACTATAAAAGCTTTTTAGTAAGTGTTTTGGAGCCCCCAAATTTGACTCAAATATCAATGCTTAAGCTTACTGAGACCTTTGAACATCTGTAGAGCTTCTCAAAGCTGAAGGAAACTGAGTATTTATCACTCCTGACTTGCTGGTAGTCTGTTTATTTAGGTGTGGCTTTAAGCGCTGGCTCTGATAATGCTGGGCACCTTATTGAGAGGTTAAGATTCATCTGCTGAGGTGCTGTACAATTAAGTGAAAATGGAGAACTAGTCTTCATCCTTCTGACATTTTGGATCCTGTGTCTTATCAATTTAGTGTTAATAAATGTCTCCTAATTTCTAGGCTTGGGTAAGCTTTTTGCTGAAGACGTGTAATGCTTACTGTAGAGATGTACTGGATTGCTTGAATAAATGGGGTATGTATTTAGAGTTGTGGGCTTGGAGACTCTTGACAAAGCTCGCATCCTGCTGAGCCTTATGCTGCCTCTGGTAAAGTACTAAGGTTCAAATCCAGTTAGTCTGCGCTGTGCAAAAATATAAATACTGAGCTATTGTTTTGGTCCTTAGTGAAAGGCTATTAAACTCAAATACTAGCTTTCAACATATTTTTTGTTTTGAACTTTTGACAGGTCTTGTTTTCTGGAGAGGATAACTGAACTTTCCAACAGAGTAGCTTCAAAATTATAGTTTAGTTGTTCTTTCACCCCAATATGGCCTTACCATGGCATTAATTCAGTCCACCAAAAAGTAAGTCTAATTATAGAGATATTTGCTAGAAGCAAGCGTTCCTCTTCAGCTTTCTGCTTTGGTTTTCTGAAAAAGAAATCAAATAGTTGTGTTTCAGATTCCCACACTAAGATGACGTAATTATTACTTAATTGTGTCTGAGCAAAAGTTATGCTGAGTGGGAAATGCAGATACTCATTTAACACTTTGGTGTGACCCAGTTCTCTTAGTTCAGAAATGTTTTTAATTATAGTTGCCTTTTGTCCTGTTTTGTTACAAGTGAGAGCATCATCTTTCAATCTCATTGTTTGGTTGCTGAAGTCAGCCTTATTTTTGTATTGTTTCAGTATTGAAAAAAAAATGTAAGGAAGTGTAGAAACAGTCTCTTTTTGTGTTGCTATACCTGTATTCTATAGGAAACTTAGTTTGGAACCTAGTTGTTGACCATTCCTGTTCTTCAGCTGGAGAGTAAAATACCAATTATATAGTTAAGTCTTTGATAACTGAGGCACGAATGGATCAAATTCAAAGAGAATACTTCATTTTTCTGACATAATATCAGTAGGAATTGCACAATAGGGCATGGATTTCCACACACGCATCTTGGAAAGTTCTGGTATAATGTGGTAGAAACAAGGTTTGTAGCACAAAAAATGCTTTTGGGGATTGCTAACTTGAAACCAGACCCTCAACAGCAGTTTCAGTTTATGTGAGAGGAGGTTGCTGTTGAAAGCTGTAGTCAGAGCCCTTGCTTTCGTTCTCCTTCCCATGTTGGCACGAGAGCTCTCTGCAGTTGTCCAGATCACCTGGTTGATCTGGCTGAGAATTCAGCTCTAGGGCAAGTTTTTACGTGAATCAGCTCCCTGAACGAAACAACTGGCAGTTCAAGGAACATGGTGCAAACGTGCAGAAGGAGGAAATGTCCTTTTAAACTCAGCCAAAGCAATTCCTATCGAACAAAAAAATTAAGATTACTTTTTTTTTGTCTGCAAATTAAATATATGGTATTTTAATAGCTGTTTGTAAGGCTGTAGATGAGAATTAAGGACAAAGGCATGGAACTGAATCCATGTATTATGGAATTCTTTAGAAGATCACCTCAGCTTTCTTGGAGTTCCTCCTTAAAACTTAGTCTTGTGACTAAAGTTAATTCTGCTATACATAACGCAGCACCCAACTATAGCGGCTTTGGTTCTCCAGTATGTTTTTGACTCTCACTTGTTAATGAGACAAAGGCAGAGGAGGAATATTGTGAAAAATGCCAAAATATGAACCTGGGTGGACACTGGTTAAAGATATGGAGGTTGTGATTCAAGTACGTTTTACAGAATGCTGATAGCATTGGTGACAAATGACTCCTGCCGCTACTATGAAAAGGCACAAATGAGGTGTTTACCTAGAAAGAGTTAAGGAATCTTGTTCAAGATGTATGCATTATCTGATTCATTAGTAATAAAATATTTATTCTGGAATTTAAAAAAAAGGCAGACAAGTACATTGCTTGCCCAATGGATTTTCTGGCTGTGTGCAACTAGCTGGAATAAGAGAAAATTATAAACTTATTTGACCTTCTGTATTTGAGGTGGGACTCTGCAGAAATCTATTGTCCGTGTCACAGTAGCAAGTCCTGGTTTGGTACAGTTTGTGTTCCATCGTGCTTTTAAATGCACAGTGAGCCTCTAGGAAAGGGAGCAGACATGAACAAAGCCCAGTGAAAGTGAGGTGTTGAAGAAGAGAACATGTGGTAGGTTGGCATCTCAGGTGAAAGTCAAAGATCATGTAGGTGAGGCACATGGTGGTGGAACCAGTGACAGTGGCATCCTGTCGCCTAGAAGTCCAGGAGCTCTAACTTAAAGTTTGTGCCCACAGTACAAATCTTAGTCTCTGTAAAGGAGATCAAAGCTAGCTTTAGAAGATTAGGCTCTACAGGAAATTAACACACAGATGAGTTACATTAATACAGTAAAGAATTCAGCTGGTACAGTCCAGTTCCTCAGCAACTGATGCCAATAGCCCTTACTGAGACTGAGGGAAAGGACAGGAGAAGACAACCTGGTTTGCCTCAGTCTGTAATTCATGAGACACAAAGGAAGAAGTAAATATCCAAATAACACTGAAATTGGTTTATCTGCGTTAGACCTTGCTCGGTGAAGTTTTTTTCATTACGTTTTCAATTCAAAGCATTCCAGTCCAGATATCTGACAGTCATGGCAATAACTTCAGAGTTAGGAGGTGTTTCTGTTAAGCTAAATGCTGCTCAAGTAATATCGATGATTGTGGAGTGGGTAATAATATACTGTTTAGTTAAAAGCATTGGATCCAGCTTAATTTCAGGATAAGGTGATGAGACTGTGCCACACAAGTATTTCTTCACTGCTATAAGTTATTCTTAAAGTCTAGTCTAGGATTAGTTTAAGAAGTTCTAGTTTTGAGTTGAGGACAGTAGAGGTAGCCTTATGTTGCTTTTCTTTGTGGATTGTGGGATGAGAAAGAAGTTCATCACTTTGTTACTGAGTTCACATGTAGTGTATTTAAATACATTGTTCATTTGTTTTCACGCTGAAGTACTGCATCATGTAGTACTAGAGAGAAGTCAGCCAGTAGTGGAGGTGGCTGGTACAGGCAAAGGGATAGGAAAAACTAACCAAAGTTATGGAAAAATCTGTTTCCGAATGGTCGAACAGCACCTGAGCAGTGCCATATCCTCTATTACCGGCTGTGTTGGGAGTCAAGTTGCAGAGACACTGTGCTTTCTTTCAACAGGTCTCGTGGTGGTGGCCTCGGTCCCCGCAAGCAGCAGAAAGAGCTGCCAACAGAACCCCCTTTCACAGCGTATGTGGGAAACCTACCCTTCAACACTGTTCAAGGAGACATAGATGCCATCTTCAAGGATCTCAGTGTAAGGAGCGTGCGACTAGTCAGAGACAAGGAAACAGACAAATTTAAAGGTGAGTGTTCAGTGTTGTTTAAGTTGTAGGTGGCTAATTGGTAGGAAAAAATGAGGCACGTCTAAAGTCACTTCAGTGGGGAATTGCAGTCTACTCTAAAGCACAGTTAGCTTGTTGAGCTGTGTTTGTTCTGTATGTTGGCTTATGCAGGTTTCTCATTCACTAACAATTCATGATCTCATTTGAATGAGATTCACTGTTACTTCCATCTTCTGAACATACAGACTAACCTCAGTGACAAGAGTCAATATTTGCCCTGCCATAAAAGACCTTTCTCAAACCTTGTTTGTCTTGTATGAATTGTAACAAAGCTGAAGTGTCTATTCCACTTAAGATCTGTGACCTTAAGCATTGAGTACTTACACAGTCTTTCTTTAGTTCAGAAGACTCCTGTTGCTTCAGCTCGGTGGTTTTTGGTTGGTTGGTTCATTGTTGTGTTGGTTTTTTTTTTTTAGTAGACAGGGAGAAAAAGCAGGTAGATAAGCCATTCAGACAATTGTTTTAGAGGATGCAAATCTGATTTCCATTGGAGTTGGCCAGTGGAAAGGGAGTATATTTCCAAGTTACTTCTTGCCGGTGCGGGGGGTCTTAACTTGGGCAACAGGGGATCTCAGAAAAGGAATAAATTCCCTAAATGATGTGATGACAAAATCATACTGCTGGCCAAGCAGATACTTCAGCTTCTTGTTTAAAAATACTAGTAACTAAATGCCAATATTTAGCTAAGTAACTGCCTAAAGGCATAGATCAAATCTAACCTGTAATGAGAAACCTTATGGTAAAGGAAATTAATCAGGCTCCTGGCATTTGCATAGTGCCCATACAGAGCTCTATTTCAGGATTTGTCCCCATCTTAGTAGGCACAGGTAAATGCATTCATTGTTAATGATGTTTGGTTTCAGAGCTGTGTGCATCTTACACCTATCATATCTTAGCTTATGTTTGAAAGAGAAGGGAGGCTATTAGCAGATATGCAGGAAGAGTAGCTTCTTACAAAGGCCTTTTAAAGTGCTGATATTAACTTGTGAGGTTCTTCTTACAGGATTTTGTTACGTAGAATTTGATGAGGTGGAGTCACTCAAGGAAGCTCTTACATATGATGGTGCAGTAAGTATACTTGCAATTAATTTGTGAAATGATAAGCACAAGTCTCAAAGTCCTTGGCAGCCCATATGGTAAATTCTCAAGAGATTCTCCTCTTTAACAGCTTTTGGGTGATCGATCACTCCGAGTGGACATAGCAGAAGGCAGAAAACAGGATAAAGGTGGATTTGGCTTCAGAAAAGGTGGCGGGCCTGATGACAGAGGTGACTTTCATTTTTCTGAATATCTTCTTAAATATAATGGTTGTAGTTGTGACTTCTGATGCTAACTAATGCTAAGGCAAGGCATGCAGGTAAACATGAAGATGATGTAGGAAGGATGTGTTTTATATGTGTGTACACATTTCTAACCTAGCTGCTGCCGCTCCTGAAATGTATGGAATAGATGTGCTTTGTGTCCAAAAGCTGAATGTGTTGTCACTCCTAGCCCAGGAAGTGAGACCAATACCCCTAGTAGCATATAGCATTTTGCAGAGGACAATCATAAGCCCAAAAGTCTGATCTGCTACTATTTTATTATGATGGTAAGGAAAGTGAGTAAGCCAAGGAAGCACAAGTATACAGATACTTATCATGCATTATCTCCTATTCCAGTGTAAAAAAAGGGCTTTAATTGAAGCTTAATTGAACTAGACTCAGTAAAGTTTCCATTGAATGTGTATTAAGAGTAACTTTTTTGACCACTTATTCTTGGTTAAATTGAACTGATCTTTTGTTCCTATGCAATGGAACTTGGTAGTACCGAAACAAAAGAATTTTCCAGCAGCATGACTTTGGATATTGAAGGACTGAAACTTTGGTTTGGTATCCCCGTGATCAGTCTTGCCCATAGCTTCAGACTTGAACGCAATTGTGGCTTTTTTCCTAGGAATGGGAGGAGGTCCCCGAGAATCCAGAGGAGGTGGATGGGATTCCAGAGATGACTTCAATTCTGGTATCAGTATTAACACTTATACAGATAGGCGGCCTAAAAGGCACAGAAATGTTCTCATTTTCATGTCAGCTACTTTTTTTTCCCATTACTGTTTTGATTGAATCTGCTGTTTGTCAACTTCAGACATCCTACAGCTGCAGTGGGATTCTTCAGGGGGAATCTTCCATTGCCTTATAATAGAGGAAAGAGTCTTGCTTGTATATTTTATGAAGTAATCCTAAATGACAGAATTTCAAATGTAGACTAGCATGTCTAGGTTTTAAGCATTTCTCAAACATGAGGCCAAGCGCATTTCTGAATAGTAGCAGAAACAGACACATCATGTGGAAAAGCTGATCTTGTACTCTTTCAGAGCAGAGGCTTTTACCTTCTTAAGAAGATATGACATCATTTGTCTATCTGTGAAGCAACTGACATCTCCAAAGATGTATTAGTGTTCTAAAGCACTTGTAAATGCAAAATGTTCCTAAATTTTAGACCTGTTACAGTAATGCAAGTTGCAGCAAATGACTGAGCTTGCTGAGTGGAAGGTACTGATGGAGCCGCTGGGTTTGCTCTTGTCTTCCAGTCAGTTTCTAAGTCATTAGAATCCAGGGTGACATTAACACAATTTCTTTTGTCCTCTGAAGTCATGGGTTTGGTCCATTTTCTGATGGGGAGATGTTGGCAAGTGTAACTTTGCAATGTCTGGTCTCTGGGTGAGTGGAACAGACAACGTAGACGGAATAGTAACAAGGTGCGTCCTTGCCAATAGCATGACACTGAAGCATGGTGCTGGAGAGAGAGAGCTTGCTACAGCGTTGCGCTTGACCTGCCTTTGTAGCTAAGCATTTTGGTGTCATAGCTTTGTACTTTTTTTTGGCAGCTGCTTGAAATGCAGATGCATCTCAGCTTGTTAGATGCTGGATGAGTGATTTGTGAGCCAAAAGCTTCGCATTTAAGTCTTAGTTGCTACAGAAGCTTTTCTTCTCAGGTTGCACAGCCTTGCTCTGGATCAAGTCTTTAAAGATGGTTGTTTGGCACTGAAGTAAGTAAGGGACAGTTGTGCAACTCTGCAGAATACTGAAGTGGAAAGGAAGATCTCAGATGGGAACAAAACAACTTTCTCTTCCAGGCAGCTTTTGAAAAACTGAGTATATTCCCCCTAGGTGTGCTGCTGGCCTGAAGCATCCTCCTCCCATTGATGCAGGTGGGGGCTTGGAGGGATGCTTGAGGATAGTCCTTGGTAGAGGATGGAGCTCTGGCCAGTGACAGACAGTTCTTGACTCTTTTGATACATAAACTGAAGAAATGCAGTCAGTTTCATATTTAAAGTCTGAATTGTTTTTTTTCCAGCTCTTTAATTAGTCTAGTAAATGCCTGGTCAGTTTATAGTACAACTAAAAAGCTTTGGGGTTTTGCTCTGTTTTTCAAATGCTTTGTTTTATAAGGACTATGTATTTCATTACTCCCACTTGCTGTGCTCCTGCAGATTTCATGCTAAGGCTGTAGCCAGTGTCATCTTCTGACTACAGAAGTACTCTGAGTACTTGTTTCTGAATTCAGCTAATGGTGTTAACAATCTGAAGTTGCAGCTGAAGCTCATATTTTAAGCTCACTTGATGACCCACTCTCCAACACTCCAATAAGCCTCTAGGTGGATAAAGCAGTTTCTGAATGTGGCATAGTATACTTGGTTTGAAATGGAATCTGTGTGACTCTTCTAGAATGCGTTAGAGATTTGTGAAGCAATGTGTCTACAGACAGAGGCTCCCAGTGTATCATCTTGGACTGACAGCAGTGACTTGCAAGGTTTTCCAGTCATGCAGACAAAAATCTAAAATAAAAGTATTGCAGAATGTGCGGTTTAAATGTACTGTCTTCCGTCTTCAGGATTCAAAGACGATGACTTCTTGGGAGGCCGGGGTAGAGGAACCCGCCCTGGAGACCGGCGACCACCAGGTGCCTCAATGGGAAGTGGTGGCACTGGTCGCTTCAGAGATGGGCCTCCCCTTCGTGGATCTTCCATGGACTTCAGAGAGCCAACAGAAGGTAAACTCTTTATATCTTCTGTAATTTGGTCTTCCTTTGTGAAGGAGCCTCCTGCTTGCTTTGTCAGGTTTAAACTACTACCCTTGACAGACAGATCTTAAAACCTTAATGTTTTTTCTTTCAGAGGAAAGAGCACAGCGACCCCGACTTCAGCTCAAACCTCGAACAGTTGATACCCCCCTCAATCAAGTAGCCAACCCAAACTCTGCTATCTTTGGTGGAGCCAAGCCCCGAGAGGAAGTAGTAAAAGAGCACGACTGAGTTTGGGGTTGAGAGGGAATGGGGAGGCGGGAGAAAAAGCAAGACAGTACAGAGTGACTAGCTCTGCTGGAATGTCAACCCTGCAGTTTACCATTCCTGCCATCTGGCATTTGTCCTCTTTGAAACCGAAAACACAGAGCTTGTGAATGCATGTCAGCTGTTAACAAGTGGTTTTTAGTACGTTCTTGGCTTTGCTGTATCTAGTGCCTGCTTTGTGCTGAGTTTCCCTCTTCTGTTTCCTTCCAAGCAGCACACTTGCCAGTAGATAAGGCAGTGTGGCTGCTTCACGAGTGTGGAGGTCTCTGGACAAAGGTGCTGCTTCAACTTCTTCCTTTCTGAGTTTGTTTTACTTTAGAAGCACAGGTTAGACTTAGTTATTGCCCTGCATTGTTTCCTTTTACTTCCTCAGTGCTCCTCTTCCGACCTGCATGTCTTGTTCTGTATTGCTGTGGCTCTGAAGAGGAAAACTGGAGAGTCCAGATGAATCCAACAGAGAAATTCGCAGTTCTGACCGAGTAGTGAAATACCATTTATGACAATTGGTGATAGAATTACTGTCTACAGCAGAGCCCCTTGTAAAACTAAAAGGGATAACTGCCCTTTCACACAGGTTATGAGGAAGTATCCATTTAATAGATGCAGGGAGCTTGGTGAATAGGTGGTGGCATCAGTATGGATAAAGTGTCTGCCAGCAGACTCTTGCTGATGGCTGTCTATTGACTTCCAAATGGTATGATACTACACCTCTGAGCTCAAGGTTAGTGCTGCAAGAATGTGCCCATTTGAGCACAACCATTCACTGGCTCTTTCTGCTTATGTTTTTTTGGGTTTTACATGTTTGGTAAATTTTTAAACAAGGTTTCTACAAATAAAATTGACTTCTTTATTTTTGTTTAAGGAGTGTATACTTTACCATGCAATATGTAATTGCCATTATCCCCTCTGTTTCTTTGCCCAGCAGTATACGGTTTTAAGACCTCTGCTTTCAGAATTCCTTGAAAATGGGAATATTAGAAATTTTTCTGCTATAGATTCTCTTGGTGTAGAAGTTTGGTTAAAAAGCATCTCTAATTGCTTCATCTCTCTTCACTTGAAATGTTTCTTGCTGGTGTTGGGAGTCCTGTGCGGGAGGAAGGAGGGGAGGCTGGAGCAAAAGGAGGGAGATCATTCATGTTTAAACCCCAAACCTGGAACTGTAACACTGAAGTGTGGGTATGTCCAATGCATGAGAAAATCTTGGGCCCCTAATGCTTGTGCTGCTGGCTCTCAGTGAAACCAGCCAGCACACCCGGGTGTTGCACAAGGAGTTTGGAAGCGCGGCTGCTCCGCTGCCAGCATCTCTGCTGGGAATGGATTTCTTCCCTAAAATGACCGTTGTAATGTCAGAGTCCCAGCAATTTACAGAACTGCTCTTTTCTTCCTTCTGCCTGTCACTTAATCTGCTTCTGAGATAAGAACCATTTGTCTAACACTAATACTTAATTTAAGACAGACATGCATTTGTGTGGTTGTATTCCAAACCAATAATTGACCTATTTACATCTTCAATGTGGAAAAGATTTTAAGAACAAATTCCCTTATAAAAACTCACCTCTAGTCAGGACAGTTGACTTTTAAATGTAAAAACAAAAACAAAAAAAAAAAAAAGGAAAAGAAAAAAGAATTCCAAACACTTAACACATTCTGCTTCATAACAAAATGAATTTATGGATATGGTATTTTGTGAATGATCTTTTAAATAAAAGAAAACATTAAGTAATATTTAACATTGGTCTTTATTTGAGTCTGCTATAGCATGTTTTACTGCCCCCCTCAGTTTTCAAACGTGTTAATTTGCAGATCGGCTTCCATACATTTTATGGGGAGGCAGTACCAGACCCATTCTTATATAAATAAGTGGGGGGAGGAAAAGATAAAGGGGAGGAATTGAATCTAAACAAGTGTTGGAAAATGCAGGAGATGGTGAAATAAAAATTAAGTGGAAGTGAGCCCAAGTTCTTTGTCCTGCGGTTGTGTGGCCCAGGCTGCCAGGCACAACTTGGAGCAGGTCATGGAGTTTTGGGTGTGATTTCCCACAGGTTCTGCTGCCTGGAATTCCCTGTCTGGTACAGGGCAAAATGTGCATCCTTCCTCTGTGAGCGGTGATCGGTTTGGTGTGGAGTCTTTGTGGTGAGACACAGTTCAATAGATCAGCTTGCTGCTGTCTCGCCCAGTTTCTCCCAACTTTTTCAGCTGACCCATTTCCCTCTAGACATAATGAGGCTGTGGCCCTGTCTCTTTGCAGTATGCGTGTGCTGCAGGGTACGGGAAAAGAGGGAGAGTTGTGTTTTTATTGAGGAAATGAGCTCTGACCTTCCTGCTGGTTGTACTGTTTCCCATAGCGTGAAAGGACGGGAAGCGTTCCTGCCTCCTGGTTGCCCAGTCCGCTCTCCTCAGACCTGCCTGTGCCACAGCTTGAGCAGAGAACTCAAATCCTGCTTTGGAGCTGCTGACACCAGGTGTGTATGAGCACCTGATTCCTACAGGAACAATAAACCGAGTTATGTGTAGGAGTATGGATTGCTGGGTGGCACTGGTGTCCTCCTGCTTGTTCCTAACTGGTCTTCCAAATCTCCTGATGGTGGGAGCAATAATTTCCTCACTCTGCATGGAGGAAAGGAACATTGATTTGTGACAAAGGTAGAGAGATGGCAAGTGGCTCATAACTGAAAATATTTTTCTCTACCTGCTAATCTTCGTTTGATCAAGGGTTTCCCACTAGTGAATGCAGCCTAATCCCAGTATCATTTCTTATTTATTTTAGTAGTTCTTCATATGCAAAGATTAATGCATTGCCTGCTTTCTTTGAGCATTCTGCCTTATGCTTCCCATATGGCTCAGGGTCAGACTCCTCCAGTCTTTCTTCTTTTCAAAAATTTAATTTGTTACCGTTTTTCTATACGCAAGCATATCAGACTAGCTGTGTCAACAGTTGACAAAACTATATTTAATACATGGATGTGGCATTTAAATTTTGTAGGAGGAAGCAAGATTATTTTTCCCCCTCCCACCAGCACAAAGCAGTTAAGGTTTAATCTGCAATGCTTAGTTTTACCTGCAGCTTAAAGCTAAACCTGGCATGGCGAAGCCTAGCCCGATGAGGTTACCAGCAGTGATAACAAATGGATAACTCAATTTGTGGCTGTTCATATTCTCACTGAGTTATTTCTAGTAGCTGTGCAGAGCTTTCTTCAAACTTGAACTTAAAAAAAAAAATGAACAAAGCTGAAGTCAGGAATGCAGCAGCCAGGTTTTGGAATGGAAACTGAATTAAGCACAGCTTTGCTGTTGGAGGAAGGGCCTTGTGTTTCCCTGGTGTGGTGTCTGGAAGAGCTGTGGGGCGATGCAGGAGTAGGCAGCACACACCTAACGTGCTGCAAAACTGTCACCCCCCAAAACCTAGACCCTGCTGAGATCCCAAGCCCAGGAGCAGTCTCGGGACAGCTAATCCCAGTCTAACAGCAGCATCCCAGTGCTGGCATTGGTGTGTTGCCAGCTCACTGGACCATGCGAGTCAGTAACAGCATCCACAGGGCTCTTGGTGCTTGTGGTCAGGAATGCTCTGATGGCTGAGGGAAGAGGTGGAGTGTTCACGTATTCAAAGGACTGGCTGGTGATGTTGAATCCATGCCCTCCAGGGTGGCTTCCCTGCCTTTCTGAAGTAGCAACAGCACGTTAACCTCCTACTGAGATGTGCTGGTACAAAGAGTTTCCAATGTTGATCATGTATTTCTGAAGTTCTGCTGGTTGTGATGGTGATTGTGGCCAAGACTTGCTGTCCCTGAGCAGTTTTGGATGATGCTGATATTTTTCAGCTTGTCTTATGAATTCTGTTACCGTTTCAATCCTGACTTTAGCACATAGTAGGAGCATCTGCTGCCTGTAGTACTAGCTGCTGACTTCAGAAAAGATGATAATATTTTAGAGCAAATCCTGTGACATTGCCACCCTTTTCGTAGAAAAGATTTAATAAGTAAGCCAGCAAATTTGGAAATGCATGTGCGACCCCTTTGGCAGGGCGCTCGCGTGGAGCAGCTCGCAGAGCCGCCCCGTCCCGCTGGCTGCTTTGAGCGAACCTGTTTGGAGCGACTGTTTTCCAGGAATTATCCCCCTGTTCACCCCGAGTATGTTTTGGGCAAAGGCTGCGTGCGTCACGTTTGCTCCAGTTTGAAGCCAGGCGCAGATCGCTGGTTTTCTACCGCGACCTCGTTCCTTCTCAGTGTGTGGAAGCAACTCTCGAGATTATTCACGCTGGCTTACGGCAAGAACATGGGCAATAAGCTGTTAACCGCGAGCATCTTTACATTTGTGTTACGTTTACGTTTTACATTCTGATGGTTCCTGTGTTTCGCTACCAGACGAGAGCAAAGGCTCTGAAGGAACGGGGCTGTTCGCGTGTAGCCCAGCATATTCTAGTGCAGAATTGGTTCCCTTTGGAGTTCTCAAGGGCATTTCTCTGGACCGGATTCTTGGGTTGCAATTTTGTAGGTGATGCTTGTCTTACATTTTTATACAGGGGAGTTTCTGTAGCTGGAGAGTAATTTGATTTCAAGCTGAGACTGGAATTTTCCGATCTGGTAGCTGAATCCCTCCTCTCAAATGTCACTTATCCGCTGCAGGATTTCAAGGAATTGGGTATATTTGAAGTGGCAGAGAGTGGTCTTTTATTGGATGCATACATCTTATTTATATAGTCTGCAATTTATTCTGTTATTTGTGATGCCACTCACTATATCTATTAAACCCAACCTATTAGAAGCGTTTAAAATGGTGTAATCATTTTTCTGAAATGATTTAACCCTTCAGTGCCAGACACTTGCCTCTCCAGCCTCATGCCCATTGGTAATAGCAATATCCTGATGACACTGTACATTCTGGACTAACCAGAGGAACATACTCCCAAAGCTATAGGTGTTCAGCGTGCACCCATCCTGCACATTAGGGATTGTGTGGGAGCTTTGGTGGCTCCTCCCCAAGTCTGGCTCACTTAAACCTGAAGCTTAGATGGGCACCCGAAATGGGAGATGGCGTTCTACTCGTACATGTGTCACGGTGTGTGAGGTGCTGCCGTTATTAGGCCTGAGATCACGTTCCTCATCTTACTGTTGCTGTTTGGGTGACTAAATCTAAAGCATTTTATGGTTTCCTTTTCCATAGCTGCAGCAATGCTGTTACGTGATGTTGCCCGCTCAACAGCAGGTTCATTTTAACATCAGCTCCCCTTGTGTCTGTCCCCTTTACAGCAAAGTGCGTCCGAGGGCTTTAAGGACCTTCAGCGCTGGTACAGGAACAACCTGCTCACCTGTAAGCTCAGCATTCCTTGTGAATAGCTCTAGAGTGTCCCAGGGTTGATGTTTGGGGTATGTCATGGGGAACGCTGCCACCGCCTTTCTGCCCAGTAGGTTTGAGCCAGGTTAGTGTTCCCCACGGTTGAGATTTGCTTCCTACTGTGAGTTTGTTTTGTCCATGTCACCGTGCTCCCAAGATCTGCCTCTTTCTTTTAAATAAACCAAAAAATCACTAAGTACCTCTATAAACCCCTGCAAAATCTGTACTGTAATGAATCTGTATAATTTGTATTGCTGTATAAAAATCAAATAAAAGCATTTAAACCTTCAAGGCTTTTGTGTTCAGCTTTAAGAATGATGGTGTCTACAAGGATGAACTAAGCAGGGTAAGAACAGGAAGAACCTTTACGGCGCCGGAGGGACATACGGGATTAATTTTGCAAACCTGACTTGGCCAAATTTTTTGTGAAGCACCCAGAAATGCTCGCTGTGAGCTGTGTTTCCACTGGGTGGTAGCAGCATGTATCTTCAGCTGGAACGGAGCTGCTTTTGGTTTCGGGTGAGCAGATGAGGCTTGGGGCCGGGCGGGAGGCGGCACTTCCCCTTCAGTTGGGGAGGCGCTCATGCCAAGAGGAAAAGCCGTTTCTTGGGCCGTACAAAAAGGTTCATGGGCTACTTTAGCAAATGAGAAAATTTCCTCCAAGACTTGACTTCCATTCAAAATGCCTGTGAGAATTTGGCCAAACAAATAATTAGTGTTTGGGATGAGGTGTGTGGTTATTCTGGTCCCAAAGTGAGGGGCATTTGAATGTTGGTCTCTGCAAAGCAGTTATCGCTTGATCACAAAGCTTATGAGCTCTGGGGGAAAGAGCCAGTTGGGGCTCAGAAACCTTTCCTCAACGTTTGCAGCTTTGCCCGTGTTTCTGTGGAAAGGTCAGGTTTGGATGATGCGTTGATTTCTAATCGTTGTTTCACTGAGAATTTCTGATCAGCGTTAGTCACAACACCTGGTTCAAGCAGAAACAGCTGGTCCTTGGGCAGATCCCGCCTTTATCTGGAAGGATGTAAATGGGCCCCCTGGGCTTTCAGCCTCCCAACCCCACCAGGTAAGCTGGGGAAGGTGGAGGATGGAGTCTCATGAACTCTCTGGGCCCAAAGAGAATTTTATACAACAAGTTATGTAGTAAAAGGATAAAAAGAGGGTTTGGTTAGCTGGTCAGACTGGCTGAAGGAATACATGCTTATATGCTTGCTACGGGGGGAAAACAAAGCAAAGTTGAAGTGGGTAAGCTTTGAAAAGGTGACAATGTAGTGTGGCGGTAGGTAAGAACATGGTGCTCCTGTGCCTTTGGTCTTTTCTCAGAGCTGAGGTGGTTTCCGGCAGCAGGTCTGGATGAGGCGCAGGGGTGACAGGAGGGACAGGGTCAGCGTGGGGCTGGGTTTGGTGTCTGGGGGGCCATTGTCTGTATGGCAGAGGAGGCTCGATCCGGCCTCCCGAAGGGCCGAGCTCGTGGTGGTGTTGGTAGGTGCTCAGAGCGATGTTCTCATTCTAAACCCCCGCATTGAGTCCTTGTGAGACATACGAAGCGAGATGCTGTCTGTACCGCTGCCTGCGTTACTGCGGTGATTACCTCCTAATCAAAGTTCGGGTGGTTGGTCTCAACCAAGGACTGATGTCTTCGAAGGGCATCGCTCCATCCTTGGTCCCTGGGGACCACAACAGCCTC
Organism: Pampusana beccarii; assembly: GCA_013399365.1. Taxonomy (NCBI): domain Eukaryota; kingdom Metazoa; phylum Chordata; class Aves; order Columbiformes; family Columbidae; genus Pampusana; species Pampusana beccarii. The sequence goes on along the minus strand of VWYH01004666.1, from coordinate 109,061 downwards.
CGCCTGCTCTGGAGAGGCTGAACAGTCACTTGGCCCAGGGGATAATCAGGAACTAACCCAAGATGCGGCTGCTGCAGCCCGAGCCAACTGTGGTAACGTCCATACGTGGCACTGAGTCATCCCTGAAGCTGTGAGACCCACCAGAGCACCCACGTGTAAGTACCTGGTACCTTTTTAGCGTCGCCTGTTCCTAATAAAACAGTCTTTTTTTAAAATATATATATGAAAGAGACAAACTGTAGTTGTCTCCAGCATGTTCAGAGCAACAGTTCTGCTATAAGCAACATTTTTTAAAAACTTCAGTTATCAGCATGTGTTTAAATAAAAAAGCAAAATGCTGGAAAGCCCCTAATAAACTACTTAATCTCTAAGACCTCTGCTAGAAATGCCAGGTTTTTAGCAACTGTTTTTAACAGTCAGAAAAGTGTTTTACCTTATGTGATATCTTCTACATAGAGGCCAGCCAGAAACCATGCAAGCTGCTCAAAGCTGGGTCTTGCTCTTCTAATCTTTGGTTCAGATTATCTGTACTGGTTTCACGATAGGCTTCTGCACCCGGATTCCACGCAGGAGCAGCTCTGGAAGGTGCATGCAAGCAATTATTTTTGCACCTCAGAATTAAAAGAGAGAAAGTCTAAACGTTTTTGCACAGACAGTGGTTAACTATCTTATGAAAGCAAAGTTTCCTCTAGAAGCTTGATAGCGAATTTCCCGTCCCAGACTTGCAGAAGTTGTAAACAGTTGGCTGTTTTATCATTTTTCTGACGGAAGAGTCACCTTCTGCCATAGAGAGAGGGGGATGTAGATGACTGGTTGTGGCAGCTTGAGGGTGCCCTAATTTAAATGTAACAGAATTTCCCTTTATCGAATAATTTACATGCTTGTATGTAAGAGAGGTATTATAGAGCCTGAGTGAGAGGCAGCATGAAACGTGGTTTTTTGCGGTTGTAAAGTGTGTGCCCAGCTGCCTGTTGCACTCCAGCAGCTACAAACACATGGGGCTGCTATGTGCGTGTGCAGAATTTCCTATTCTTGGAGCAGGATATGTGTGTTGTGTACTGTAATGGAGCTTTGAGCCAGTAGATAAACCACACATTATTCATAAGCCCACCTTATTCTATTCAAGTGTAAAAAAATAAAATAAAATCATGAGCTGCTATTTTTGTTAAGACTACGGTGAAATTTGGCGTGATATCTGCAAACAGCCAACGCTGAAGCGTAAGAAGTGGTTTTATTCTTACAGCTCTGGACAGGAGCTCCACATTTGGCCATCAGTGGTGGTGACCTCGGGCTATTCACTGCCTTTCTGAAGCTCGATATTGTCTTTTCTGTGAAAACTAAGAGAGGACTTGCTATTTGCTTTATCTGCTATGAGGTTTTTCCCATGCAGCGTCTGCCGCTTCCAGCGCGCGGTGTTAAATCCTGGAAAAGCTCTTTGCTGAAAGGAAACTTTAACTTTTTTGGGGGGGGCACTGGCCCCATCTGAAGCTCGAGGGCTGCTGGGGAAGGGACTTTGGTGGTGTCTGTGCTTCCTCACTGTCCGAGCCTCTTCCTCTCCCCGTGGCAGATAAACCGAAACGCGAGGTGCTGCCCGGGTGGGTCCCTCTCGTGATGCGGCGAGGGGCTGACCGGCCGGGCGGCGGATGTCGGGGTTGGTTGGTGATTCAGATGATGACAGGAAACCAGAAACTGGCTAATGAGCCCCAGAGGAACCGGCTCCAGCGTCGGTGGCTGCGGCCGTGAGATGCAGGAGGAGATGGGACGGACCGGGGAGAGCGGCTGAGGCTGCGGGTGAGGTGGGAGAGGAGGGATGGGGGAGTGAAAGGGGGTGTGGGTTTGTGGGAAGGCTTTGGGAGGTGTCCCGTGGGTTTCGGTGAACT